>CM055758.1:12874024-13157219 GCA_029465975.1 Dallia pectoralis
ACACGTCCAAATATTTTTGCTGTTGGTTGGGCCTGATATCGTACTGTGGCCTGAATTTAAATATTTCCCCCAGCATGCTCTGTCCTAGTTCTGTTGGGGTACAGACATGGTGTCCATTCAATGAGTGAGAGGCTGAATGACACACACAGACTTTTATTTCTATCACCATGGAGATAAGACATTAGAAAACCCATGTTCCTCAACTCTAACAGCAACTCTCAAACCAAACACTTATGCCTAAACTCTAAATCCTAAGAGTAACCGTGACTTTAACAGTCGTAGATTTTAGTGTTCAAATATGGGCACATTCAAATAGTTTACTATCCTTGTGAGGACCTTTAGTCCAAATTCAGTCTGTGAAACAAAACCACACACAACCTACAGAAAGTGCAGCATGTTGTGTGTGTGTGTGGGGGCGGGGGACATGTCCCATGGCTGCGTGTTGTGATTGTAGGAGAGCGAAGGGAGGAGGTAATGTCTTAGTAATGCTGTCATTGAGGTGTGGGCCATACTGAGCTGAGGCCTGATTAAAGCTAATCTCCTGCCAGCCAGTTAATAATAGAAGGCTACAAGACTGGAGGAACCACTATCCTGTACAGCATCACATCAGAAGAGGAGACTAAATATGGATTGAAAATACTCCTCCAAATCCAACCGCAATGTTAAACTTGAATGTTTCACAAGTATCAAATTGGTTTCAGCTCTACCAAAATAGCAGAGGAACACAGCAGCAGGAACCATTGTGAACTGACTCTCCACCATAGGTTAAGACATCCCCCAAATCATTACGCAGGGTCACACAGTGATATCTTGGATTTCGTAGTAAGTTTTCTTATAAAAAAGGACAAGTTTAATAGCTGCTGAATCCTGATGTTGGTAATATGTTGGGTGAAATGTCCGGTTGAATACTGTCACCACCATTAGGAGGGTTTCTATATTGTAGGTGCTGATGTGTGTCTTATGTTGTGTGTGTATTGGTGCTGTCATGTGTATGTGTGGTTTTTGGATGTCCTGCTGCACATCAAATTTCCTTTTCGAAGAATAAATAAAGTGGAACTTTTACACACACACACACACACACACACACACAGGGTCACAAACACACAGGGTCACACACACACACAGGTGGGAACAATCACAGTTCACATGGCTGTGTGGGGGAGTGAGACAACATGTGGAATCTATGTTTACATGGCATGTCAGAAGAGTCACTCTCTGCCACAGTGTGCTCTTAGAAGGCATGTGGATCTGTGTGTGTGTGTGTGTGTGTGTGTGTGTGTGTGGGGAGTGTGTGTGTGTGTGAATACCTGTTGAGCACAAATAAGGTGTTACTCACCATTCTTTTACAGACGGGATTACAGAGTTATGAAGTGAGTGAGTCAGACAGAGATATCAGGTTGAGTGTTTGTTTGCTACAGTGTGAGACATCTCCTAGATACAGTTTAAAAGAGAATCTGAGTAATGTGTACCGGTGAGACCTGTCAGATGAATAATAATGAGATGCTGTGCCCTGAAACTCAGCACTAATTAAGAGTAATGAAATGCAACAATGTGTCTATAGATTAATTACATATTACTTCATTTTATGTCAAAGCTAAGTGGAATAAAACAGGGGAGTAACAGAGAAAGCATGAGTTTGGAAATCATCCTCATTCTGGAAGATAGAATGGCTGCTGCTTGCGTTGCTGGGGCGACAGGCGCCATGGATATATGTGAGGGAGTGAGAGAAATGGGAGAGCGGAGGTGGAGCGGGTCGTGCAGGGCTGAGAGAACGGCAGACATGCTAATAGACACACAGATCCTGTTCTATATGCTTATAAAGTGGAAAACTAGGGCCGTGTTTGAAAGAGAATGAACCGAGTCTGGCTATAACCAGACCACAGAAACAAAAAGCGCAGAGAGCAGAATAAACAACTTACCACGAACCCTATCACCAGTTACCACCTACACAAATCGGTTCTGCGAGAAATATTATCTACATGTGGTTGTCGCAGTGACAGCCACATAGGGGCTGGAGGAGCATTTGAATACAATTTGTTTGTATATAAATAGACAGTGAAACCTCCTACAGTTTAATGCTGTCGCGGCCAACTCAACGTTCTACAACAGTAGAGGTGGCGAATGGTGATAAAACTATTTTCCATTACACAACCTTTCCACACAACTCTGAAACCACCATCAACACATTCAATTCATCATGTCCTCCTGTCGGGTCTGTGAGAGTGCACGTTGGCCATCATCAACCTCACAGTTCAAATGGTGACACTCGCGGTCAGAGTTTCAAGACGCTGTGAAAGTGGCTTGTCATTTATCTGAACTGCATTGAGCCTCAACAAATATGGGCAACACACACAGACTCAACATGCACAAATGTAAGCAGAAGGGCTCGCAGAACCTTACGTGAAGGGGAAAAGGTGGAAGTGAGGTAGGAGAGGTGCAGGAAGGGTGTGGTCCAGGGAGTGTGATAATAAGGGCCGGGGAATGAGTGGTAGTAAATAGTTAACCAGAATGGACTTTCACACGGGCACCACACAATAGCACTAGGATGTGTCCTTTGATTGGCCTTTCTGCAAGACAGACAAAGGGCATTGGCCTAAGTCAACTCAGATTATTTCTAATTGGCCTATCTGACAGTTTAACTACAGTAGCATATATACTGGTCACACAGGCCCTAACACATATAGAACTGAAAGCTGCTGCCACACCAGCCTGAAACGCAAATAGCAGTTACAAATGTACAGCCAGCTGAAAAGAGCAGGCCCTTTAAATCATTTCTGTTGAAGACATGTGACAAAAAAAGTTAAGTTTTCATGTTATCTGCCAAGGTTTTTAAAAAAGCTTTCAGGTTTTTCCTGATGAGATGAAAGTGCGTTCAAGACAAATTCTTGAAGCTGGACTAGGACCAGAATGTCTCCAGCCAGAAATACAGCCAGAAGTATATCTTTATGATTTCAACAGGGGGTGTTATAAACCTTTCAGGCTCTTTAACAACTGAATGAAGATTCATCAAAGATGAATTTGAATTTTTTTTGTCGTTGAATAAACAGGCATAACTATTTTAATACAACTGTACTTAAGCAAACAGCCTAATAGTAACCAAACCTTTAAATCCTCAGCTTGAATGAACAAATCTTCAGCGGAATCTGGAAGACTCACTCTAAAGAAAACACATGCAGGAAGTGCAGGAAGAACATGAATAGCTGGATTGGTCTTTGGCCATTCTGTCACAAACACATGTCTCCTGTTTCCATTAATAACTAGTCACAAAACCTTAAGAAAATTGATATCACCCATGTCCATCCACAGCTATTCCTGCAAAATCAATATCAAATCTGAAATAAACTCCAACATGACTCAGCCACAACTCCATCCCAGGCTTCTCACTAACCCTAGGACTGCTTTTTAGGGAGTTAATCGCCATTTGTTCTGTCCTTGAGTTTTAAGAATATTTTCAGAATATGTATTAAGTGTCACTATGTGGAGTTTTTATGAAAACACTCGGGTTTGTATTCTTGACACCCTAATGTTTAGCCACACAGTTATCTTTCTTGGACTGTATATTATTGTAACACGTGATTTCCTGGTTACACAAAAAACAAATTCAAAGACAAAATTACCAAGAGACAACAAAGACATAGACCAAACATTTTCATGGGGAAGCAAAAGCACACTGCATAGTAGTCTATAAAACATGTTATTACACATTTTGTAATATCTATTATCATTCTGAGAATGTAGGCCAATCATATAATACATTACATTTAGGCATGCATGATACTTGAAGTCCTTCCAAGATTTTGCCTTATGCAAATCATGGCTTGTGCAGCACATGAGCTCCACCTGACCTATATATATATCCAGCTATCCCTTGAAGATCACAAGTAAACAGTAAAAAAGAAAAGGAAAATCTTGATTAACAAACCCGGTGATAGAGCAGGGTGGTGAAAAGGCCTGTTTGCGTGAAGAATTATTTAAAAAAATCCTAATGACCAGAGAGAAATACTGAAGAAAAATACCATGGGGAAAAAAATACTGTGACAAAATACCGGACATAGAACTAACACAACTGAATAACAAACCATGACAAATAAGTATGGAAGCAGAAGTTATTTTCAGAATCATCAGAGCCTAGTAGTTGGCAATAAACAGCTCAAGATTCTAGTCATGTTCATGTCTTTGAAAACACTGCATATGACAAGCTCAGTTCTTCATAAAAGGTAATAAAAATAGAAAAGAACATTTGAAAAACACAACTCAGTTGCTCAACTAAGTTAGTCCCTAAATAAACCAAAGCCGAATGATTAAAAAAAAATGTACATAGGCCTCAGCATACCCAAATGTATCCTTGATGCATTCGTAATAGTTGCCTCGTTTTATTACAAAACCAGAGAAACCTTGGCCCATGGTAAAATGATGTCCGAGAGGAGAAGCATGAACGCACAAACAACAAAAGCGGAGGAATTTGGTGAGCTCAAACATAGCGTTCCTAATGAATGTAATATCTTTCCCGGGACAACACTGAATAGTTCTGAGGGGCCTTGTGACTGCCGGTGTTCTCTAGTGCTGTGGCCAGGGACACACACACACACACACACACACACACTTTAATTAAACAATGATCAATTGATAATTGATCCCAATAAGTCAATTGAATTGACCCCAACCATGGTCACAAAAACATCATGCTGAAAACTATTTTCAAAGTTAGTGGCTAGTGCTGAGGTTAGCAGTTTCTGTATGCTTTTTAAATTGACATTTCAGCCATTTCGGCAGACACCCTTAATCTAGAAAGATGTACATGAGTCATTAGGGTTAAGAACCTTGCCCAAAGTCACAGAAACTGATTATTATATTTGACGTAATGCCTCAAGCATTATCAGATTCAACACTTAATATAGAGCAGGTTAAAGTTAAAAAACTCTATAATTCACAACAGAGACCAAAGTAAGTAATAGTTTTTTTTCTGTGCTTCTGTGGAACTGAGAGGGTTATTTAGAACAAGGCCTTCTATGAACATGCGTGTACTGAAAGGATTAGACAGGCCTACTTAGCCTACTTAGATGACCAATTCAGTTTCCGTAATTTAGAGAGGTGGATGTCTGGGACGAACACAACAAAGCACAAGGAAATTAAGAACAAAAGCAGCGCTAAACACAGGTACCCCCGTAAATAATATAATGTAGTGGGGTCATTCGGTTGAGCATCATAACTCACCTTCTTGCCAATGGAGCCCGTCTTGGTGAGACAGGAACGTCCCAGGGACAGGTACCCACCAATAACCTCGATATCCTCCACTGCAGGGTAACGCTTTTTCAGCAGAGAGCCCAGCTGAGCATAGGGGGCCTGTGGTGGCGTGGAGGGGGTATCCTGGGGCTCTGGACAGCCAGGCTGTGGCTCTGACTTTTGTTTTGGTACCACAGTAAAGGTGTTCCCCTTCCGCCTCTGGACCACAGGAGTGGGGCTGGGGCAGACGGGCTGAGAGGGGTCCACGTCTATGTCGTCTATGTTAGTAACCGGTAGGTCACTAGAGGGTTCCTCTGTAAATGTCGACTCAACAGTGGGCACTGGGGATGGAGGGAAAGGGATCAGGGTCTTGGTGTCAGTCGGGGGAAGAGGGTCTGGTTCGGTTAGCCTGGCTTCTCTCACCTCCTCCCCTTCCTCTTTCCTTTTAGATGCTTCTGGAGTCGGTGGAGGGGTGATGGATGTTGGCACTCCTAGGATGGGAATTTCTGACACTGTCTGGGAGGTAGAAGACTTGATGGGGCGGTGTGGGTCTGTGCTGCCCAGGGAGGCTTCGGTTTCATGGCGTTTGGGGATGACAGTGAAGGAGTTGCGGGACTGTAGGCGCAGGTTGGCAAGGGCACGTGCCTGGATGTCCCCAGCAGGGAGTAAGGAGAGGTCAGGCAGGGGTGAGGGCCGGATCTCAAATCCAGGTGAAGGTGGAGACGTAGGCGGTGTGGTGGGACAGGCAGGGGACTCGACACAAACACTGCGGGCATCCGGAGAGCATGGCACCTTGGGTTTGGGGGACACCTCTGTGCTATCCCAGTCTCTCTCTCTGAAAAGCTTGGTCTGCGGCACCACTGCCTCCTCCCTGGTATTGACCACCACATTGAGGCCCCCACTCACCTCAAAACGCTTGCGAAAGGAAGACACTGACTGAGGGGGTTCATCAGAGCGTGGGGTGCCGTCAGGTTCACAGGGAGGTGGCTGTGGCTTTGTTTTGGAAGACTGTGAGCTCTGGAAGACTGTGGATGACAACTGTGTGTTGCTTAGGGAGAGGACTGGTGAGCCAGAGTGTGCACATGACTTGTATTTTGGCACCAGATCAGGTTGTGGCTTGGGTCGTAGTCTTGGCCTGCTTGAACTGGCCTCCAAGTCCAGCAGATTCTCCGTGCTACGAGACTTTAGTTGCAGTTTTCCATAGTTGCTGTCGAATTTCTGCAGCATACGGCTTACCCTGCCCTGACCCTCCACTGTCTCAAATGCACCCTCGTGACAAGGACGACCCAGAGTACTCAAGTTCTCCTCGCTTCTGCTTAATGCGGTGTCATAAATGACCACCTCTTTAGCCCGTATCTCCGTAACCCCACAGCCTCTCCGGTCCAGGAGGTCATTTAGGGAGCTGTAACTGCTCACCCCATTCTGCTGCAAATAAGACCCGCTTTTAATTCCACTGGCATCCGGAAAGTAATCCGGATCAGATTCTATGATAATGATATTCTCAGCTCGTATAGTCCGAATTCCAGGAACACTCCCATACAATTCCAATATGTGCTGAACAGGACGAGTGGCTCTCTCCCTGTCCTGTCGTCTCTTACGCTCCTTCTCCAGTTTAATGAAGGGGTTTTCCTGTAACGGGCCCAGGCTGTCCTGCAGAACCAAGCTTTCATGTCCCTCGTCATCAGAAGGGTCGGTGGCAGTCCAGGGGTCTTTGTTTGTTTTCACCGGAGACATTAGTGGGGATGTGGGGGAGCTGCTGCCACGCTGGCTCGCTGGACTGATGGTGTAGTTCCGACCCGAATTAGCGTTCATTCCATTCTCTTTGTTGGAGGTGCTGCTATTCCTCGTTACTTCGCCATTAACCCGTGATGAGCTCGGGTTAGAGCCAGGCTCGGCTGCACCTGCTCCAGACACACCGCCCTTCGCTTTCCTCCGCTCGAGAATCTCTCGTTTCCAGGCCGGCATCATCGGGCTCTCCTGCCCAGCCTCCTGGCGGAGCACACGAACTTCTCCTCCACCAGACATTGTGGGGAGAAATATAATTCCTCCGGGGCTTGGGAGATGGTATTCCCCGTGTGGGACAGATAGCTGTATCCACTAGTCGTATTACATACACACACACATCCCCACGCTCTCCTTCTGTCTTTTTACGTTTTTCTTCCTCCGTCCTAGACTGATCTCCGGTCTGCGACTCCCGGCCCGCCCTCTGCACCTGTAAACCTTCAACGTCATCCTTCAGTCTTAACAACTACGCCCCAAGAAGCAACCCAATTTGGTCATATACATTTAGAACACACCCCCTTTTCCAGCTAGATCACGACTCACTAAAGGAAATCCCTCCTCTTTTTATTGTTGAGTGGACCGAGGAACTGTCAGTCAACAACCTCTGTTCTGCCCCCTTTAACTGTTTAACCCTTTTAGCGAAAATGTTATTTTATCCTTAAAATCTATTATCATCCGCTAAATTTACTTGAAAATAACATTAATTTCATTGGAAATTATGATTTTTACATGGACGCAGGCTGCCAATATGTTCAAAATGTCACCGGGCGACAGCAACTGAAATGTTACATCTGAAAAGATGGGGCCTACAATAAACATAAAACTGAAGAGTTTGCAGTTATTATTCCACAGTTTATTAGAACTACAAAAATGACTACAACTCACCCACCACACATGCTGGCCTGTCTACAAAAACTAGTTTATCCCGAATTGTCGAAACTAATGGCTGGTATATCAGCTATATTAAATGTATATAAAACAGAGTTGTATTTAAAAAATACAGTTTACTATAATCAACTCGCTACGATCCACCAGAAAATCCAAATTTTAAAGACAATTTCAATTTCTCATCATGCAAAACAAAGCTGTAGGATTTGCAGTTCAAATTATTGCTTTTCTGTATCTTCTAGTTATAATTCTATATGTATGTACTTCTTAACACAAATATACATCTTAAAGAGTTTAGTGTCTAATGAACTCCCGCCCAAAAGTGGAAGTCACCTGTTCTCTTTGCACTTATTGGGGACCTCACACAGTATAATTTGTAGATATATAGGGAGGTAGGTGTAGGGAAGCCACTATGGAATATTGACCCAGGAAACTGTTACCAAGCTATTAGTATCTATTGAGCAAAAAGGTTGATGACACTAAAGAAATTGCAGAGCTGAGATACATACATTAGGAAATGCATTATTGAGTCATTTATAAGTATAAGACAGAAATTACTAGCGTTCCTCATCAAACATTTATCACTGCACGAGTGGTGAATCATAATGAGCCATTTGAAATATAAACACTGAAGGAAACAACAGCAGTAAATCCTGTGAAAAAAACTATTAGTAAAATTCATCCTATAAGGAAATGTTTTATTTCTAGGCTTCACCCAGAGGGAGAGATGGATGGAGAAAGAGAGCAATGTCTAAATCCCATAAAACAAGGAGTGGCTGCCGTTCCAGCTTGTTTCAAACCTCTACTTCTCCAGAACACAGGTGGACACAAGGTAATAGAGATTACTCACTCAAGCAACAATCATTTTCAATCAAACATTTGTTATACGTAGCTTATGAGAGGATTCAATTTGCCAACTGTCAAACTCAAGGTAACAGTTGCTAGAGTGGCTGGCATCTGATGGAACTCATACGTCAGATCTCCATAACATTATCTCCATTTAGTCAGAACCTACCTACCATGATCACAAAAACTGCATAGAAAATAAACCCATGTCTAAAATGTGATCCACACACGCACAGAAACGTCTGGATATTCAATAAAAAAATAATGCATGTTCCAAATAATCATAAGCCAATGTTGGGTGCGTGTTTTGAGCCTGTTGCCATCGGTAATAAATAGTGGGCGGCTAACAGGATGAACATTACTAACACTATATTAGATCAAAGGACATGACGTTCTGACTGCAGTTGCATTGTGTCTATGGCACCATGCAAAACTCACCTGTTTTATATGAGGCACCATTCATGAAACTATAATCAGGGTGTTCTTGGTTGACTCATATCACTAAAGACATGACAAACGAGAAGCAACTTTTATTACTCATATATACAGTGCATAAATTATATAAAATCACTCACCAACTTATGTTCACAAATAATCACAGTTCAATGTGTAATACAGGATCAGACTTTAATTTAAACAATGTAAAGAAAACACAAATGTATAGCAACACTGCCATGTTGATCTGAGTCTTCCTTTAAAGCACTTTCGTTTACTATTTACAATTTTTGTCACAGAAGCTCCTACCCTGGTTTCAGCTACTTTTGGCTAACCACTTAAATAAGCCCATACACAGGGTTTGACAAGATCAAAAAAATATAAAAGCGGCTGCCAACACTACAAATCACCTTGCATCATAAATACAACCAAAAAACAGCCAGGTATTTGCAGTTTCTTGCCAGCTGAGAAAATGGTGGTATCCTGTAGAATAGAATTCATTAGGACAAGCAACTATCCGTCCTATAATTTATTTAGGGGAAACTTAAAATCTTGAGACTATTGGTGAGTTAATTATGTTGATCCAGTCATCCACATAACAGGAACATTTTATTTGGAGAATAGTGCAAAATTAAAAGTTAATTTTAGTTATTATATTTCCATAATTTCACTCGCTTGTGAACTGTGCTTATAATAAGGGCCTTTCAAGGAGCGTAACCACACAAATAATTCATAAAACAGCAACACCTTGTGGCCAAACTTAATCATCAGACAAATAAACTCAAGCCTACCACATGTTCAGAATTGACACAACTCATAAAGACCAGAATCAATGTTACACATCTTTTTTTTTTATAAATGTATTACATTATGAATTGATAAAACTAGATGCTTTATTTTATTCCTACAACTAAACCAGATTAAATGTTTAAGGTATAGAATGGAACAAACCATCAGAAAAGCTGGCAACATTCTTACCAAATTCAAAAGAAAAACTACTAAGTGACAAATACTTTTCCCTAGAATTACATTTCAAGGTGGAATTCAGATGAGACATTCTAGGATAAAATTGGGTCGTGAATACACACATCAAATAATTATACATTTATCCACACAAGCAGCAGTGTTCAGCAGACAGCCATGGAGAAAAAAATTATGGAGAAAACAGTCACATTGTCCAGACATGGTCAAAAACAGAATGGAAGCACATTGCCTTTCTCTCCAGTCATGAAGTCTAATAACAACTTCCCAAAAGTCAGTTAATTGAAAAAGTAACTTTAGCAATAATGAGTCTGAATCTTTTATGGGTGATAACTGACTCATGTCGTTACCATCACAGGGAACCTCGGCCTTAGTTGACGCGGCAGGCACGGATCATCAGCAGCTGAAGAAGAATGAATAGTGGCGAGATGATTAGGCCGAACCACAGATCACGCGCCTGCTCCTGCTCAGCCAGTTTCTGGCACAGCAGCACCTCACACACAAGCTTAAGGCTGAGCACTGTTAGCACCCATAACAGCCTCAACACCGCCAGCCTTTTCTCATTCTCCTGATACAGACGGATGGACACGATGGCTGTGAAGTAGGTACTGAGGCCGTCAGCTGCAAACAGAGGGACAAACACCAGCCACCAGCTCATTCCAGGGAGAAAGAGATCTGCCCGCAGCGCTACCAGCACACTGAAGACCAACAAAGCCCCCAGGTGGAGGAAGAGCTCGAAGGTGGCAAAGCCCAGCCATTGGACTAGCTCCCGCAGTGAGAACAGCATGGCCTCAGGGTGAATGAAGAATGCACAGATGGACTATTCAGCCAGGGACAAACTTAAATCACTGGTTACTGGGGAAAGGTGATGCTCCAAAGTCAAGGTGGTAAAGTGTGAAGGAAATGAAACATGGATGTCTGAACAGAAATCCACTGAAGGCAATTGGGAATGCCTGGCCCTTTACAAGTACCAGCTGCACCGATATCCAAGCCCACCTACATCATTGAAGGGAGAGCAGACAGAATACTGTGTCCCAGTAAACAGCTTCACGAGTAGTGGATGTCTTCAGGGAGTCAAGATGCTAGGCCTTTATTTAGAGACAGAGACATTTTAGTCAGAGCATTTTACCTTAATATATTGAACTGACTACATGTAAATATCAAAATGTGACATTAGCGTTGTTTACTTTAGAACTTTATAGTAAATTATGATAAGTTTCCACAAGCTTACAGGTGTTCAGCAAACGTAAACAAGCAATTTTACATAGAGACATCCTTTTGGAAACACTATCCATTAAATGTGCGTGTTGTAACATACATGTTGTTGTAGTTACAATGGAAATGATTCCGAGCTGATACAAAAGATGAAGCTCACAACCTCACTGAGCTTACCAGCTTCTCTTGAAGTTGACACTTGAGTAATCAATGGTTGGACGTTTAATCATTTTAGTTGCATTGAAAATACCCTTGTGTAATGAAATTGACTGGTTAGTCAGCTTCTTCATGACACACATATAAATGTCAACTAACAGATATAAATGGAAGAGAAATAACCTTTTCATTATAAGGAAGATTTATTGGATATTTTAGCTCATGAAACCAATCACTAACAATTGAGATGTCGTTATATAATTTCCAAGAAGATAGGTAGTTCTCCAAGGCTAGCGAGTAGGGTCTGTGATCATGTTAATTTAATAGTATAGTGACAAGAAATCATATGTAGTTATCTACCGTAATTATTGTAAATGACACAGAAAGGATCCACAACTACCAGTTATTTAAAAAATCTAACTGCGGTGTTCAAAAAACTGTATTTTCGGATTATTTGGCTAGTATTAGCAGTCAGCTAACGCGTTAGCCAGCAATCTGGTCGTAGCTAGTACTTATTATCTACACTCAACACAGACACACTAATACAGTACATCAATGCTAACTTTACTCAGCTTAAACGTACCAACAATACCGCGCGCAGATGTCATCAAATTTTGCAGGTGCCAACAAATAGGAGTTGTCGTAAAACATTACATGATTTAATAACAAGTTGTGATTTACCTTATTTCATTAGCAAACGCTTAAGGTGTCAGCTAACGTTAGAGTCTCAATTCTCCCAGACGTTCACTGACCTAACGCGAGATCTTGTATGTTCATCGAATATCTTGCATCCCTGTGAAAACCATAGACATAATGAAGGATAGACGCCGAATCGACCGCTACTGCCCACTGGCGCTGACGAGAAATGCGGCCGCCATCTTGGATCGGTCACCCGCTCCACTCAGTGTAATCTGTTTAGCAGGTGCAATGAGCTGTCAGCGCATTCAATTAATCATACCTCACTAAATACCGAACTGATTTTCACGTGTTTTTTGCTGCAAAGGTCATACATGCAGCTATTACACAGGACACATGGTTCGGCGTATATTAATAAAAAGCTTTTATTAGCTTCGGGGTTTTTCCCTTTTTCACACAATAATCGCCTATGATGACTATTGTAATTTCGTCTTTAAAATGATGATGAGGTGTGTGTGTGTGTGTGTGTGTGTGTGTGTGTGTGTGTGTGTGTGTGTGTGTGTGAAATAAATGAATACAATATTCATAGTGGGGTTAACAGTAATATAATATTCTGATATATGATGCTGTAGGCTATGATAGGTATTTTGCAAATCACACACTATAATTATGATAGAGAAGCAGAAACAGATAGTGGCAGTAAAGTCAGATATTTAATAAGTTGAAAAAACAATATATGATTATATTACATTCTACTTTAAGCTTTTTATATTTGACCCATTCACACACTGATGAGACACGACTGCCCAGCACTGATAATACAGTCTGACAATACGGTCTGACAATACGGTCTAAAAATACAGTCTGATAATACGGTCTGATAATACGGTGTGATATTACGGTGTGATAATACAGTCTGATAATACGGTCTGATATACGGTCTGATAATACGGTCTGATAATACGGTCTGATAATACGGTCTGATGATACGGTCTGATAATACGGTCTGATAATACGGTCTGATAATACGGTCTGATAATACGGTCTGATAATACGGTGTGATATTACGGTGTGATAATACAGTCTGATAATACGGTCTGATATACGGTCTGATAATACGGTCTGATAATACGGTCTGATAATACGGTCTGATGATACGGTCTGATGATACGGTCTGATAATACGGTCTGATATTACGGTCTGATAATACGGTTTGATAATACGGTCTGATAATACAGTCTGATAATACGGTCTGATATACGGTCTGATAATACGGTCTGATAATACGGTCTGATAATACGGTCTGATATACGGTCCGATAATACGGTCTGATAATACGGTCTGATAATACGGTCTGATGATACGGTCTGATAATACGGTCTGATAATACGGTCTGATAATACGGTGTGATAATACGGTCTGATAATACAGTCTGATAATACGGTCTGATATACGGTCTGATAATACGGTCTGATAATACGGTCTGATAATACGGTCTGATAAAACGGTCTGATAATACGGTCTGATAATACAGGCTGATAATACAGCTTGATAATACAGTCTGATAATACGGTGTGATAATACAGTCTGATAATACGGTGTGATAATACAGTCTGATAGGATATCCAACCAGAAAAGATTTACCTGCAGCGCATTTTTTTGTCTCCTATAACAGAGGAAAATTTACTTTACAACCTCCACATACTCGAATACCTACTGGAGGGGTTGCCCCTTCTCATTTTCCCAGGCTCCTGAAGGAGTTGTCCCTTCCTCCTCCACCTGAGCTCCTGGAAGAGTGGCCCCTACCTCCTGCCCCTACGTCCACAGAGGAGTGGCCCCTAGCTTATTTGCCTGCGTCCCCCGAGGAGTGGCCCCTGCCTCCTCTGCCTGCGTCCCCCGAGGAGTGGCCCCTACTTTTTCCGCCTGCGTCTCCGGCGTGGTCCCTACCCAGAACCAAAGCCGACCCTTGCCAGCATTTCACAGCCAGCACTTGTCGGCGTTTCATCCCCTGCCTCACGGCCATACCCTGCCAACAAGCCACTGCAGGAGTGGGCAAAATCACTAGGGGTTCCCTGCCTAATCAGCATGTGACATTGCCTGGCCTGTCTGGTAGCCAGGACCTCAGAAAGGATGTACTGTCGCAATTCCTAGTCCACTGAGGGCATCTAGTGGGCTGGGACGGTATTGGGACATATACTATATAACTTTAAACTCTTATATAACTTTTGCACCTGAATCAGATGTGGGTGATTAGAATGGGCACAGCTGGTTTAAATTCTGTTATTATATTTGTGATAAAAGTCACTGAGTCTTGGTGCATGGGGTTGGTTATTGTTTCTACATTGAATGTATAGGGTACGAGTTGAGTTAGATTGCTGTTTAAATGGAATTAGTAAGACGCTGTATATGCACAATTTCCTTTAATTCTTACAGTGTTTAGTGTGTTTGCTGTTTACGGTTTGTTTTGATTTAAATAAACCTGATTTAAAATGGATATTCACGCTCGGTGCCTGGCTTTTCCTATGCACTACACCTTGGTTCGTGACAGGCAACTAACGCTCAATCACTTAGAATGGAAAAATAAAATGTATTTTGATCAATAAGTAAACTAATAAAAATATATTTTATTTAAAAAGGGTGTATATTCAAATTGTAACTTATATGGCTGTCTGTTTTAAGTGATGACATTTTCAACTCATTACACAGTCAGTCAGCTAAAGCAGTCCAGGTGGTCTCATATTAGACAGACTTACCCAGAGCTGGTGTTAGGATGTGAGATGCCTAGGTGTAGCAGGAACTTTTGGGACCTAAAAAGCGCCTATGAGAGAGAAATTTAGATATGCCATAATACTGTATAGATACAGTTTATTATGGTCAGCTTTTCTCTGAAAGCTTATTGCTTTGCTGACAATCCTTCCTTTTTTAACTAGGACCTCCTTACAGTAAGGAATGAAAACTAAGATTTAAAAACCCTACTAGAATCCAGTTAGGTTTTATTTAAGCAGTAATCTAGACAGTGCTGGTGTGAAATGTTTAAAATGCAGTCTTTGAGTTTATGGAATTACAGTGTCTTTATTCATGCCTGTATGTGTAATATGCTCTTTATATATATGTAGAACAATTATTATAATCCACTTAGCCATGAAATTATTAAATATATAAAAATGGGTGGTTTTGATGGGAAATAAATGGGAAACATATCAGCGCCTACATGACATTGTTATGACATATTTTTGTGGACCCATTCTGCTTAACCTTTAGAACCAGCGCCCCAATATCCGGATGCATCGTTGGAATTGAATTCAACACTAATTACAGTTACAGTATTGGTTATGTATTATTTGTTTAAAATAATATTTTAATTTCGTGTTCACGTTTTCAGGATAACATAGGCGTAACTTTTATACATCATTAGAAAAAACGGGTTAAAACCGTCTGTAAGATCTATGCAGCAGTTAGGAGATTTATGTTTTGAAAATATCCCGCTTGCACACGTGACCATAAAGTCGCTAGTCTATCTACGCGGAATCTGTACGGTGGCCGGTAAGATCGTGTTTTAGTGCCAGTTTTCCAGCGCGGAAGCACGGAAGGAAGCACGGTATCTAAAAGGTAGCAGTAATGACATTCATTTATTTGAGTAAAATGTACGTTTTTGAATGTTCATTCATGCTGAAATGTTTGATGTTGCAAAGTAAACAAATCGACGCATCTTCTGAATGTACCTATCCAACTCGCAAGTGCTTAAGTCGCGTAATACATGTCGCAGACATTAAGTGTACATTTGAGCACGATTCATTCCGCTTTCGATAATTATTATATTGTTTCACAATAATCGATGTATACGCTTAACAACTTACTTAATAAGTACTAATATATGTGTTTGTTGTAAGAGCCAACATGCTTTTGTCGTTTTCACAACCAGTAAAAGGTGGCACAGCATTATAAAAACGAGTTTGTCAAGTAACGTTTTCTGCACTTGAGCATTAGTAATGCCTGAGCATGCTTTTGCCGTATGATTCATATATAATGACTTTATCTGAATATTATTATTAAATTTAATGGAGGCCCTAAATGTAGAACTTTTATGTCATTATACTTGAAATGTTCTATTAGTAAAAAGGCTGGTATGAGTTCTCATATGAGCAACTTCTCTTGCTCCAGCTGTGTGAACCAGCATTATCACTTCAGTGACTTAGAAGCAGTCTAAATTAGGTTAAATCCGATTTCACGCTTTGTCAGATAATGTTTTTTTTCAGTGCATCTGCGGTATGTGGGGGTGAATGAATGACCTATTCTTTTCCTTTTCTTTCCCAAAGAGCAAACATGCAGGCTGTTGAGTCTCTCCTTCACAGTGGCTATTTCCATCCAACACTCAGATACTGGCAGACCTGCGCCTCTGACTTAACACCTGAGAACCTAATTTATCCCATTTTTGTCACGTAATGTCTTTGCTCTCCTCTACCATACCTAGGACGTTTGAATGTTGTGATACAAATGACAGTTGTATCTTTGTCAGTCATAACAGTTATTTGTGTGGGTTATGTATATTTGTGAAATGACAGTTATTTTATCCAACAGTGACAGTCCTGATGCTGTGGAGCAAATTGCTAGTCTACCAGGACAGGCCAGGTAATCATTTGAGACCACCTATTTATATGGTTGATAATATGATATAGCGCAGTCCAAACGTATTTAGACAGTGATGCAAGCCAAATGTGTGCTGTTTTGAGTTTGTAGTCGGAGTACATTGGATACGAAATTAAACAAAAAACTTAGAGGTTAAAGCAAAGACGTCATCTTCAATTTGAGGGTATTTACATCCATAATCCAGGAATTATAGAAATTTTTATACATAGTCTCCTGCCTTTTTAGTTGTTTTACTCTTAATTATGGTGAGCATTGGTTATCCACTGCAGAGGTCTTACTTGATCAGACAGGTAATTTTCCATTGCTGAGCTAGCCATTGGATTTCTCTTATTTTTCCTAAATGTACCCAGGAGTTGATCACATAATTTTTTGTCTATGTGTCTGGTCGGGTTACTTTGATTTATCTGCATCGTAATGGTCTGCTTGGCTTGCATTGACTCTTTGTTGGAATTGTCAGACACCAACAACCAGCTCTAAATGCAGAGACATGTATAGCTCTTGGAGACATGCATTTATGATGCAAACGAATGCATGTATCTTATGTTCAAAACTTGCTGTTCCTTTTAAAGACATTATCTGATATGGATGAAAATGCAATCCAATGTCATTTTATCATTTAAGTGCTGCAGCGCATTGCCAAAAGAGTAAGACTAAACTTGTATCATTGTCCAACCCCTTATGGACTGTACTGTATGGTAACAACTTCTATTTTCAGTGCAGTAGTTGAATACACATAGTGTGTGTTTTGTAGATTTGTTATGCGTGTTCAGAACATTTTTCCTTTTTTGAATGTCTTTGAAAAAAATACATTGAATTAAAAGTCCTATTGTTATCTACTTGCGTGATAATACGCGGGGGATGGGGATCATTTAGAGCAACGCTGTGACCTTCAGATAATATTGTGAAGCAGGGTGGATCCAGAGATGAGGAGAGACTGGGCCAAGATAAGGAGAATCCGTTAACTCTGTCCTTCACAATCGTCACTCCTAAAAACACCATTTGGCTAGAATAAAATAGGCTGCTAATATTGAGCCCTATTACAACTATTGTATATCAGTATTTAACGTACATTGTTAATATTTATGTCACTTATTGAAAATAATTTAGGCAATGGAGATTAAGTACATTCCAATGTATTGCCAAGTAAGTGCCACTGTATAATTGTTTGCCTTAATGTTATATTGAACAATGTGGTTTTCCAATTCTCAACCTCTTTCTTCCCTCAGATATGGAGTCAATAAACTGGAAGGCATGCTACGCCCACTTGTAGAGAACGGCTTGAAGTGTGTTCTGATTTTTGGGGTGCCTGCAAAAATAGCTAAGGTACAATAAACTATGCACTGAATGGCATTACCTTAGTATGTATTTGGAAGGCTGATGCCAGCTTTCTTGTACACCTTGCTATCCTCAGGATGAGAGGGGTTCGGGTGCAGACACAGACGATACTCCAGCAGTGTTAGCTGTCAAGAAGATAAAAGCTATTTTTCCTGGCCTGCTGATGGCTTGTGACGTCTGTCTCTGTCCTTACACCTCCCATGGACACTGTGGTCAGTCGCTCCATCATGTTTCTTTAGTTTTCAACTGATGCTAACGTCATTTACTTCAATTGAAAATACAGTTTTATAAACTGTCCCCCGATTCTTCCAGGAATCTTGCGAGAGGATGGGACTCTCGACAATGCTGCTAGTTGCCAGCGTCTGGCTGAAGTGGCATTGGCTTATGCCCAGGCTGGTGAGTCTGGGTTACCCATTGTTATCTTCTTGTTTTCGGGAAACCAACACCAGAGTATGTTGGTGCTAGAGTCAAACTTGTATCAACAGTCTGAACATGTTGTTCTTTACAGGCTGTCACATAATTGCCCCTTCTGATATGATGGATGGGCGAGTGGGAGCAATCAAACAGTCTCTAATGTCCAATGAGATGGGAAACAAGGTAACCGGTGGTAGTAGGAGTGTAGGGCTATATTTCTTGCAATTTATTTACATTTATAATGAAATAGGCTATATAATGAGAATTAATAATAACAATTTCCCAACATTTATACAAGGTAGGCTTTGAGAAGAAAAGGCTTCACATTATTGCAACATCTGCCTACACCTTCAGTCAGTCAAATTACTCAAGAACGAGTTATATTTGTAATACCATCAAACACCAAGTTGGGTTAATTGCTAATTAAATATAATGACTGAGGAATTGTTTCACCAATTTCTGAATATGCGTTGCTATTGTAGTCTCTTTGGTAAAATACTCATTAATCATTAGACCTTTGTGATTAATTTGTAAGAAAGCAGCCTTGATGTAACTTCAGTCTATTAAACATGCACATTTTTGAGATTTGATAATCTTCCATTTCCATATAGGTAGAATAGAAGCAATAAAGTTATTGCCGATTAATAGAAGAGCCGGTGTCTATTTATGAATTGGGGTCATGTCATATACTTGTGTACTATGCTAGTGTATCTTTGCACTAGCTAATGGCTCACTGGCTATGCACACACACTTATCTGAATTCACTGTCTAACACTTAAGCAGCACTCTGGGTTAATTACAGTTAATTAAGAAACTTGTTTTAGGAAAGATTTTACTATTAAAAAAAAACTCAGTAAAGAACCTGTTTGGGATATGTCATTTTTTATCAGGTGGCAGTGATGAGCTACAGTGCCAAATTTGCATCTTGTTTTTACGGTCCCTTTAGGTAACTATTGTTTATTAAACCTAAGATGGACAAAAACGGAAATACATAGGATACAGATTACCATTTAATAAGATGCCCTAATTTCTTATTTTGTGTAGAGATGCAGCACAGTCCAAACCAGCATTTGGTGACAGACGTTGTTATCAGCTGCCCCCTGGTGCAAGGGGCCTGGCACTGCGAGCTGTGGTAAGAGAGTTTCTCTTAAGTGCTTGTATGTGATAGGAAGACATAGTGTTTGTGTTTACCCAGTCACTGAGTTTTTGTTTGTTATTACCTCAGGACAGAGATGTAAAGGAGGGGGCAGATATGTTGATGGTGAAGCCAGGACTGCCCTATCTGGACATTGTGAGGGAGGTTAAAGACAAGGTATGTGTTTTCTTTCATTTGCCCATTCTGGTCACAGTGGGTGTTTAATTGACAGTTTGAGCTAACTAACCAACCGATACAAATTTCACATCTTTGGGCACATAAATTTCAACAACAATTTAAGGTAACGAAACAAGCCTTTAAACTGCTCTTCTGAAAACATTAGAATGTATATTTGATCGCTCTTTCACTTATCCCTTCCAGTACCCAACTCACCCGTTGGCGGTGTATAATGTGTCGGGGGAGTTTGCCATGCTATGGCATGCGGCCCAGGCTGGAGCCTTTGACTTGCGCACCGCTGTGCTGGAGTCTATGACTGCCTTCCGCAGGGCAGGTGAGACGGGATAGGAAATAGACTTTCTATTAACAGTACTCTGTTCTCTGTAGATAAAGAATACACTGCACTAGATACAAATTGTTCTCTTTTTTTCTAGGTGCTGACATCATCATTACCTACTACACTCCAGAACTGCTCACTTGGTTAAAAGAGTAACTGGATGGACCTACAAATCTTGTCTTAGAGATGGAGTATGTGATCAACTTCTTGATACCTTACAAGGCTGAGCTACACTGACCAGTCCTTCCAGGATTCTGCTGGAAGTGTTTGCGATAGGAAAGAGTTTTCTGCAGCACTAATTATATTTTGGCAATATGCAATGATTTTTGCCAATGTTTTTCAAATGCGTTAATGAGGTAAACTGTTGGTTTAGTAGAAAAAGTATTATGCAGTAATGGCAGGATTATTTAAAGTTTTTTAAGAAACAATTGAGTTAATGAGGTAAACTGTTTGATTAGTAGAAAAAGTATTATGCAGTAATGGCAGGATTATTTTAAGTTTTTTAAGAAACAATTGAAGACATTTTTGTACACTTTTTTTGCAATTGCCAAAGGAACTGATAAAACAAACTAGGTATGCTCACTGCAAACTAAGTAATGATACTTTAGAGATTCATTTCAATATATTTTTTCAATATACCATATTAACTTCATATACTAGGATATTCTTTCTGTCCTTTTATGCAACACACTAAATTATCACATAAGAGCAGTTATGCATTTACACTGTTTTAACATGCATATCAGAGCCGTTCACTTGAGTAGCCTGTATGCTTTATTTACCTTTGTAAGTCAAGTCGACACATTGTCGGATGATCTTTTGCCATTTATATTCACCCATATTATGTTTTTGTCAATTTTTTTAGTAGACCTTTACGATAGATCAAAGTTGAGAACTAACAAAACAAGAAGAAAAAAGTTACGTGGACTGGTAAAATAATTCCATATCGTTTCAGGCTGTATATGTTTTGCACAATGAAGAAACTAAAAGCAATCAATCCATTACGTGTGTGTGTCTTATTGTTATGAAAATGAAACGATGGCCTATTACAGTGATAGAGTATTGCATTTGAACAATATTTTTCTAATTCTGTATTAGTAAATACACATTTTACTGCTATTCTAATGCTGTTTTAATGTATTGATATTATGTGATTAGGATAACCTCTGTTATATGGAGTTATTGCCGCTCGGTATATTTATAGTTGTTTCCTTCTGATAAGATCGCGAAAGGTTTGAAAAGAAACTAGTGAGGAAAGACAATTTAGGAGTGGCAGTAAATATATATATATATTATTTTACACATACGTGCATAACCAGTCGCGTTTCAGATCAATTCGGCGAAACGCAGTTACTCAGATTTTCCTCACAATATCTCTTGTAAAAAGTCTGATATTCACAATTTCTCGAAAACATAGTTACGTATGTCACGCCAAAGAAGTATGATACCATATCAGAGAGTTTTCATTATCAGGTGCTCTGCATTTTGTTGAGAAGGTAGCTTCTAATGTTGTCCATCAATCACCCACAATACACCGCGCGGCTCATTGCTAACGTACGAGTAACCATTGGTGGAGTTCCCAATCTCCACTAGAAATAGTATCTGTCTCTGAAATGTACAGTGCTGAATATTGGTGTTATTATTTTGGAACTTCTTCGGCTAACTGTTTTAGTTGTTTCTTTAAAGATTGACGAAAGGGCAGGTGGGTCACTATTTGACATTGTTTAAAGTTATGTTGGGATATATATATTTAATAATATTGTTATGGAAGGTGTACAGACTATCATAACATCAGTTAATTTAGCTAGCTACACTGTACAGTACCTACCTACATAGCTACAGTATATTTAGCCAGCTAACGTTAGCTTCACTTTAGCCAACTACGTTTGCGCGTTCCTAGCTAGCTACTGTACTGTAACTTTTATTCTGTAGCTTGCTCAACTGCAGTTAGCTGGTAAGACATCACAATACTGCACAATCAATGATTAACGAATATGATCAGTTTAACTATGTGAGATATATTTATATTTTGAACCGTAGACTATTGTGTTAGCTGATTGTTGTAAAGATACCACATAGCTAGTTAACGTTTTTAGAAAAGCTGTTGCAACGCGAGATTAACGTTAGCTGTGTACAGACTGTATTAATAATACTGATTACCATTATCAACTCAGAAGATGAGCTTGCAAACATCCTAATAATATGCGTTACTACTAGATTTGTTTAATTTATACCACGAGCTTTTACTTGTTCTATTAAGTTGTCTATTAGATAATTTACTGACGACTGGTTAAATTTCACTTTTCTAACAACTCAGCTAGTGTCAGTGAACAGGTTGTTGGACCTCAATAACCAAACCATGCCGTGTGTGTGTGTGTGTGTGTGTACATCTCTTGACAAAATCTCAGCTGTCATGCTTAAAATAGAACGAAAGACTGAGAGGTTGGCTTATTTTTTTGAGGCAGGGTCTTATATATTTAGGGTAAGTCACGTGTTGTACTACATTTATAATGACAGCCTTTTTTGTGTTCAGTACTATCTCTCTTTTACACTTTCTAGTGTAAGCAATGCATGGACTTTAGTGGCTTTATTGAGAAAAAACTAAACGCACAAATGACTGTGATGTGTTTTTCAATGCACAAACTTAAAGATGTTATGTAAAACTGATATTTATCTTAATGCAAGACTTTCCCTTTGCTGTCTTTTCAGGATGTCAGGATGGATGAAGGCCCATCCCTGCCAGATAGCCTGGTGCTGGAGATCTTCCTGTGTCTCCCCCATGATGCTGTGCTGAGCGCTGGTCTAGCCTGCAGACAGTGGCTAGCAGTGTCCAGAGATGAGTTTCTGTGGAGGGAGCTATTCTACAGCTACTACCGCATCCCCCGTGCTGTGCCTAGACATCCTGGTGGGTCATATAAAACAGGGTTGTGCTTATTCCATTTTAACACTTTAACTCAGAGGAGATGTGAAGACTGAGACTAACTTTGCTTGTATGTGGTTCAGAAGACAAAGAAACGGGAGAGAGAAAAGACCTATACATACAGTCGGCAACTAGTCATAGTTGGGGGCGTGGTCTGGCTGGGGGAAAACACTGCGACCATCGTGTGTATTTGAATGACAAAAAAGTCGTATTGGGAGTCATTGATGCCTGCCGACCGGCAACAGTACATTGCCAAATTCACTGCAATAGGTTATGATTGCCCTTTATTTAATTAAAAACTGGGTCAATGACCCAACCAAATGGCCGGGGGTCTCGTTTACACACATATTTTGTTATCTGGTTGAATCTCCGATTGTATTTATGTTTCACTCCAAACTATTAATCCTTTTGTAAAACGGTGATCAGTAGTATGAAGTAGCGAAGGACTGTACTGATAGTTATTCTCACAGACTGCAGTATTAAGTGTATCTTAATGTTCTAGAGGAGAGTTTTCATGCGAGTTTAGGTTGGACACTAGGCTATATAGTTTTGCTTAAGGTAGAATGATAAGGCTAATTATATATGGACTTTCTGAAACAACCTTACACAGTTTTGATAACGTTAATGAACACAATGTTAATGTAGCCTGTCTATGTTAACATAGTATTGGGATTCCACAACTTCCCTTGATCATCCTCACGCCTTATTGCTTAATTGTAGCCATTTTGTCCTATTTTCCGGTTCTGTGTGTTTATTAGGAAGGATGTAGAACATTAATTCATAATTTGTTGGTTTATTGGCGGTACAGAAAACGACACAGCAACTCTTCAGCATGATTGTCACTTGTATTTCAATTAGCGCCAAGGCATTTTTTTCCCCCACGGGCAAAATTCACATCACGTGACGGGACGTCCCCGGGGGCGTTCCCCGACCAACCGTCTGTATGTATGACGGAGTGGGTCTTAAGAGAGCCAGCCAGCTTCTTTTGTTTTTGGGACACAATTACTGCCTTGGTGAAAACCTTTCAATTAACGCCTTTGGGCAAATCTTTCCATTTGAGTTCAATATATATTGTGTTCTCGACACACTACATTCTATAATAAAATTACTAGGAGAACTAGTAAAATTACTAGGAAAATTACTAGGTCTTTGGAGTCCTTTTATTCATGCATCTAACATGGAAAGTTGCCTTCACGTGCACTGTACTAGGCCCTGAACCTCCTTCTGTGGGAGCACCATCTCAACGCTGATGCTAGGGCCACGGTAGCACCGGGAGATGCGTTACAATAGGTGGGCACAATTAAATGTGTAAAGTTACAATTATTGCACTCACATTTTTTGTGTGCCAGCAAGCAGTGTTTTTGTTCCTTAAAATCAATGGGCCATATTCAATGTTTTCCTAAGTTATTTCTTAAATTTGTTCCTAAGAAAGGTCCTAAGAAAAGTCTTACTTAAATTCACGAACGTGTTCTTCAATTGCATAATTGTTCGCACCTACGTTCCTATAATGATGAATGCCACGTCTTCGTAAATTGAAAGCGTGTGTCCGTTGTACCTAATTAGCATAGGTAAACGCCCCGGTATTTCCCATAAAAGGGCATTAAACTGCAGGGCGGAGTGGAAACTCAGCGTAAAAACATGGAGAACGCAAAAATGCCGAAACAAAAATGTATAGACAGTATAGAGGATCAGACGCCAAAAGAAAAAAAAACTTCTGTAATTCAGAAGTTGAAATACTTCTGCAAGAAGTGAACAGGCAAAAATATGTAATATTTTGCAGCTTCAGTGGTTGCAAAATCAAATACAAAAAGGATGCATGGGATTTAATCACTCGTTCTGAGAACGGTGTTTCAGGGGAAGGGCGCACCACTGATGACATAAAAAATAAACGGTTTGACTTGAAGTTTGAGGCAAAAAAAAGTATTGCCAAACACAAACGAGAGATGCTGCCTACAGGAGGGCGAAAGGCTTGCACTGTCCTTACTGAGCTGGACCAGCGCATCGTGGGACATAATATGACCACAATCTCGGGTGTGCCCGCAATCTCGGGTGTGCCCGCAATCTCGGGTGTGCCATCCACAGAAAAGTGAATATATGCAAATATTTGAAATAATTGAATATTATTCATAATGTTATTCTTCATTATATTTAAAGCACTGTACAATTGATAAAAACGCAGAGACTAATTATTTGTCACGAAATGTCAGCGTGCAAATCGTAAGAGTGCTTTCCACTGTGCGTAGATTCTGTTCTTTCCTAAGAACAAATTCCAGATAAGTAAACATTGGTGAATGTCAGAATCTTCGTGGAAGATTTTTAAGAACGAATTTCTTCTTAAGAACGGTTGAAGAATATGGCCCACTGTCTCCTGAGCTTTATGGATAAACATGTTTTTACCATCCTGAAGGCTGGTATTAAATAGCTGGCTTTTAACCAGGCTAATTTAGCCATAGTTGTTGAGTGTTCAACAATGTTTCATGATACATTCATTTACATCTAAGAATATGCTTAATGTGGTATAAATGACTACTATCTTAAAAATTATTAAGCAGTTATTATAACAGAATTTTTTGTCAGTGTCTTATAATCCCTGAGTTAGAGAATAAATGTTTAACCTAATGTCTTTTTCTGTAGCTGCTGTGTCGTGGTACAGGGAGTTTAAGCGTCTTTTCGACTGTATCCCCTGTGTGGAGGTCCAGACCCTGAGAGAACATCATGACCAAGTTCTCCATCTGGCCTTCTCCCACCATGGACACCTCTTCTCCTCCTGTTCCAAAGACTGCACTGTCAAGGTTTGTGTAAATTTATGACTAGAAAAAAACCTGCAATGTTTGGCGGGACCTTTAAAATGCAAACAGAATCACAGAATCCAGACCATTACAACAATATTCCAAATTTTATTGAACTTAGTAAAAATATACCTAAACGTTTTGATTGTTTATTCATTTGCCTCAGTTCATCATAAAACGGAACAGAGTGTGTCAGGTGTTCTTAATTCCTGGACCTTCTTGAAGAGGCGATGATATTTGCTGTTTTGTGTTTGGTGCATGTGTCTTACATTTTGCGTAGTCGACAAGCCATTAGCGTTCATACTAATTTAAACAGTTTCTCTGTACATAAAGGCATTCCCAAAAATGTTTTTGATGAACTAAAAAGTAGGCTCTTTTTACTGGGGAGCATGTTATTATGTTTAACATTTACTATAAATCAATGTTAAGGTGAAAATGTGATGTTTTAATTTATTTATCTAGAGTTAAATCGGGTCGCAATAAAAAATAGGAAAATAACTTTTATTTATCCGCGGAGACACATTGAGACCGAGGTCTCATTTGCAAGCATGCCCTGGGAACATCTACTCACAAATACAACAACAATTATGGA
Source organism: Dallia pectoralis (assembly GCA_029465975.1). Taxonomy (NCBI): domain Eukaryota; kingdom Metazoa; phylum Chordata; class Actinopteri; order Esociformes; family Umbridae; genus Dallia; species Dallia pectoralis. The sequence goes on from CM055758.1 coordinate 12,900,533, forward strand.
CAAATACAAACAATTAACAGATACAATGACAGAACATTAGTTATCTCAGTCAATTAAAATAAAAGCAATTCTCACTATGAAAATCTAACAGCTGAAGCGGTGAGCTGTGGTCTCAAGGTCCTAGGTGCCTCAAGGGGTGGTAACCCTAGAACACCGTGGTGGACCACGGTGGTCAGGGAAGCTGTCCGACTGAAGAAGGAGGCCTTCAGGGATATGCTATCCCTGGGGACTCCGGAGGCAGTTGCAGGGTACCGACAGGCCCGAAGGGCTGCAGCCGCTGCCGTGTCAGAGGCAAAGCAGTGGGTGTGGGAGAAGTTTGGAGAAGCTATGGAGAAGGACTTTCGGTCGGCACCAAAATGCTTCTGGAAAACCGTTCGGCACCTCAGAAGGGGAAAACGGGGAACCATCCAAGCTGTACACAGTAAGGATGGGACACTGTTGACCTCAACTGATGATGTGATCGGGCGCTGGAAAGAGCATTTTGAGGAGCTCCTGAATCCGACCTACACGCCCTCTAGTACAGAGGCAGAGCTGGAGGCTGATGGAGGGTCATCGTCAGTTTCCCTGGGGGAGGTCGCTGAGGTAGTCAAACAACTCCACAGTGGCAAAGCCCCAGGGACTGATGAGATTCGTCCAGAAATGCTAAAAGCTTTGGGTGGGGAAGGGCTGTCTTGGTTGACACGCCTCTTCAACATTGCATGGAAGTCTGGGACAGTGCCAGAGGAGTGGCAGACCGGGGTGGTGGTTCCCCTATTCAAAAAGGGGGACCAGAGAGTGTGTGCCAATTAGAGGTATCACACTCCTCAGCCTCCCTGGTAAAGTGTACTCCAAAGTGCTGGAAAGGAGGGTTCGGCCAATAGTCGAACCTCAGATTGAAGAGGAAAAATGCGGTTTTCGTCCTGGCCGGGCAACCACGGACCAGCTCTTTACTCTCGCAAGGATCCTGGAGGAGGCCTGGGAGTATGCCCATCCAGTCTACATGTGTTTTGTGGATCTGGAGAAGGCGTATGACCGGGTACCCCGGGATCTTTTGTGGGAGGTGCTGCGGGAGTATGGGGTGAGGGGGTCTCTTCTCAGGGCCATCCAATCTCTGTACGCTCAAAGCATGAGCTGTGTCCGTGTCCTCGGCAGTAAGTTGGATTCGTTCCCGGTGGGGGTTGGCCTCCGCCAGGGCTGCGCTTTGTCACCAATCCTGTGTGTAATATTCATGGACAGGATATCAAGGCGTAGTCATGGGGGGGAGGGGTTCCCGTTCGGTGGGCTGATGGTCACATCACTGCTTTTTGCGGATGATGTGGTCCTGATGGCATCGGTCGGTGACCTTCAGCACTCACTGGATCGGTTCGCAGCCGAGTGTGAAGCGGCTGAGATGAGGGTTAGCACCTCTAAATCTGAGGCCATGACTCTCAGTAGGAAACCGTACTACTCCGGGTAGGGAGTGAGTCCTTACCCCAAGTGAAGTAGTTTAAGTACCTCAGGGTCTTGTTCGCGAGTGAGGGGACAATGGAGCGTGAGATTGGCCGGAGAATCGGAGCAGCGGGGGCGGTGTTGCATTCGCTTTACCGCACCGTTGTGACGAAAAGAGAGCTGAGCCGGAAGGCAAAGCTCTCGATCTACCGGTCAATCTTTGTTCCTACTCTCACCTATGGTCATGAAAGCTGGGTCATGACCGAAAGAACAAGATTGCGGGTCCAAGCGGCCGAAATGGGTTTTCTCAGGAAGGTGGCTGGCCTCTCCCTTAGAGGTAGGGTAAGAAGCTCAGTCATCTGAGAGGAACTCTGAGTAGAGCCGCTGCTCCTTAGCGTAGAAAGAAACCAGTTGAGGTGGTTCGGGCATCTAGTAAGAATGCCACCTGGGCGCCTCCCTAGAGAGGTGTTCCAGGCACGTCCAGCTGGGAGGAGACCTCGGGGAAGACCCAGTACTAGGTGGAGAGATATCTCCACACTGGCCTGGGAACGCCTCGGGATTCCCCAGTCGGAGCTGGCTAATGTTGCCAGGGAAAGGGAAGTTTGGGGTCCCCTGCTAGAGCTGCTACCCCCGCGACCCAACCCCGGATAAGCGGTTGAAGATGAGAGAAAATCTAACATCATTTTTTTAACAGTATAAAACATTACGACTGCCTTAGTCATTAATATAACTGCACAAAATTGCATTGCAAATCTAAGGGTGTCGAGTTTGTGGTGTCCCAAAATATATATACATATATGCAGCGAAATGTAATTATGAAAGTGCATAAATATGGTGTCTCCAATTTAATGTATTTTTTTCATGCAGTGTATACAGACTCACAGTATAGATTATCATGATTCTACATGTGCAAAATTTGATTCTATATGTACAAAATTTATATCAAGTATTTGATCAGTGACACTCGCTCTGTTTTCTAGAGTTCTAAATATTACAGGGGTTAAAGTGCAGATTGTCAGCTTCCATTGTTTTAAAACAGCTGACGGACTTACCGGTATTTACATCCTGGTGATGGCATAATGTTAATGCCAGCGGGTCCAGCATAGGGATTGAGTTTTGTCATATTGACAGCTTAAACAATAAAGTAGTAATGTTTAGTATTTAGCCGGAATTCCCCATAGACAACACCACATGTTAGTTTGCTTTTCTGTTTATGTTCTGCCAGGGCTGTACTGCAGCCTTCACATACTGCTTGTTTCCATTTTCTTTAATTTAGGATGTGAACTGGATTCAGATTTAGGGCTTTACTTAACTAGTAATTAACTTTCCTCTTTTTGCCCTGAAACTCCTTCGTAGTCATGGAATTGTTTGGAGTAATAATGGTGAGGTTTTTAATACAAAAACTGTGCAACAATTTAATTGGCATTTGGGTGTATCTGAGGAGACAACATTTCTCTATGTTTCTGTACACTCCAACAGTCAAATCGTCAATGAAGACAAGTGAGCCAGTTCAAATTGTAGCCATACTGGTCCAACAGTCCATAACAGTACCTCCACCATGTTTCCTCTTTCCATAACTCTGGTACAGGTTTATCTGTCCATAAGACTTTGTTCCAGTGTTCTGCAAGCTTTTTCAGGTACTTTTTTTGCAAACTGTGAACTGTCTTTTCACTTCTTGAAGCTTATTGATTTGCATCATGAAATGTACACTCTGTACAGAACAAGATGTTCATTAATTATGTTGGTGTAATATTCTGTGTATGGTAGTTATTGATACATATATGCCTACCAACTGGATAGTGTTTCTTATCTGTTGGACGTCTACTGTAGTTTTATTTTCTGCACCAATGAAAGTAATTTTTGAGCTTCCATTGCTTCTGTCTCCTTAATGTACAAAGCAGTTGATTTTGGCGCACCTTATGTTTTGACTGTGCATTTGATCACTTTATTCTGTTTTATCAGCCTTAATAATAATAATAACAATGAATGAAATTATAATTCAAGACTAGACATTACCAGCTTTTTTGTGCATGCACTGACAAAGAAAGATAACACACCTGCCAACTGTCTAAAATAAGACCAAAAACCTGCGTCATTGTATATCTTCAAATGGCAAAATAACATAAGCAGAGCCTTATTGGCTTGCCTCCTTTGTTTATCAAACCCAACAATCCGAAGGCTATAAGCAGCACGCTCTACAATTGTTGTGTCATGGATCCTTGCGGTGACGTATAGAGGGAGTGAGATGAAGAGCCAGAGAATCACGTTTGAGGTGGTTTTATTACACACAAAAAACAAACATGAAACAACGAACAAAACTACACACTGATGAACACAAACCGCGCTATACAGCGACTTACTAAATTGAACCATATCAACCATATATCGATCTAGATATATCCAAAACACTCACCTACAATGACACGTAACATTCCAATAATTACAAGCGCCCGTGAACCTAACCCACCCTTAAATAGTCCACTGATTAACTAACCTATGTAACATTATATTAATAACAAGCACCTGTGAACCTAACCAGGGACCTTAAATAGTCCACTGATTAACTAACCTATGTAACATTATATTAATAACAAGCACCTGTGAACCTAACCAGGGACCTTAAATAGTCCACTGATTAACTAACCTATGTAACATTACATTAATAACAAGCACCTGTGAACCTAACCAGGGACCTTAAATAGTCCACTGATTAACTAACCTATGTAACATTATATTAATTACAAGCACCTGTGAACCTAACCAGGGACCTTAAATAGTCCACTGATTAACTAACCTATGTAACATTATATTAATAACAAGCACCTGTGAACCTAACCAGGGACCTTAAATAGTCCACTGATTAACTAACATATGTAACATTATATTAATAACAAGCACCTGTGAACCTAACCAGGGACCTTAAATAGTCCACTGATTAACTAACATATGTAACATTATATTAATAACAAGCACCTGTGAACCTAACCAGGGACCTTAAATAGTCCACTGATTAACTAACCTATGCCCGGTGCTTAGCTAAACCCAAAACAGCTGTCCTTTCAATCAACATTATACATGAAGCGCTCTCCCCTAAACACCCTGTGACAACACAACTCACCCATACAGGACCCCATTCTGGGAACAAAATTAAAGATCTATTTATTAGCATGTTTAAAATTTCTGTAGCCAGTGATTAAACAGTTACATGAATACAACAATTATCTATATAATTATGAATAACTTCTTCATGCACCTTTATCTGCACATTATAGCTCTTTACTTGACATCTAATCTCCCATTTGTTTTGTTTTAATTCCTACTTTGCATGTCTTTTAACGTCATTCTATATGTCATGCCTGCAATGGTCAGCTTTGGGACACAGAGCGACCCGATGGCACCATCGCCATGGTTCATAGCTCCAGCATGCGCCAGTTCAACTGGGGCTACACGCAGTTTTCCCAGTTCAACGCTGATGACACCTTGCTACTGGTATCTGGAGTGTACCTGGGGCCTCATCACTCCTCCTCTGGGGAGATCGCCGTCATCAGCCTTGGTAGACAGACACTTTGTTTCTCACTTTTCTATACGTCTTTTTTTCCCTCCAGTATCATTGTTCTCATATATATATATTTATTGGCCACTTGGAATGTTATTCACAAGGTTTTAAATAAATGTTATCTAATGACAGAACTACCAAAAATAACATTACAAAAACATACACAACATATATTGTGGCTTGTGTGGGTCGTGGCTGGAGCAATTGGCAAAGAAACAGAACACTCAGTGACACTCCGCTACTGTGGTAACGTCTGTTGTTGTTTTTTCTTTACAATCAACAAATTTTTTTATTTCTTGTCTTGGCCCTGGGTTAATGCATAATTTATTTAAGCATAGATGCACTGTACTCTCAGCAGTGCCACAACAACATTACAATGTAGTGATTGCTGTTAAGGTTCATAAGGCATGTGCGGCAAGGTAATGTGAGATGATGTGTTGGAAGATTTAGCTTCATAGGCTAATGAAGGCCAAGTTTGACAGATTGTTCCACCAGTGCTGCAGAGCATTTGGAAAGAAACGTCTGGATATTGAATTAAAAAAAAGTTGAGACTGCTCTTTATTAGGTTTAAAACAGACATGGCCTTTGGTTTTGGGGTGAGGTTATTATGATTCCAACCCTTTTCTTCACCCTGTCATTTTTATTGTTTTAGTGCCTATATTTAATGCACCATGAATTTAATTTGAGGAACATTTTATTGTTATGAAAATCCTCTGCAAATGAAACCACAATTGGTAAAACAAAAAGACTGAAAACAAAAGAAATGTCCTGTCTCTTGAAATTATTTGGACTTCTGTTGGACAATTTTCTGTTGGAAAGTTTTTATTTATTTGCACACATTGATATTTGGGTTAAATTCCAAACACATTTTTAAAAAGAGCAAACCCACACAATATAAATGTGTTAAAACCATAAATGGTGCAAATTCTTGGAAAATTCATAAAGTAACATGAGAGATTCCAGAATTCTGTAAAGATTAGAAACATAATCTACTTTGGTCTTAACTGTGCAACGACAAAATACCAAGATTAAAATACCTAACTAAGCCTCCTTAGAAATAGAGCGGGGGGGGGGGTTAAAGCAATTCAACGTACAAGTAGATCTATAAATGGAAAGAATTCCAGATCACTGACAATCTACATACAGTAGGAACACCGTAAAAAGAAATAAAAGGGGACATTATCTCACCCTGCCCGCACACAGTTTCACTACTTTTATCCATCATTTTGAAATGCAGATTATTCAAAATTATATTGTAAATCTTTGTTTTTGTTTTAAACTAAGTAGCAGGATAGTTAATACTTTATCAGTTATTCTGTTTGATTATTTACTTAGCTCAAAATCTGCATTTAAAAATGTCCCATTTGCCCTGACTCACCAAGGCTAACAAAAATGGGACTGGTACAAGTGCAATAGTAAAAATACCAGGATGTTACCACTATACAATACAGACATGCTGCAACATCATATAAAGTTGTCTGACCTGCATGAATGAAGAATGATTTGTAGTTTATCTAATAGCATTAAGGCACAACATCACATTTGCTATTATTCTGATTGATCAGTATTGGATGTGGCTAGCATAGATAATGATGAATGTGCCCTCTTCCATAGAGAACTACAACCTGTTGTCTCGTGTAAGGAACAAACCCTACGATGTGTTTGGTTGCTGGCTGAATAATACCCACCTTATCTCGGGCAACCTGCACTGGATTGGCAACATGACATCTTGCTCTGTGCTTTGGCTTAACAAAGCCTTTCAGGTTGGTGCCATACATAATAGTACATGGATATGGATAGGAACACATTGTGTATTTATTCACAAATCTTTCTACCTTTGATTGTGTTTTTGAGTTGATGTGCTGGTAGGTTTTGGTTGAGACTGGACAATATAGTGGTGTATGTTGCTGTCAATCTAAAGAATACCCAACAACGAAAAAGGTAAAACTGGTTTTGGGAATTTGTGCCAATTTTATTTACAAAAATAGCCCATGTGGAAAGTTATTCAGAACTTTTTTCACAAAATTCTTATTGCAGATCTATCCTTTAATTATATTTGACATCTCTAGAGGTTGACCTGTTGCAAATTAATTTGATTGGACATGATTTCTAAATGCACACACCTGTCTATTTAAGATTCCACACATCACAGTGTGTCAGAACAAAGACCATTATGTCAGAGAAACTTTATAGAGATCCATTATGTTAGGTTTAGTATAGCGGAAGGTCATGAAAACATAAATCCCCATTAGCTCATTCCAAAGCAACATAACCGATGTGACCAAATGAGTGACTTTCAGAGTGCTGACTGAGATGGGCTGGGATTCTTCTTTATTGAAAATGACCTCCAGAGCTTTTCTATATTTTAAGCCAGTGGTTTTCCAAACAGAGCTTGATGCGTATTCTCTCCTCTCCAGGACGTGGAGTCGGAGAACATCAATGTGGTCAAACGTCTGTTTAAGATCCAGAACATTAACGCCAGCACCATCCGTACAGTGATGGTTGCACACTGTCGGCGCCACGACTCCCCGGACCTGCTGCTAGACTATGAGGCCCAGTCCCAGACACTGAACCACCAGCCTTTACTGTTTGACCTGGGCACTACTGACAGTGATGAAGAGGAGGAGGAAGAGTGCCGCAGTCAGGTTAGACAACAGGGCCTGTTAGCATCTCACCCGTCTCATCTCACTACCACTGGGTTGGAGCACGTCATACAGGTGAGCACAAAGACATTGATACAGTAGCTGGCATGAAAAAAGCACAACAATTTGACATTCTTCCTCCTTTTGGTACCCTCAGGGTCGTCAGAGTGTCGACTCAGAGGTCCGGGAGCTGGAGACCAGGTGGGCACGGCTCATAGGCAAAGCCCACACCAAGGCCCCAGACCCTAACATGCTCTCCTCTCCCGCTGGGGAGGAAGAGGATAAGACCTACCTGCTCTTCACCACCGGTAGCCTTACCTACTCCCCCCACCAGATAGGTATCAAGCGAATCATGCCAGACCAGATGACCACATCCGGGCCTGTTCTAGGGGAGGAGCGCAGCGCAGACGAATTCTTTGATTCTCTGGACCATGTGATCGACATCCACGGCCACATCATTGGCATGGGCCTTTCTCCAGATCACAGGTGAGAGCCACAGTGTGATGTAGCTGGAGAACTTTGTTGCATTGCCAGTTGCATTAGCTCTTTTGCAATGGAGAGCTACTGGTGGCTTATGAAGCAATTGGGAAGTATATGCACTGTAACATGGCTAAATATCTATTTAAAAAATAGCTTCCAGCTGCTATCATGCCACCAGTTTTTTTTCACAACCTGGCAAACTTATTTTCAGAATGTTGCCCTGACTGTCTGTTGGAACATTAGCTGATACTGGGCTTGTGTATGCGCTAACCCTTAACATTTTTGTATGAGATAGATATTACATTTATTTTCACTTGTACAGAAGGGACCTAGTAGGGGGAAAGAAAAAATGTGTCTGGGTAAAGAAGAATATTTAAAGCACCAGAAAAGTAGTTTGCAACATTTCATTTTAAAGACCCCTGATCCATGTCTCTGTCAAGGTATCTGTATGTAAACAGTCGGGCGTGGCCAGCAGGCTGCGTGATCTCTGACCCCATGTCTCCGCCCCCTATTGCGGAGGAGATTGACTTGCATGTCATTGACCTGAAGAATCTACAGGAGGAGAGGCGGAGCCTCAGGGCCCACCGAGCTTTCACACCCAATGACGAGTGCTTCTTCATTTTCCTAGATGTCAGCAGAGACTTTGTGGCCAGGTACCTGGAGGGAGATTTGTTGTTGTTGTTGAGTTCAGACAAAATGGAGGATTGCTGTATTACATGTGAACCATCTGGTGGAGTCCATGGGTTATATACAATGACTATTTCTGATAGATTCAGCCTTACAAATACTTGGAGTTATTAATTCATAAGATGTCTTTCTCTCTCCCCCTAGTGGTGCAGAGGACAAACACGGCTACATCTGGGACCGCCACTACAACATCTGCCTGGCCAAGCTGCAGCATGATGACGTGGTCAACTCAGTGGCATTTAGTTCGGCCGACCAGGAGCTGCTGTTCTCTGCCAGCGATGACTCCACCATCAAGGTGTGGCGATCACCACGTATGGTCCGCATGGCCCAGGCAAACACCCGCCCACCACGCCCACGCAACCTCCTCTCCTGGCTAGGCCGCACCAAGAACACCAGCCCCTCCGGTGGGAAACCCTGAACACCTGAGGCAGAAACGATCTCTTTAGTTGGTGATGTACCAATGAAATGATCAGTGTGTGCAGATTCCACTGTTTAGACTGGCTCTTATAATGTGTTTGGCTGCACACAGTGTTGTACATAAGAAATCACTAACCACCAAAGACATGTAGCTTTTTCACAGTGCTCTTAGAAATGTCATTCTTGACAGTAAATGCCTAGCAGGGTACATTTCCTCCAAGGAGAAGATACTGTACAAGGAAATTCTGCTGGTCTGATGGGAGATCAGGTTCACTAGTTATAACAATAATATTGGCAAATTTATGAACCACTGCAGAAGAGCCATGGAAGATGACTTGAAAATATAATGACTGAAAATGTGTTTTCTGCCAGAAAGATGGAAGGTTGATCAACCAATATTTCTGGTGTGTGTTGTCCTTAGTTTAAGTAATTTGATGTAAATGTATGCATGCGTGTTTATATATATATATGTATATTCCTTCCTGTTTTTTTTATGTTGTGCAATCACATTGGTGATGTGGTGATTGAAGACATGGGGACAGAATAGAATTGTTTAAATAAAATGCTTCAGAGGGAAGCAGTATGCTTACAACCTACAACTTACATTTTTATCCTGTGCTTAATGAATGTTGTGTTCATTGAAGCCCTGAGGAACAGCATCCAAACTGTATTAAGTGTTTTCTCAGAACATAATGTTTTCAGAGGCAGACAGGGGATTGTAAATGTCTGCACATCCATCTCACATCCACCACCATGTTGAGAAAACTACATTATGTAAGACTTTCCCCGGTGAAGATTTTCACCACCTATTCCTCATTTCCTGCCCATCTCCACAATCATCCTGCATTACTGTGTTGTGCAATAGGGGTTTTAATGTCTTCTTGAATCTTTCTCATGTATTCTCACTGAATATTTTGCAACTTCACGTCAGCTTTGAATGATGGATTTACAATTTCAATAAATTAAAAAAAGTCCTTTACTTTATTTAGTTGCTGAGTGTAGAAAAAAAGTGTTAGTTTACCACAATGCAAAAAAACAATCAATAGTGATATACAAAGACCAGAACTAAATGCAGCGGTCAATATACAGTTTATAAGGTGCATTAATCTGGTACTGAGTCAGGCCACTGTTCTTCTCCAAAACAGCTGGAATTCTTCAGGGTATAGCTTTTCAAAAGTTTTTCCAGATTCAGAAAAGGTTTTCAGGATTCAGAAATGCTGATTTAATAGTGTAACCAAATCACTGTGTTACAGTAATACACAGATGGTCTACTCATATGCAGTCTGAAAACTAAACACTCAAGAACCTAGTCCTGATTAGATTTAACCTGTGCCTGTTAAACCGGTCAGATATCATGTTCCTAGAACCTTTTGAGATGATACAGCCTTTAAATTGAACATTATTGTACTAAAATATCCATGTGACATGGTCAAACTTGAACCATGAAGCGATGTTTCTGATGGAGACGATGAAGTAACTTGAGTGGTCTTAGCGAAACAGACCTCAAACCAGTCCACCACCAAAACAACCTAATGCTTTATGGACTTATTTGGTACCATTAAAATGGTGTGTAGACTCATACTGCTTATGTGAAACCCTAATTCGCCAACTAGGAGCCAGGATTTATCAGACCATGTGTTTCCACTCCTTAATTTTCAGTGTTGGTGATCACATGTCATGATCACATAAAGCCGCTTATTGTTGTGTTCATTTGATAGCAGTGGAATGTGGTTCCAGTTCCACCATATTCAGATCCCCATTCCCGTCCGTATGCAGTGACATATGCCGATCTGTGACGAGGGCTGATGAGTTTCACATTCTGAAATGCCAATATGTACACAAGCCTAAGACTATGATTATTTTAATTCCGTAATGCAATATTATAAAAATAAACTAAAAGTACAAGGTGATCACTAAACTAAATGTACAAGGCAATCACTAAACTAAATGTACAAGGCGAGCACTAAACTAAATGTACAAGGTGATTACTAAACTAAATGTGCAGGTGATCACTGAACTGAAAGTACAAGGTGATCACTAAACTAAATGTACAAGGTGGTTGGTTAACTGGCCTTCCCATTACAATTAACACCAGACACACTGATATAATTCATACAGAGAAATCAACTGAGACTTAAGACCTCATACAACAAAGCTCTGCGTAATGGTAAATAAAACACGTACACCAATGTAAATGAGACAGACTAGGGCAATCAAAACTCACACAAATTGTTTGGTATTTTTACTCTCATTTTGACAACATTTACATGATATGTTGTCCTTAAAAATGACTATTGTTTTCAGGGTCTTGTAAAATACTACACTTAAAAACACAGTTATTGATTAATGACATGCTATAAACAATATGTGGTTTATTTATATTTGTGTGACTTGCCCTTTAACAAAACACAACTAGGGTGACAGAAATATTCATGATCCATATTATGGAATTTAATCAAACGTTTAGATCTAAATGATTACATATGTTACACAGGAGCACTCTTTTACTGATATTGTTTCTTATCCACTCTACACAAGAAAGATAAGAACAACCCATTTCACAAGTATGACATTCAGAAACACTCCGGTGTCATCTTCAATAATGTTGACAAAATAACATAAGTCATTACTCATGAGCAAGCTCAGGAATTAAATAACTGTTAATAGGATAATATGCATTTGAAGATCAAGAGCTTCCTCAGCTTAGGTCATTACATCATAATTAATATTCCATTTGAGATATGGTTATAAATAGTATAGATAATGTCTCTATAAATGAGGTGTACACATGTACACTACAGCTACTATAAGAAATGTATCTAGGTTGCTAACAGCACTGGACAGAAGAGATATGCAGAGGACATAGTGGTATTGTTTTTTCTGTGGAGACATTTCAAAAGGTTCAAAATAATCCTTGTTTGGATGGAAGTCAATTGACGAGTGTCAATTTGGTCAGCATAGCAGCTCATTGCATATCATTTACTTACATTTGGCATTAAAGAATGTTTCTTGTAAGGTTTAAAAAAAAACACGCTAACAAAACTCAACATCGCTTCCACTTGGTTCAAACCATTTTAGGTATATGCATCGGTCTAGTAATGATTTATTTTGCACATACTGCATAAGACGCATTTTAGTAGACATGCCATTTAAAATAATATAGATGAGTTTTTAGTTTGCTCTTAGGTACATAGATGAAATATGAAATATGAGTATGGACTCCAGTCATTTAAACTATTGGATAGACAGAAGATAATAACTTTAATGAGGAAGCATAGGGCAAAATTATAAGGTATAGATAGACCCAAAAGTCATATTGTGTAGTTTGACCATTTAAAAACACTTTCACACTTGACATGTGCCAAATGCATTGTGCCAAAATGTGCTGACCAAAATGTGACACTCATTTTATTTTTTATGTGAAAATGTCACTACATTTTCTGCATAGTACTAAATTTCCAGTCAACCAAAACAACACATGGTCTAAATAGAGATTATTTTAGGCCATCTGAAATAATTGCTAAATTCCAGTTCCTTCAGCCAGCAACTTATACATTGCCTATGATATTTGTATAATAATAAATATATCTATAATAAAACTTATGCTATGTAATATCAGAATATTTGTCTTAGTTATTTGGTGCATTTGTGTAGGGAGCTTCCACAGCCTCTACAAACCCGTAAGGTCTACAATAGCCTTGATAAAAATTGTGTCATCTCGAAGGTAGGAGCTCTTCCCTGCCAGCTTAGCCAATGGGCAGAAGAGTGGACAACCACTGGCTATGTTCATCTCACTGATTGGTCTCTGAAAAGAGGTGGAGCTTACGTCAGGCCTGAAGGCGTCAATGATATGCTCCCTGTTATTCTGATCCAGCAGCATCAGAGTCACCTACATGGACAAGAGGAGCAATACTTCATCTTTTGTTGTATAATACATTTTGCTGTGGATACTTTTTAGATAGAGTAGAAGTTACAAACGAATACAACGCAATCCACAGAATCAGGACAGAGAAATGTGGATGAAAATACCTTCTGACTGAAAGGCCATTTCAGAAGAGCGTCACACTTGCCCCTCATTACCACAAAGAAAAGAGACAGGTGGGTCCCCCTCCCTGTTCCGTCTCCGTTTAAATACAGTCTAAGGCACATCTTATAGCCATATTTACTGGAGTAGAATGCTGTGGGAGAATAGAAACTAAATTAATGCCAATATTTACTTACCAATACGGAGCAATATTATATGTGAAAACATTGGTTAAAAAATGAATAAAAAGGTTCTGGATGGAATGAATAGTCTTGAATACCTTGATAAGTCTTGAAACACAGCAACACAAAAATAGGAGCAACGCTTTTTGTCATTATACCCGCAAGGAGAGGTAGGAAGACTTTGGCGTCTAGTGCAGTTTGTGAAAAACATATCTAACCTGGTGAAAACATGGCGGGCGATCGCCCGGCTACGGCGTCTTGGCGGCGGCGTGAGAAGTCGGCAATCTTCCAGACAAAGACGCCATCAAAGGTGCAAAACTGGAGTTCTCGCAGGGTCTGGTCAGTCTCAGCCAGTTGGAGGTCCCGCATGGTGAGAGTGCGCTCCAGTTGACGCGCCTTGTTGCCGAGGTTCTCAATCTTCTCCTGGTCTAGACGATGTTGACGAGAGAAGGCCTCCAATGTCAGAGAACTCCTCTCCACTTCTCTGTTTAGTACACATACTATATTCTCCAGTGCGGTCACCTGCAGTCACATAACAGGGGAACTCAACAGTTTAGTCATTTAGCAGAAGGTCTTATCCAGACTGTCCCATATGAGGTAGACACTTTATCCAACATCTGTCCTTAGTTAGGTTTGAGGACAGATGCTTGTCAGATGAGGGATTAGAACGAGTAACCTTTTGGTTACTGGCCATACACTAATAATTCTGCCTTTCACAGACAAGAAGAAGTCCTGAATTGCATGTTACCCAATCTTACACTATAACAACATCGCTCAACAGACCAACATTCAGGGCATCTCAGTTCAGTCGACCAAATGAAGCCTACCTTCCGGTCGAGACCTAATGTCTGTCCAGGAGTAGTGTCTGCATTAGCTCCTGCCCCGTCATCTGGAGCACGGTACAGGCCCAGACCTGAATCCTCCTGCCAATCCCTGGGCCCCTGGGACTCTGCAAGAGGCAGCTTCCCTGCAGACAAGACTGCCGCTAAGATCAGACGCATGTGATCCATGACACTGGTCTGCTCATGGTCACTGTGCTTCCCATTATCCATCTGGTGACACAATACAAGCAGATTAGCACCCTATGTTAACTAGCCTGTTACTGTATACTGAAGTTAGTTGCAGTGACACAATACAAGCAGATTAGCACCCTATGTTAACTAGCCTGTTACTGTATACTGAAGTTAGTTGCAGTGACACAGTACAAGCAGATTAGCACCCTATGTTAACTAGCCTGTTACTGTATACTGAAGTTAGTTGCAGTGACACAATACAAGCAGATTAGCACCCTATGTTAACTAGCCTGTTACTGTATACTGAAGTTAGTTGCAGTGACACAGTACAAGCAGATTAGCACCCTATGTTAACTAGCCTGTTACTGTATACTGAAGTTAGTTGCAGTGACACAATACAAGCAGATTAGCACCCCATGTTAACTAGCCTGTTACTGTATATTGAAGTTAGTTGCAGTGACACAACACAAGCAGATTCGCACCCTATGTTAACTAGCCTGTTACTGTATAATGAAGTTAGTTTTGACAAAGAGGACTAGAGACTTGTTAGTGGACACTAATGGAACAGAGATAATAATTTGCTGCTTACTCTACAACCTCAAGTGGCCACGTACGAGTGTCAAATTTGTATTAACTACCTTTTTTTCTATTGCATGGAGTCAGAACAGAATATTTTATTTTATTTATAAAAGTTGCTGAAAGATTATAATTTTTTTAAGTCCCAAGTCACTGCTGCAAAGGATCAGGTTTTGCAAAACAGCTCGATGTCAATTACAAATGCCCTTCAACAGTCAGATAGAAGCTGGAATTACATTGGGGGTGCAAAACTGTGCAAAACAGCATTTACTCTTTACTAACACTAGATGTCATGTTTGAGACTTGTCTCTTAAGGGCTGTCAATAACAAAACATTTTTTTAAAATAGTAACCCTTAATCTTTCATCTACAGCAAATTAAAGTGTTGATGTTCATTTTGATATAAATTCATTCCAAATTTTGGCACTGAAAAACTTTGTCAGGGGTAATAGTTTTTCTGTACAATGAGGCTCCATCCAATGATTTTGGAAGCACTTAATTGGCAACAACATGTTTTTGTACATTCCAGAAAAAAAAATTTGGTTATTGATGTCAACAGTACAAATGACACCAGAGTGACAGGTCCTGGTGCCGTCATCCAGAACTTAGAGAAAACACTAAAATAAGGATTTGGTTACTAATGTAGGTACATAATTTGACTGCCAAATGAGGTCAGTAAATCCTTAGTCAAACAAACCTTTGTTCCCTCCCCCAAAAAGGAACTTGGCCAGGACATTATGATTATTGCAGTGCAGTTGTGTAATCTCTAAGTAGGGCACTGTAGTATAGATAAAACCTTGTTGATTATATTATATATACCCACCACAGCCTTGCAGCCAACCTCACTGAATGGACATGCAGTCTTAGAGTTAGCACACGATCTACTGTGATCTAGGAACTGAAAGAGATAAGAGGATAGCAGGGTAGATAAACTTGGGGTTAATTCCACCATCATCGCAAAAGTGAAAGTTGATGACAATCACGTCTCTATAACCACTTCCATTCAAACTCAAACGGAAAGTACAACTACCTTTAAATGTCATGAACACGTAATGGAAAGACCAGTACTACTACAGGCTGACACATTTAAATAGGCACCAGTCTATTTCAGTTCAAACATTTCAGCAACAATGCTGATAAAAGAAAATGAAGTGACCTAGAAATCAAGCCAAATAAAGACTTTTTAAAGACACTGTAGAGACACAGACCTTTTCCCTGGGTATCTTCTTTTTTCCGCAGTCCTTGCACTGCATGGGAAACTTCTGGCAGATTTCATCATGAGCCTGTAACACAGAAGGACTTGGACTTCAGTATGGAGAAACCCCAGAAATTCAAAAAGCATCATCATGTGACTATTACACTCTGTATTACATATGCATATTTGTTGACCGTAAGTGTTTAATGGTTAGGCTTCTTCACCTTGATTTCCTTACAGTTGAAGGAGCCTTTGCAGTACTTGCAGTTCAATGTCCTTGCTTCACATTCTTTCTCGTTATGCCTCTCCTTCTCACTGTTTAGGATGAGAACCCGGCAGGCTTCACACGGTACCCGCTCATGCTCACACTTTCCTTCATGTTGTGCCTAGCAACAAAATCAAAGTGACTCCACTGACCATTTGTAGATAATACAGCACATCACTACCTGGCACATTGTGATCTAGAGTGGCTCAGTAGTCTAAGGTGCTGCCTCCTGCGCACATATACTACTTCAGAGTGGCTTGAAAACCAACACAATATTCCTCCAGCTTCCCATTATATAAAGTATACAAATCCCCTAAATAATACAGGAGGCACTATAGTCTGTAAATATGAATTGTGCTCTGCCCAATAATCAGAGTGATTGCCCAAATGCAGAAATTACATTATGTAATCAAAGACCCCCCCGAAAAATAGAAGGGCATTCTGCAACTGACCTTCAAAGTAACCCAGCTAAATTTGATCAAAGAGGCCCTTGAATAGATAATGCTTTTGATTACTGGCAAAAGGTTGGGATCCACACCATGGGGGATGTACACCTGAAGGGACTTATGCCCTAAATGTACATGTGTGAATCAATCATCTCCCAAGTAAGAAGCAGTGTGACATTTTCAGAGTAGAGAAACATCCCACTTTTGAAATGCCAGACCGTCAAAATGTGCCCAACATCAAGCAATCTTATGCCCTGTCAATAGGAATAATTTCCATCAGTCCACCATGCCTCTACCCAGTTTTATGAAGCAAAATGTTAGTGACTGGGCTAGAAAATACTATTAATTAATTGGATTTGTTTATTTATAGTATTATGTTGCGATGATGAGTTGTAGTAATAGTAAAATGGAATGTAATGCCATTGCCCTAAGCCATTCTTATTTCTGTCTTTATTTATATATATATATATATATATATATATATATTACTATATTTCACTATTATATTTTTGTCAAAAAGGTTTAAAAATAAAAAGGTACAATTATCATAATATTGATTGATGCCACAAACATTTCACACAATTGACTACTATTGAGTTACCTTGAGATAACCTCCTGTCTTAGAATAAAACGACCAGATGACATTTCAGAGTTTATGAAAAATCATCCACAGACAAGAACACTAAAAGGTCACCAAACCCCATAAAGCAGTTTTGCAATAACAAAAAGTACACAAAGCTAAAGCTCATATACACACCTATTTGGCAAACCTTCCACAAACAGTGTAACTTCACACACATAATCTACATGAAGCATACTCAATCCATGCTACCACTAAGTACCGTGTACTCTCCTTGTGCTTTTGGCAATAGGCCAAGGTTTAGTTTCTCAAGAAACTAAGTTTCATTTTCTTATTCCCAGCAATGTAAAAAATAACCTTTGCAGTGAAAATCACACTAATGAGGAGGTGGAACCTATAATTCAAAATAAAGCACCAGTTTCATCTGTGTAAGCCTGAAATACTTAGGTGCTTTCCGCAGCCCGCTTAACATTTCAGAAACATCATCTGGGACTTTCCAAACCAGTGACAAAGGCAGATCCTATTTCATGCAACTTGTTGCTGAGCACAATTCGTTCTCAACATGACATGTGACAGGAAGGACAGCCTATCAGGCACTCCCAATTTAAAACATGCCCATGAATAGTAGTTTAAGACATGCAATGAGAACCCAGTAATTTGATGTACACGTGTCAAATGCATATTTCAAATAAAAAAAAACTAATGGTATGCATTTTACCATTTACCTCATATTCTTTGACACAACCAGTCCATGAACATCCTTCATTAACACACTTTGCAGGAAGGCTGGCAATTTCCCTACCAGCTGCATTGTCTGGAAAAGCCTGAAGGGGACAAGAACAAATTGTACAGGGATGACATGTCTCTGGTGTTGACTGATGACTGTTAGTCATTAATGAACTATAAAAAGGTCACTTCTGTCCTAAGTTGAATTTTTTCAGAAGCCTCTGAATGGCACTATTGTCTAGGTCTCTGCTGCCTGGTGTTATACCCCTGTTTACAGCATAACAATGCTAACTGGGGGGCCACAAGAGGGCAGTAGAAGGGCCTCCAGTATTGGTTTGGAAAATCTGGTGAATGAAAACTGTCTTCATTCATCAGCCATGTTCTTAACAGTAAAATAAATGTCCCAGAAGCTTACCTCACTGCTGTTAAGCAGAGACTGCGGCTCCTCATATATCTCCTCCTGTCGACAGGCTTCACAGGGCTTGGGGCCAGAGCTGATGGAGGAGACATTGTATGACATCACTGGATTACAGACATTTCTGTGGCCGGCTGAATGGCTGTTAATGCATTAGCCTCACCTGGTCTACAACCAGTAGGCTATAGAAATATGAGTCATCCTGGAACTATGTAAACAGCATAAACCATGTAGCACTAAACAGTACACAAATATGTAGTGTATAAAACACAAGATCCACAGCAAGACACTAACAATAGGCATCAAAAGAACTAAAATATGGACGCATCGGCATACACAGGGACAGAAACGTAAATAAGCAGAGAAACACAAATTAAAAAGATGTTGAAATCCACTAATTGGATGAGTGAATTCCAACAGACATAAGGAAGAGTGAGACCAGACAGAACAAGGCCCTACATGGAGATAAATGACATGCCAAATAGTTTCCAGGGCAGAGCTTCCTGCGAGTGGTGAGTAGGTTCATGACTCAGTATAATCCTACTTGCTTTCTTCATGTACACATTCCACAAAATAACCAACCCTATGTTTTCCTGCCACCCTCCTACCTTTGCCATCTGACCACTACAGGAGGGAAGCCTCTGCACAATCACCCAAAGAATTTAGCATTATCCAATGTAGATGCAACTTCACATCTCTGATAATAAAGTCTTTACATCTCACAAGTCAAAAATGCATTAGTGGTCATGAAGATACCTTGATCTCACTTATCAAGTGATGAATAAATGAAAAATCAAGAAAGAGCATTAAACTGAACTCATTAAAATAGCTGTTAGAGCAGGTTCTTCCTGTTAACAAGCTTAAAGGTGTGGTACGTGGTGTTAACTTCCTGGAAAATTCCATCGCAAATCGCATCGTTCTAAAACCGGTAGAACCTACAGGAGTGGAAACAATAATGGAAATACGTATGAATATATTCATATCAAGGAATAGGACCAACTTTTGCCTTCAGAAAAGCTCCAATCCTTATTGGAATCCAGTCATGCAGGTGTTGAACTGTGTTAATATATTGATATTAATATATTGTTAAAGTATGTTCACTGAGGGATAGAGAACTTGGAACTACACTTTGCACTCTGCGCTCCAAGACATCCCATTCCATAACTGATACTCAAAATCTTTAACAGCAGAAGACATTGGCAGCAGACATACTGGGCTGAAGGCTGTAGGGTGATGGAGGACTTATCAGACCATTTAACACATTTTCGTATTGCTCAGGACTTTTTGTACTCCATACCAGCAGTTATGAGTCTTTGTACGTTGGCCCTTGATAAAGGCAGTTTATGAATAGGCTTACCATAAGTTCCAGCGTTAAATTCACAACTGCGTTTTTGTGGCGGCTGAGAGATGCTGAGAAATCAAGCAGTGCTTTTGGGACATTGAGCAACAGTTGTGTTGAGTATCCGGGTATTCCTGTCGGTCAGCTTCGGCTTGTGACCACTGTTCCTCTTTGACAATGCAATTTATCCTTGTCCTGATTTTTGAGACAGCGATTAAAGATGCTTCATTATCTTGGCACCAACCATTCGGCCTCTCGACATTGTCACATGTTTTTCCAGCATATCATCCAGAGTCAGAAAATGTTAAAATCCCTGTGGTGAGTACATTGTACTAAACTGGTTATAAACTAAGAAACTTGACATAACCTCTTCAGAATCTGCTAACAAATGTAAATGGTTTTAGATAACTCTCCAGCCACATAGAGCAGAGAAGTGAGTTGGTATAGGAATCTGACATCCTCTGAGGCCATAATAAAACCACTATAGTAGCCTATAGTAGTAGGGCTCTTTTCTTTTACAGTGTTTGGCTGGGCGGACCATCAGCAGGGTGGAGCTAGGAGGACCATCAGCAGGGTGGAGCTAAAAGGGCCATCAGCAGGGTGGAGCTAAAAGGGCCATCAGCAGGGTGGAGCTAGGAGGGCCATCAGCAGGGTGGAGCTAGGAGGGCCATCAGCAGGGTGGAGCTAGGAGGGCCATCAGCAGGGTGGAGCTAGGAGGGCCATCAGCAGGGTGGAGCTAGGAGGGCCATCAGCAGGGTGGAGCTAGGAGGGCCATCTGCAGGGTGGAGCTAGGAGGGCCATCTGCAGGGTGGAGCTAGGAGGGCCATCTGCAGGGTGGAGCTAGGAGGGCCATCCGCAGGGTGGAGCTAGGAGGACCATCCGCAGGGTGGAGCTAGGAGGACCATCAGCAGGGTGGAGCTAGGAGGACCATCAGCAGGGTGGAGCTAGGAGGACCATCCGCAGGGTGGAGCTAGGAGGACCATCCGCAGGGTGGAGCTAGGAGGGCCATCTGCAGGGTGGAGCTCACCTGTCATCAAGTTCCTGCTGTTGTGGTTGTCATGTATTGTCACCGCTTAAGACCCAGGCTGTAACAGCCAATGCGTACCGCAGACATGACATGTGGCCTCAGTGATGACTCAAGTGGAAAGGCGAGGCTGAGAGACACAGCAGTGCCACAACTACATGACAACTAGGTGGGGAGAAGCAGCATGCCCAGTGAGAAAGGGTTAATTCAGGAGGGTAAAGGGCAGGATTTGCATAGCTGAGGTGCCACGGTCCAGTAGTCTACCTGGTGAGCAGTTTGAAACAGTGGAAACAGAAGCGATGTCCACACTGAGCCTGGACCGGTTTCCTTAGGACCTGGTGACACTGCTGGCATTGGTACTTTGTTTCCATGGAAACAGCCAGAACACTCCGGGGTATCCCTGGAAGGGAGGAGTCCAAAGAAGGCAAAGAGATACGAGCCATGCTTCTCCATGAACTTTTGCAGCCACTTCCTGTGTAAAAAAAGATAAACGATACTGAACAGAAGGTCAAGGTTTAAAGATGTAACTGTATTCTAGATCATATAAGGAAAGAAGATATTGAGACAATTTGAGACAAACACGTTTTTGTACATATGGAAAAGAACCAGGAAATCAAAAATAATTATGATCAGATGGAAGGAATGCTCACTATATCCATGACCATACCAATATGGTCCAAAATCCGTATAATAATTTAACATTGGCATCAATCTGATGTATAGGGTCGATATGTATCGTGACATCTAGTCACGTGGGTTTGTTTAAAAGCGCTGAAACAGCCTGCTCCATATTCATGGAGCTACATTTGCAGAACAGAAAATTGATGCCTACGATCAAAATGGCACATGTATAGAAAGGAAATGTCTGCAATGTGGAAATGTCAGTGCAACGACTGTGAGGCAGCAGTAATGCAAGGCGGGGGACAATTATGAAACCACCCACTTGATCACTCATGAAGACGCATCACCCAGAGACATACAAAGCCTACACAAATAAAAAGATATAACAAAAGCAAATGTATAACAAAAGCAAATGTCCACCAACTGCAGCTGTACATGTAGCAGGAAGAGGTAGTTCACCAAAAAGTATTGGGAATGCCCAGCAGTACTGGGCATTGAATAGGTACTACAATATTTTTGCCGCACAATGTACCTCGAAATTGCTAATACAAATTGCTACATGTTTCTGAAGCATTTTTAACAATCCTATTTTTTATTAGTATTAACTAATCTAAAAGAAGTTCTCCCCAATTAAAACCAATGTGTTTTGAAAAAGATTTCAATACTTCTATTACATAATTGGATAATAGACTGAAAGGTATACTGCATACCCCATAGTCCCTGTAGTATTTCTAGATAATAGACTGAAAGGTATACTGCATACCCCATAGTCCCTGTAGTATTTCTAGATAATAGACTGAATGGTATAGTGCATACTGTATACCCCATAGTCCCTGTAGTATTTCTAGATAAGACTGAATGGTATACTGCATATCCCATAGTCCCTGTAGTATTTCTAGATAATAGACTGAATATAGTGCATAGTCCGTGTACTATTTCATATCCCTATTACGTAAACAATAGAAGAGGGGTTCATGATAAAAAAACTAAGAAATTAAGTGAAATTGTGAGAACTATGTTGTCTCTACAAAGTTGAGCATTTTCGAATATTATTACATTTTTTTCTTAAATACATATAACCTTACTTTCACAGACATCGAGACGCAGCCTAAATAACATATTACAGTCACGCTGTTTAGGCTAGTAAGTGTACTCAAGGTTACAAATCTAATCCAGCCAGCAGAAATGTGCGAGTTAATTGTAATCTCTGAACGTTAACCGTTTAATCTTGTAGTAACTTATATATTTTGAGAAACCCACCAGATCAGTACAAACAAGCAATAGAGAATACTTTCAAAGTGGAGTCCATTTCCTCATAGCCTGGAACAACAGTGGACATTTTCCTTTGCCCATGCACATATGTACCGACGGAATATTATGTAGTGAAGACTGTGTACCGAAGAAGTTGTCATGATATGCTAGCCCTGATAAATAAAACGGTAAAGTAATGTTGTACTCACCCAATTTATGTTCTTATGTGCTCGGTTACGTGCATTGTACCAAAGAGAGATTTATAGTATTCCATTAATGGGCGTGGCTTGTAGTTATGGCGGACTAAACATTAGAAGCTCATGTCGAAACCAACAGTACTGAAGATTTAATCAAGAAAAGCTTACAAACTGAAGGTAAATAAAACTAACTATTTATACAGAATTAACTTTCTGAGCACCTTCTTCCGTGTAGGTTATTTTTTAGCGATGCTGGTCAAATGCAACCAAATTTTATGGTACATTACCGCCACCATTAGACAAAAGTGTGAACCAACTTTGTCAAAAGACATAAATAAATAGTTAATATTTTGAGAATATACTCAATAATTTAAAAAAACGGAGTTTTTCTACACCATACCTCTGGCAATGAAATATAGTGTTTTTTTTATTATATGTAACACCATTTTTTACACAATACAATTTACAAAATCTCTCGTTGGGAGACTCAAATGCAGAACATATTTGAGTATAACAAAGAAAAATAAAATAAATACAAATAATATAAATTAAGCAAAGGCATTACAGTCCATTTGACATGTCAAAGTTACACATACAAGATAAATGGTCACAGTCTTTAGATATTTTTAGAATAAAATTACATGGAAGCTTAACAAATTAAAATGACAAATAATTAGAGAATTCTTCACCTAAAGAGTAAATGTTATCACTGGAATCTTTCAGAAGTATCAAGAAGCAAAGTATTCTTTCAGTTCAATTTCAAACACCACTAGGGAAGGGTTTTTGTTCTGCCATTTACATTTATGGATATGGTATTTACCCATAATAGTCACGATATTGTATATTCTAAAGAGTTCTTTCGGAAGATTTTCATTACCAAAAAGAATTTGCTCCAACTTTAATTGTGTGATTTTCTCCATTTTTGTTTACAATGAAATATAGTGTGTTCCAGTCTTATCTCTTACTGGCAGAAATTAAACCACCCACACAGATGATTTCCTATAATTTCAAGGTGTTATTAAGCCTTGTTTGTATGAAAATGCAATCCCAAATATAATTTACATTTTCAAACAATACCTCGCTTTTTCGAGGACTTAAAACAAATTTAAAAAAACTATTTCAAAATTGCACTTTCATGTTCAAGTGACCACACTCATTGAGGGACAGTATTCAAATGGAATGGAATCTGTCAGACCTCTCATCAAGGCGGGTCTTCGGTTAGGACGTTACTTACTTTAAAATTTAAAAAGGAAATAAAATCCAGATTTTGAATCACAATTGTGGATTAGGCCAGGGACTTCATGGAGGTTGGTGCATTTGGCCTGCTCGGTTTGGAAAGTTAGAAGTCAAAATCAATTGCTTTGCCCCGTTGCTCTATAGCGAGTCCTTTTAAGGGCTTGGGTGCACGTGAGCTCAGTTTTAGTAGAAGAACGACAATTTGTAAGGATTTTTCAAATTTGTTTTTGTCCCTCAAACCTACTGATTCCACTTTACTCCTTAAGACGTTTTGGCTTAGTGCTGTGGTCGACAGAACATTAAGATGGGACCATGACCTATCTCATGGAAGTTCAGCAATGGTCCTTTCAATGAGCTTGTCAAGCTGTATTCCAAGTGAAATATTGGAATTATTGTGCCACAGTTCGGACCAGATGGAATAGCCTTTGGTCCCTTGTCCATGGATGATCCTTGGGCACCTAACACCCTGTCGACGGTAGGTACTCAACACTGCTGACCGGGAGCCCCCCACAAGCCTTTTTTACAGATGCTCTTACCTAGTTGTCTGGCCATAACAATGTGTCCCTTGCAGTGATGGCCAGTGACGCAAAAAACTTGGGAGGATAAAATACCCACTGCGGTATTTTTTACTAGTTGGCTTCATCTTATGTTTAAAATAGGCTGCATTAGGTTCTTATGTTCAAATGTATCAATCATCAAACTAGCAACCTCATGCAAACCTACTATACGTTTTATTTGATCTTGTAAGTCTAGCATTAACTTTGTTCACCTGCCATGTAGGGGTAGTAGTAGCACTTTCCTACCCTGAAGGATTGGGTTAGTGAAAGGATTTTGGTCCCCACTTCCAATACAATTAGTTTCAGTACTTACGTGTGTAAGTATGTGTATGCCAGTCCTGCTTAAGAGTGATTAGTGCAAAACGCCATATTCATGTTTTGGTCGGGCTTCAGGTAATGCATTCGCTTTAGCAATCCGAAGTGTACACACCCCCAACGTGAATAGGGCGTATTTATTTTCACCCCCAAAATATTTCAGTTTGTTTTTCAATTGAATTGTTCACGTTAAAGGTGGAAAAGTTCTGACATGATAAATCTTTCTCTAATCACATAACAAAAATCTGGCATTTTAAGGGGTGTATAGACTTTTTTGCTATATGCCAAATAAACTAGTGATGGCCAAACTCAGCATTATCTCTCCCTCACCAGAACAGGATAGTTGAACCCCCCCTACTTCAAGGATGGTATAATAATAACCATTAGACTTCAAAGGTAAGCTGGTAAGGTAGCTCAGGCAGGTCTTAATGTGCTTTACCCTTTTTAATAATAAATTGCAATAGGAAACAACAGTAAGAATAGTATAACCTGAACATTATATCAAGTCAATAACACTTCGGAACCATGCAAAATACCATAAAAGGTATCACAAAAAACATACAACTCAGAAGAAGATTTTCCCAAATAATTTTCGGGCTAGGTACTATTGACGGAGAATTAGTTATATTCTTTAACTGCGATTTCGGGGGAGTAAAAATCCCAGATTTTCTCTTAAATATTAAACACAAATAGTTCCATAAAGACATATTCAAATTTGTTTGCTAAATCTTTCCAAATGATTGTCCATTTTAATAGGATTCTAATTTAATTTATCTTTTCTAAAATGTTACTGTATCTATTCGTATCTCTATGACTTTACCAACAGTATGTCACACTCACAGTACAATACACAATATACACAATAACAGATTATCATGAAAAAAGTACATTGAATTCATGTAAGCGATTCCGCTCTGAGGAAGACAGCTGCAGCCTGTCCTCCTCTGCCCCCCACCACCACTTCACACAGCCCTTACCTCCTTGATGCAGGTGTCGCTGTTCAGAATTTTTGTAGAAATGTGAAATTTCGATAATGATTTTTTCCAAATAAATTATTTGGTAAATTATGCTAAGATTTGTTAATGGTTTATCTCAACCAAGAACATTTTTTTTATATTTTGATTTCCCTCTTGCCTTTAGATTTAAAACAAACAACGATTTAACCTTCATTTAACCCTGTAGGCCGATTGAGAACAAATTCTCATTTGTAACTGCGACCTGGCCAAGATATGGTGAAAAAAATTAGGAGGACAACATACAAAATAAATACACAGAATACAAGAGTGCAAATAGCATTGGGACATAACAAGGCAATAAAGGAAACAAAACAAATACTATTTACACAGGACAAAGACAAAAACGTCTGCACGGATACACCATTTGGGTTTGAATGAAAACCTCCACGGACCAGTCCCAACTGCCATGATAAGGTCGCCCAGGTCTTTACTCCTGTCCATTCCTCTTGCATCCAACATTTGACTATGTGAATGATTAATTGCTTATCATAAAATCTACCCAGACGTTTATATGTGCTGTTGTTAGAAGAGCAACATTATTCGATTTACTGGTCATAATGATTTGGCTCATTGTTGTATATTCCATAAGCAGTGACATGCATTGGCTGAATTTATTTGACCTTGGAACACCTTTATAAACTCAAATGTTCTATAAATGTTGCTTAAATATGAACAAATATTAATCGTTGTCAATGTTAAGATAGTATTAGTACAGTCTTACTACAATCACGTAAAAATATATATTTTGTTACGTTCCCAAATTCAGTGACCCGGAACTACTTTTTTAATGTCGCTCGGAGGAAGTTTCTATCATAACCAGACTTGTTTTACTAACCAGCTCTATCGTGAATTCAACTGTATGCATGCATCTCCTGGGCATATGTGCAACAGAAATTCAAATATTAAATGTTGCTACCACTACGCCCACGTTGGTTTCGTTAACAAGTTGTCGAATATGTTCTATTAATACAAGGCAAACACCACACAGTACCATGGATGTATTAAGAGAACAGAAATCACTACAACTGCCTCAGTGAAGCTGCTGCAAAACAAGCGCAGCCTTCCAAAAAACATTACAGCACTTCCGGTGTAGAGCGCACTGACGTTGTACGTGTGATCGTAACGACATCATGGCAATTTTAAATCGCGTTCTTGCCACTTCAAGACATGGATACTCTAATCGGCTAGGTATGCATGAGGGGTTTGCATTCTCCGTGTATGGATGGTACAAGTAATGTCGAGAGACAAAATCCGACAACGTATTCCAAGCAAGGTTGTTTAACGCTAGTTATAACGTTAGCCAATGAAAGTCGTTAGAGTGATATGATTCTCCATATTTCATTGAACTGGTTCTACACGGAAAACCTAATTACAGGGTAACTTGTTAAGGCTCTGCAATAACGCGTTTATCTACAATTGTCTGCAATATAGTGAGTTGTACAGTAATATTTATACACTTTACTTACCGACCTCGGGTAAAAAAAAATATTTCAGACATTAAGTGTCTTTGCAAAGTTTATGACGTCATCCGCACTTCCTGTAAAATGGTTCACATGCTCCATAGCAAATACCCACATTATCCGAATGCTGTGGGAATGTTAATTTGGAGGCAAAATTATGCTGGAATTAATCAAATCCAATAATGACCATAAACGGAATGATATTAATGATATGGTACTCACTTTTACAGTAGTCACTAGTTGTATTGCAATAAATCTAGTCTACTATACCTGACCTGAGTTTGAGAAAATGAGGGTTTGCCCCATGAAATGGTGAATTATGGTGAAATGTTGTACAAAAAATCATGTACATGTGCTGTGAAGTCATATTTGAACAGCATTCCCTCATTCTAATGGGTTGTCCCCAATTAACAGGACGCTGTTGTATATTAGTCGAGCTGATTATTATGCCATTATTCAATCAGAATCAGGTTTATTTACCAAGGTTTTTTACACACAGAATCATTTTTTCTGACCACTTGATACAGCATTTAGAACACACATCTTAAGACATTTTAAGACGTACACAAAACAATGCAAAAAGAGCTAAATTTAACACTGATTAGGAACGGTAATATTCTGAATACAAGACAGATTATCAAATTATCAAGTCATTATTTGTCCTTTATTATGAAACATGTTTATTTGACTGTTAGAATTGGCAGGAATCGGGGCCAAAAAAGCCTTTCTGTTATTAAATTAACTGATATTTTTTGAGGTGTATTCTAGAAAAATGGTTTTATTATTAAGCGAGCCATGTCAAACCATTTTTTTGCTAAATCTGGCTTTTCAGCTCCAGCAAAAATTCAGGAAGAAAACAAGCAATGCTCTGGACCAAACTGCTACATTTGTTCAATGGATGTTAATATTGGTCATGTGAATAAACACTGAGGTCATCCACCAATCAGATTACCATAGCATGTGGCGCATTACACATTTTTGGACCTCATAGATCCTTTGAATTAATCCTTTATTAATCAGCAATCATCAATGTGCTGCTGCTGCCAAAGCCATATTAAAAGCATGGCAGAAAATGTCTCTAGACTTCTCAGGAAGTTTTAGGTGTTTTTGGGAGTTTTTACCATCGAGTCTGCTTGCCTGGACCCAAGTTAATTTGAGGTCTGAGACTCTACGATTAAACTCTAGCGATGTGTATTGGGCCATAGGATTCTTTCTGCTGCTTCCTAAAGTCCCAATCTTCAGTCATGCAGACATTCAGAGAGAAGTAGTTGTCCTGGCGCTGTGTTGCCAAGTCACTTAGCTCCTCTGTAAGGGGTCTCATTGTTGTTTGAGATTAAACCCAGGGTGGTGGTGTGGTCCGCAAACCTACCGATGACTTTGTAACTGCGTGTGGCCACAGTTCGTGTGTGCTTAGGGTCAGTGCAGGATCTAATTACTGATCGTAAATATATCAATGTTCTATCTAAATGGGTAGGCCCTGGCATTTATCTTTTCAGAGGGTTCAGCATTCCTGTCGACGGCCTAGTATGGGTGATTATTAATGTTGTTAATTTAATGACACTCAATGAACTTTTATTGCAAATAAGAATATTTTGACAGTATGGAACCCAAATATCAAGAAAACCTATCTATGAATTTTTAAACCATTTATGGTATAGCCCTCCGTTTTTAAAAATACAAATTCTGACAACATCAAAATGTTTATTCAGGAAAAGTCAAGGACAGATGGAGAAGCAACTTTTAAAATGCCTGTGATTTTCAGATTTAAGTATTAACATGTCTCTTTTGGCCTTTCTAGTGTTATCTTATTGCACTATATTTTTGTGTAAAATTATTGCAACAATAAATAGTAAACAAATGAATAGTCATAAACAGACTCAACATATTCATGCATTACCTCATTTACTGTCAAATTATTTAGGGAAAAACAAAACGGCAGGGTTTGACTGTCAGCAGACCAATGGAGACTTCCCCAGGGCCACATGATAGTCATGTCCATTGCTCTTAAGTTGAGTGTCTTGCTATATCACATCTGGTGCTCTTTCTTGCAGTTCTGTGTATCCGGCAGCAGCACAGTTCTGTCTCTTCAGACAGCCATTATGACAGATTGTATCCAGGCCACATACACACCTACCCCATTCAAAAAGTCCTACTGGCTGTGGGCTCCGGGGTGGCAGCCCTGCAAAACCCCTACAGGCACGGTGAGAAGGATAGATACCCACTACCATTTGTTATACCTACTCGTATTCTAGGAGGTCAGAGAATGTGTTCCTTCCTGTGAGTAGGAACTCCAGTCTGTTTTAAGCGAGCAGTGGGATAATAACTATGTCTTTGTTGGATTGACTTCACAAGATGCATGTCTCAACAGATTGTAATGAGTCATCAAAATTGCTACGATACCAGGTCATATGAATTCCATCTGTCACAATTTGTTACAGGACTGATTATAATGAGTATAGTTAGTTTGGCATTACTTTCAGAACGCCTGTTTGTGCGCGTGTGCTGTTTCCCTAACTTTTTCTTTGCATTCTGAAAGATATTAGTTTCCTTCGTCATTATCTGATACCAGCAACTGATGTTTTCAGGTGTAAATATGTGAAATATGTCACCAGGTTAGGAAAACCTAGGTACTGTTTTGGTATACAGGTATACATGTGGTTTTAAATCTTGAATCCTTAAAATTATTTTTTAAATAACTGGTCTTTCTCATGTAGATATGGTGGCAGTGTTGGGAGAGACTACAGGTTACCAGGCCCTGATGGCGCTTCGGGAACGAATGAAAAGAGACCCTGAGGGCTGTACTGTTCTAATGTATGCTACATGCTTTGCTGTACTGTCCTAATGTATGCTACATGCTCTGCTGAATGTTCTAATGTATGCTACATGCTCTGCTGTACTGTTCGAATGTATGCTACATGCTCTGCTGTACTGTTCTAATGTATGCTACATGCTCTGCTGAATGTTCTAATGTATGCTACATGCTCTGCTGTACTGTTCTAATGTATGCTACATGCTCTGCTGAATGTTCTAATGTATGCTATATGCTCTGCTGTACTGTTCTAATGTATGCTACATGCTCTGCTGAATGTTCTAATGTATGCTACATGCTCTGCTGTACTGTTCTAATGCATGCTACATGCTCTGCTGAATGTTCTAATGTATGCTACATGCTCTGCTTTACTGTTCTAATGTATGCTACATGCTCTGCTGTACTGGTCTAATGTATGCTACATGCTCTGCTGAATGTTCCCCTATGTGTTTGTCTCTCCGGGTATAGACACGGTTTGTATACAAAGCAGGTCTGTGGCCAACTATCAACACACGATCACATCACATTTTCCCAACACCTTGATATTTAAGGATACTGTTTGCAGAATAGCTGTTTGCAGAATAGCTCTGTGTTCAACACTTTCAAACCCAAACTACTACAATAAAGAAATGACCACTAACAGGCCCTGTGCACATTTTTATCCTCCTGTTTATCAGATATGTGTCTCACTTACTGTCACTGATGTTTCAGAGAGCGACCACGGATCCGACTATCAACTTTGGATATGTCCAAAATGGCTTCCCTTCCAGATAAATCTTTTGGGAAAGAGTACCTGCGCTTCCTTGAGGGAAATGTGAGTGGGTGAAGGACAGATGTCTTTAAAGAGAAAGGTGTAGTGGTTATTTTTCAAACCTCATAACCATACAATGTTAATGTTTCTTAGAGGGTGACTCCTGACTCGAGGGCGAACGTGAAGTTTGTGGATAATGAGGAGTTGGCATATGTCATGCAGAGATACAGAGAGGTTCATGATTTACTGCACACCTTACTGGGCATGCCCACTAACATGCTTGGTAAGTTTGGGGAAAGGGGATTCACTGATGGGTATTGCCATTATTATGTTTTACCACTTGTTGATTCTTGGTCATTTTCTCAACTCAGGTGAAGTGGCAGTAAAGTGGTTTGAGGCTGTTCAAACAGGACTTCCCATGTGCTTCCTGGGAGCAATCTTGGGACCACTCCGCCTGTCTTCCAGGTGCAGCTCTCAGACTCTTTAGTGTTGGCTGTACTCACTATTTTTTTATTTTAACTTGTTCAGAGTGTTCCTGAATACACCACAGGGTTAGAAAGTGGTTACAGCCTTCCAAGAAGGAAGTAGGAATATCTTTGCGTGAGCACTAAGGACCTAAGGAAGAGTTACAGGGAAAAAGAAAATATACCTAATTGTGTGAAGATTATTTTTTTGATTGATGTGTTTAATTCTTTTCACTTTGCTAACCCCTGGTCAAAATATATTCTGAAGGTGAAGTATGTTATTTCCTTCCTGACTAAAAAACACCCTCAGGTGTGTGAAAACAAATACTGAATGTGTCAATGACTGCAAATGATTTATGCTCTGGAATACCGTATGTAGTTACATCACAGTCTATTGCTGGTTAAGTGATGTCATCATTTTGCTCTGTTTCCTTGTGGCCTTTCCACAGTCGTCTTGAGCCTTTGGTGACGTCTCTGGGGCCATGGGCTGTAAGGAATGGCCGCCAGGCCCGATGTGTCCTCAGCATTTTCTACGAGCGTCGCTGGGAGCAGAGTCTGGAGGACCTGAGACAAGAGCTCAACATTGAGCCACCCCCTTTTGTCATGGCCACCAGACAGAAGGCCCCACCAGACTCATAACGCTGACCACTGTTACATTTCCCAACATTCAATCACATTCAAATGAAAATGTCTGAATTTAACATTCTCCATATAATTCTATTGACAGGAATACATTGCAGGGATATTGTGTTCATGTAAAGGAGGTTGAATGTGGAGGGGTTAGGATATGTCACCTTCTAAAAAATGTGTAACACAAATTATGTCTCGTTTTCCATTTCAAAAGCTGTCTCTGGGAACATTTCCTTCAAAATGGTCACTTTCAATCCAATCTCACTTATTTAGAGCAACTTACTGGTGGATTTTTTCAGATATAAATGGAACAACCACACAAATTAGTAGAACTAATCAGTTTGAGACAGTACAAAAAACAGATAGGCAAAGTTTACAAAAAGACATTAGAAGTCGGGGCAAAATAAATATTAAATATAATATTAATATATATAATAAATATTTCATACTCTATGAAAATATGAGTTTTCACATGGTTTCTGAAGATAGGCAGAAAGTGCTATCCTAGCTTCTAGGGGTGAGTTGGGTTCGCTATTGAGGTTCCAGGACAGAGCAGTGGTTGGACTGAATAAATTGGAAAATGGCATAAAGGGCCTGAGTGTCATCTGCATAACAGTGTTAGGATATGGCAGCCAAGAGGTGTTCAGAGTAGATGACCTAGAACAGAGCGTTGGAGGAAAAAACATTTAAATATATCCTGAACTTATGGTTGTTTTATATCGAAAATAATCTATTAAAATCATGACTGCAGAAAATCATCAACTGTTTTTACCTGTACTTTTATTACTCATTCCTAACCTTTTCACTCTGGTTAACTGTCTTACTCAAACAACACAAACTCCCCATACCAACTTATTTACCATACAATCAATGTACTTTTAGTATTACAATATTTATGTTCTATGTACTGTCTTGTTTTCTAATTAACAGCTTTTGTCCAGTTTGTCATTGAAAATAAGAAGAAATGGTCTGAAATAACTAACCAGGTTAAATAACAGTTTCATAAAATGAAAATATCATCACAGGCAAATACAATCAATCACTTGATTTAAACAGTTATGCTACCCTCTCATGGTCCACTCTAAACCTGTGTCAAAAGTATGACAGTAATCTTATAACTATATATTCACTTGGTGCTAGTAAAATATATTAACCCACTTCGAACCTTTAACATAGAAGTTATTAGGGGAACAGGAAAAACACTGCCCCCTACTGTTCATTTTTGTATTTATTTTAGTAATTTTACAGAACTTGCATCCAGAGCAAGGTATGGGTCTCCCATGGGAATCCAATTCACAAGATTGCTATTGCAACACCATCTTATTACAACTGAGGGACAGTGATGTAGCGTCTCCTGTATCTCATTTGATTCATTTAATCTCAGTGAGATGCAGATTAAAATGTGTTAATCATTCAATAGACAAATGTTGCTTGGAAGACAGTCACACATATTTAATACATATGAATTAATATTCTTAACAATATGACAGAAAGCACACTTGGATCATCCAGTCCTGCCAGTGTTTTTTCCTACAATGTAGCAAATAGAAATGTCTTGAAGAAACTTCCAGTCATAACACAACAATCAATATAAATCAAATATTTATAGGAAAAGGGTCTGGGACATACTTTATTACCCATAAATTAGTTTTTTCAATAATTCTAACCATTTGCACAAATCTCGACAGAATCATTATTGAAGATTAATATCAAAAAGATATCTGAACGCATACCTTTTACTACACTGACAAACAAAAAGGAGTCATGTTGGCTGAAACGATTACATTCAAATTGTTTACAAGTCAGTAACAATTTATTAGACAATATAAGGGATTTTGTTAATTTAAGCATTAGAGTGCCCTTACAATGCCATTATCAACTCGAATGACATTTATTTTTTACTTTATGAAGGTATTACCCCCCACAAGAGCAACAGATGCTTAACTCTGAGGTTTCTGCAGTATGGTAACACTGCGATCAGCCACAGCGAATGCAGGCAGCAGTGGGGCACTGAAAGCGTGGCTGACTGAGTGCAACACAGCATTGGAGTCTGGGTGATAAAACACCAGTGTCTGACTTGGCCAATCAACGAGCAGCCCTATACGCTTGGGCTTGAGGACCACACGCAGGGGTGTATTCTTCCCTGCATGGCAGAAGGAGAAATCTCCATCGTATTTAGAGAGCACCCAGGACTGGGCGTTGTAACCCAGGCGAGAGTCGTTGCCTGAGCCCTTGCGCCCAATACTGGCATAGCATACCCCCAGTTTGAAAGCACCGCTCTCACCCACGTCCATCAGCCAGTTGTGGGTACCAGAGGAAATGGCCAGTGTGCCCAGGGCATTGGGCCAGCAGTCGAAACGGGCCGGGTTGTATGGTGGGGACTGGCGTGAGCGCTTGGGCAGAAAGGTCAGAGTGCAAAGATCTTCTGACACAGACAGCAGGGAGCTGACTGTGCGATCGTCAATGGTTAGTTTTGCTAAACCGCAAGCTTCAGGGGATGGAAAGGAATGTTTTGTTAAAAATAATGAATTAAGCACTTATTACCAGTTCAGACACTGTTGCCATTCACAAAGCCTGATTTTTAGCTGCATCTATAAGAACACTGGTATGCTGAACATATAATGATAATAGGAACCAGGCATTAGTTACCATTCGGACCCAGCAGTATGGCACTGGCCCAGAGACCTCTCATCAGTTTGCTGTTGCTGCAGCTGGCATTCAGTTTGAGCTGGTCAGTGTCACGAGGCTCGCCCACACCATCTGCCTCCTCAATCCTGATACACACAGAAACACACTCAAACACACTGTCTGGAACTCCGGAGGTGTAGTGCAGGAAAGCCATGTGCAGAGCCAGGTAATACGTACAAAACAGGTTTATTAAGTTAACACAAAGCAAACCGAGAATGGCAAAAAACTTGTTGAAATGAAATGAAATAGCACATATACAGCGACTTATAAAAACACATTCACTCTCTTTAGTACAACACTCTTAACACTATCTTAATTTGTGAACTGGAAACAATACAGCTGTGCACCCAGATCCAGTTATTTAACTACCCCCATAATCACCAAATCCCAAACAGCCGTGATACTTTAATGAAACTAAATGCTAAACAACTGCAACTGAAAATCCCAGTGCTCAGATGTCCCTGGTGGACTAGGAATTGTGCAACCAAAAATACACACAAGAAACAGTTAATGTCAATCTGGCTAATGAATGACAAATGACTGCTTCACCCAGTGGTTTAGCAAACATGCAGGTCATCATAAAATATTTACCTTTCGTCTATTTCCTGTCCGGAGGTCTGAAACACGAGAATATCAACAATGATTTACTGCAATCTTCAGTTCATTACCATACCATAATAATAGTATTCATCATCATCATCCAGCTATCTGTCTCTGCTTCTCACTTCCCTACTCACAGCCAGCTGTCTGACTGTCCCTCTTGTTTCTCATACTCACAGCCAGCTGTCTCTCCTGTTTCTCATACTCACAGCCAGCTGTCTCTCCTGTTTCTCATACTCACAGCCAGCTGTCTCTCCTGTTTCTCATACTCACAGCCAGCTGTCTCTCCTGTTTCTCATACTCACAGCCAGCTGTCTCTCCTGTTTCTCATACTCACAGCCAGCTGTCTCTCCTGTTTCTCATACTCACAGCCAGCTGTCTCTCCTGTTTCTCATACTCACAGCCAGCTGTCTCTCCTGTTTCTCATACTCACAGCCAGCTGTCTCTCCTGTTTCTCATACTCACAGCCAGCTGTCTCTCCTGTTTCTCATACTCACAGCCAGCTGTCTGACTGTCTCTCCTGTTTCTCATGCTCTCAGCTATCTGTGTCTCTCCTGTCTCCCCTACATAGATCAAGCTGTCTGTCTGTCCTACTCACCGCCAGCTGCATGTCTGTCTGTCCAACTCACCGCCAGCTGCATGTCTGTCTGTCTGTCCTACTCACTGCCAGCTGAATGTCTGTCTGTCCTACTCACCGCCAGCTGCATGTTTGTCTGTCCTACCTACCGCCAGCTGCATGTCTGTCTGTCTGTCCTACTCACTGCCAGCTGCATGTCTGTCTGTCCTATTCACCCCAGCTGCATGTCTGTCTGTCCTACTTACAGCCAGTTGCATGTCTATCTGTCTGTCCTACTCACCACCAGCTGCATGTCTGTCTGTCCTACTTACAGCCAGTTGCATGTCTATCTGTCTGTCCTACTTACAGCCAGTTGCATGTCTATCTGTCTGTCCTACTTACAGCCAGTTGCATGTCTATCTGTCTGTCCTACTCACCACCAGCTGCATGTCTGTCTGTCCTACTTACAGCCAGTTGCATGTCCGGTGTGCTTGTGAGTGTTTGCACCAGGCGTGTGCGTGTCTGGGTCAGCAAAGCTAAAGCCTGGCCCCAATGGGCTCTCTGAGTGAGAAGACACTGGTCCACCCTCTCCTCCTCCCTCTGAATGGCTTCTAGCAGCTTCTGCTCCTCCTCCTCCATAGCCTCTCTTGCCACGCTGACTTGGGCCACCACTTGCTCCCGAGCCCGGTTTGCCTCAACCTTCACGAGGACATAGCACAGGGGGTAGGAGTCACAACAACAACAACATACATGGAGTCTTTCCATTCCAAGGCTCTGTAATGAAGGCATACGTGTCTAGTTTTAAGTGTTTCAGACACTGTGCTTACCTGCAGGCTGCGCTCTTTGTCAGTCAGGGTCTGGTTGATGAAGCGTTCAATGCGTTGGGCCTGCAGCTGCATTTTCTCACACACGTCCACCAGCTGATTCTGGGACAACACACACACACACACATTTGTAAAGCCCCAAATCATACTAAATACGATAGGTGTTTTTTCTTCATAGTGAGGCGTCACATCCTTGCTGACACAGAACAGTGTCTCGTTAGCTGGTAACTCTCCTTGACTTATGGAGGCATGCAAGCTGAAGGCCATGTGCTCAGCCTATCAACAAGGCCAAGACTCGTAAATATTTATACTTCCAACCTTCCACTGATAACTTTGATTGGTCAGCCATAATATGTGGCAGATATTTGAGCAGCTTGTCAGCAAATGGACAACGCCATGAATAGGTCATCAAGGGGCAGTTTCCCAGACAGAGTTTGAAATAAATGAGGACTACTACTTAAATTAATACAGACTTAAAAAATGGCTTTCCGAGACACTGCTTTATTTAAGATTAAGTAGTGCCCGACTAGGGAGTTGCAGACTAAGGTTAATAAAGACTAACTAGCTACTCTCTGTGAAGCCTGATTAGAGTAATGGTGTGAACCAGGGCTGGACTCTTCAAAACCCCTGGTCTCAAAAACCAGGGCTGGACTCTTAAGAAACATTAACAATGTGTGGAACTGGAGTAAATCACCCAACCAAACAATGGACAAAGGTAAAATAAGACGTTC
Organism: Dallia pectoralis; assembly: GCA_029465975.1. Classification (NCBI taxonomy): domain Eukaryota; kingdom Metazoa; phylum Chordata; class Actinopteri; order Esociformes; family Umbridae; genus Dallia; species Dallia pectoralis. Next base: position 12,938,212 of record CM055758.1, read on the forward strand.
AAAGAATTTCAGTGACTTTGAGAAGACCCTTTTGATGCAAATTGTGTCAAACCACCCAATTATTGAGAACAAACAGCATGATTCAGCAACAGAAAACCAAAAAAAGAATGCTTGGATTATAATTTGCAATGAATTTAACTCGAATGAAAAAGTAAGCAACAGGACTTCAACAACTACAGGTAAGCTACTGTATTATTGTTGGTCTACTTTTACATGTCAGTCACTTTGAAATGTTGCTTCATTTTGATCCAAGTATATTACAAACAGCACCATACATATTTTTCATTTTTTATATTGTCTTATCTTTCTAAGATCCTGTGGAAAAACATAAAAATAAACTTAAAGAAGACAAATGCTGTTGCACGTAGGGAGCGTTTCATGACTGGTGGTGGACCCCCAGAAAGACCGGAGACTGATGACCTAGAAGACTAGTTGACTTCAATCATTAATAACCAGCAGCCTCTGGAAGGTATCCCTGATGATGATCATTAATAACAGCAGCCTCTGGTAGGTATCCCTGATGATGATCATTAATAACCAGCAGCCTCTGGTAGGTATCCCTGATGATGATCATTAATAACCAGCAGCCTCTGGTAGGTATCCCTGATGATGATCATTAATAACCAGCAGCCTCTGGTAGGTATCCCTGATGATGATCATTAATAACCAGCATCCTCTGGAAGGTATCCCTGATGATGATCATTAATAACCAGCAGCCTCTGGTAGGTATCCCTGATGATGATCATTAATAACAGCAGCCTCTGGTAGGTATCCCTGATGATGATCATTAATAACCAGCAGCCTCTGGTAGGTATCCCTGATGATGATCATTAATAACAGCAGCCTCTGGTAGGTATCCCTGATGATGATCATTAATAACCAGCAGCCTCTGGTAGGTATCCCTGATGATGATCATTAATAACCAGCAGCCTCTGGTAGGTATCCCTGATGATGATCATTAATAACCAGCAGCCTCTGGTAGGTATCCCTGATGATGATCATTAATAACCAGCAGCCTCTGGAAGGTATCCCTGATGATGATCATTAATAACCAGCAGCCTCTGGTAGGTATCCCTGATGATGATCATTAATAACAGCAGCCTCTGGTAGGTATCCCTGATGATGATCATTAATAACCAGCAGCCTCTGGTAGGTATCCCTGATGATGATCATTAATAACAGCAGCCTCTGGAAGGTATCCCTGATGATGATCATTAATAACCAGCAGCCTCTGGTAGGTATCCCTGATGATGATCATTAATAACCAGCAGCCTCTGGTAGGTATCCCTGATGATGATCATTAATAACCAGCAGCCTCTGGTAGGTATCCCTGATGATGATCATTAATAACCAGCAGCCTCTGGTAGGTATCCCTGAAGATGATCATTAATAACCAGCAGCCTCTGGTAGGTATCCCTGATGATGATCATTAATAACAGCAGCCTCTGGAAGGTATCCCTGATGATGATCATTAATAACCAGCAGCCTCTGGTAGGTATCCCTGATGATGATCATTAATAACCAGCAGCCTCTGGTAGGTATCCCTGATGATGATCATTAATAACAGCAGCCTCTGGTAGGTATCCCTGATGATGATCATTAATAACCAGCAGCCTCTGGTAGGTATCCCTGATGATGATCATTAATAACAGCAGCCTCTGGAAGGTATCCCTGATGATGATCATTAATAACCAGCAGCCTCTGGTAGGTATCCCTGATGATGATCATTAATAACCAGCAGCCTCTGGTAGGTATCCCTGATGATGATCATTAATAACCAGCAGCCACTGGTAGGTATCCCTGATGATGATCATTAATAACCAGCAGCCTCTGGAAGGTATCCCTGATGATGATCATTAATAACAGCAGCCTCTGGTAGGTATCCCTGATGATGATCATTAATAACCAGCAGCCTCTGGAAGGTATCCCTGATGATGATCATTAATAACCAGCAGCCTCTGGTAGGTATCCCTGATGATGATCATTAATAACCAGCAGCCCCTGGATGGTATCCCTGATGATGATCATTAATAACCAGCAGCCTCTGGAAGGTATCCCTGATGATGATCATTAATAACCAGCAGCCCCTGGATGGTATCCCTGATGATGATCATTAATAACCAGCAGCCTCTGGAAGGTATCCCTGATGATGATCATTAATAACCAGCAGCCTCTGGTAGGTATCCCTGATGATGATCATTAATAACCAGCAGCCTCTGGAAGGTATCCCTGATGATGATCATTAATAACCAGCAGCCTCTGGTAGGTATCCCTGATGATGATCATTAATAACCAGCAGCCTCTGGTAGGTATCCCTGATGATGATCATTAATAACCAGCAGCCTCTGGTAGGTATCCCTGATGATGATCATTAATAACAGCAGCCTCTGGAAGGTATCCCTGATGATGATCATTAATAACCAGCAGCCTCTGGTAGGTATCCCTGATGATGATCATTAATAACCAGCAGCCTCTGGAAGGTATCCCTGATGATGATCATTAATAACCAGCAGCCTCTGGAAGGTATCCCTGATGATGGTCATTAATAACCAGCAGCCTCTGGTAGGTATCCCTGATGATGATCATTAATAACAGCAGCCTCTGGTAGGTATCCCTGATGATGATCATTAATAACCAGCAGCCTCTGGTAGGTATCCCTGATGATGATCATTAATAACCAGCAGCCTCTGGTAGGTATCCCTGATGATGATCATTAATAACAGCAGCCTCTGGTAGGTATCCCTGATGATGATCATTAATAACCAGCAGCCTCTGGTAGGTATCCCTGATGATGATCATTAATAACAGCAGCCTCTGGAAGGTATCCCTGATGATGATCATTTGGACAGTTCAGATGGGGCCCCGTTCCAATCCTCGTTTGGTAGGCCACATTTATTCAATATGTGTCATCCTTAAACTGCAGGGAATATGTATTGTTGTCATATTTAATGAACTGAACTTTTGAATACATATTGTTCACTAATGCTGCAAAATAATACTATTCAGATGATCCCCAGAGTTTGGAGGACCTGAGACAGGATGAAAGTCAGCCCACTACAGCTGCAGCAGCCTGGAGGAAAGATGCTGTCACTAATTCTGGCCAGATGAGAAGGACCAAGAGGATGACCATGCATGAGAAACTGGCCATTGAATTCCATGAGCACAAATTAAAGTATTTAAAAGATGAACATTAAATGAAGATGAAAATACTTCATGCTGAGTTAGCCATGAAGGAGGAAGAGAGAAACATGAAGCAGCAACAGTACCAATGTTCTACTGAAACCAGCACCAGTTCAGGGTCCCCATATCTCAATTTGTGAAATAAAACTTGTTCATCATCAATCTGTGGCAACTGTTGTCTTCAATCATCTGAGGTAACTTTATTGTGAGAAGTGCCGCAAAGCAAAAGCATCTCTGCACGCCAGTCCATACCTGTCATTTTCTGGCTCAACCATGGGAATATCTGGTTCATCTCTATGTTCCATTTGAGGATCTGGGCAGCCATGCTGTTTGAGGTCATGGTGAAGCACCGCTGTTATGACAATACAGCATCTTCTTGGTTCAAAGCGCAATGTGTTTCTGAGAAACTGGAGACGACTCTTCCATACACCAAACATGCGCTCCACTGTACCTCTGGTACGGATATGAGCTTGGTTGTACCGCTGCTGCTCAGGTGTGACTGCATGAAGGTTAGGGGTGAACAAGTAGTTGGTCTGTGCATACCCACTGTCACCAAGTATGATTCCACTATGTTGACCACCTTCAAACTGAGTGTACAGACAGGAGTTCTGGAAAATTCTTGAGTCATGAGTTGCACCTTTCCAACGTGCAACAATGTTGGAGAACTGCATAGTGGGAGTGCACACACTTTGTACATTTATTGAGAACCAGTTTTTACGATTTCTGTACTCCTCAGAATCTGCAGTAGAGGGACACTTTATTGGAATATGACATCCATCAATACAGCCAATGAATCCAGGGAAGTTTCCATATTCAAAGAACTCCACCTTGTAGTTGGCTTGGCCAGCAGCATCAGGAAACTGGATGTAGTCGACCTTCAGTTCACATATAGCTTGGCAAACTTTGTGGACTATTTTGCACACAGTTGGTTCACTTACGCCACACAAATCGCCTGTTTCACGATGGAAGGTTCCACATGCCAAAAACCTAATGGTGATCAGTTCTTGTAGCGAAGGAGGGATAGGCATTCCCCTAAAAGAATCAGAAGAAAGCCTTGTCTCAAGCAGACCAATTATGTCTGCTGCAGTTGCTTTGTTCATGCGAAAACGGTCACGAAAGTTGATTTCATCAAATGCATTCAGTGGGTTGCTCCTGTCCATAACCACCCTTCTGTCTGGTCTAGGTGGAGCTCTTTCATCATCATTAAAATAGTCCAGGTAATCCATTTTCCTCTATTGCTAAGGTCAATCTGGAGGCCAACATCAATTAATCTGAAGTTAAACCTGCCTCTGGCCAGGTTTAGTTTAAGCCTTTACTTAAATCTAGACTAGTTCTAATCAGACTTCTGGAAATCAGACTTTGTAATTCAGGACTAGGAAAAGTCTGAGACTATTTAAACCATGTCTGAGAAATTAAATTTCAGTTAGTCCATCTTAAATCCCCAATTTAGTCTATGATTAGTCTTAATCAGTGTCTGGGAAACCACCCCCAAATGTTTAGCCATTTCATAAGAACTATTACAAATTTTAAGTAAATTGCAAAAGGAAATTACACATTTCCTAGGGAAAGATGAGTTAGTCTGTGGATAATTGAGGGCCGGAGGTTGGTTCAGGACAACTGCAAACATTTGTTTCAAAGGGAAAAAGTTGTTTATAAATATATAACTAGTCTACAGTTACTGTGCAATAAAACTATAGAGGTGTGTATTGTGGAGGGGGAAGTTGGTCATGGTTTGTCTATGTACAGAATGTAAGAACAAGAACAATTTACATTATGAACAAAAGACTTAATTAAATTTGACCCATGTCGGATACAATATGGGTCAGGGTTAGCAGGATACTACAGTGCAAGATATGAATATGTTAAGAGAACCTGTAGCAAAGCCTTATCTGTACTCTCTGGCAGACGGCTGAGTCCTATTAAGACCAAAAACTCTTGCCACAAGAACAGTGAGTTTAAGAAATTTGCCTCTTGCTCTAGACTGATGCATGGAGTGTAATACCCAGGTGTGAAATATTTCATTAATGCTGGCTGTCACCCCTCCTGAAAGTTGTGATGATGGTGATTGACTTCAGAAAACATCAGAGCCTTTCACCTTCTCCATATTTTGTTGTGCATAACTGATTTTCAAGGGGCACTTTATAGAATTCTGTCTCTAATGTTTAGAAGTCTGAAATTAAGCAATAGCAACATGTGTCTATTCCTCATCTTCTCTTATTGAATGAGATTAAAATAGTATTAGCTAGTATAGGAACATAATGATTTATTTTCTTTTTCAACATCAACAAATTCAATGGATGCATACTTTCTGTAAGCAAAGATTAGTGGGGAAAATAAAAAGAGAATTATAGACTGCCACCTGTATACAACAACACAATTAACAATTAGTTATGAATCTGGGGGCTTCCTCAATTGTTTGGGCATGGTTTTTATACAAAAACTCGGACCACCAGCTAAACACGATATAACTTAAATTCTACCCCCTACTGCCCAATCCTTGTAATGAATACCCACATATGTGTATATTCATTATTTATGTTTTTAAATAAAATTAATTAGCACCAATTTTTTTAAATGCTTTGTTATCGTGGAGTATTGAGGGTAGATCAATTTCAATAACTAAATGTAGTCTATAACACAATAACATCCCCAGGATATATGCACATATGAAATTAGCCGGAGTTTCATGGGGACGAGATAAATAACAGTAAGAACAAAATGTAGAAAAAGTGAAAGGGTCTAAGTACTTTTAAAAAGCACTGATACTATACTGATTATTACACTGAGTGTAATAATGTATGTTAGCTGTAAATCCATAGGCGATATAATAGATTCACATATCTTATTATCTTACTATATGTTTACCATCCAGTTCAGATTTAAGCAATAGATATATCTCAACTTGAAGTAGTTTTTACATTTAGTCTTTCAGAATGCAAATATGTGTTCATGTTTATCCAAGCTCGACTACAGTCAGGTAGCCCAGGTAATAGTCGTCTGAAAAGTGAGGCACGTACACTTTTCTATCGTTGTTGTGATTTAAAAATATATCCCTAATGTCTATATACGCTAGATCTTTAATCTATGCCCTAGATCTAACCCCACCACAACCTCAACAACCTAATTGTTCATCACAAACCATCACTCCTAAGTTAACACTAGGACACATTATCCTTGTCTTATTTACTGTGACAGGGAAGCTCATGATGCCTTTACAGTCCCTAAACATGCATGCTGTTACATTCTTTATAGCTACTACATTTTGAATTTATTTGCACTTACACGGATTGCAGTCACTCTGTTGGCCAGGGGTGTCACCGTGTGGCCCTGGCACGATCCTACTATGGCGCAATGCGAGCATATGCGTTTCTGTTCCGAGCTGCAGAACCAGTCCAGGTCTGAATCATGCACCACGCAAAGTTCCGATTCACCTGGGAATATACCCGATTCCGAGTCAGAGGTAGTCACAGAAATCCCGGAGACGTCCTTATGTGACAGAGTTTGATTTTGAAGAGGATTCAGCGCTGAAAAAATGGGCTGTTGTAAATCCATATTAAAGTCTCTCGAACTGCCATTCAATTCTACGTCAGTGCTAGAATTGTCCCAAAAGGACACGGGTGTAAAATCACATGAATTTGGCTTCGAACTCATGGCACGTCAAGTACTAAAATAGCTTAATGAATAACTAGAAAAAGCACTCAAATTCAACAGGTGTCTAACTATCTACCGCGGTTATAACGCAGGTGTATCAACACAGGTGTATGAACACGGAAGTAACACGGACACTAGACCAAGCTCATTAAACACTGGTATAGACTAGGTCAGAGCTGAAAATCAAGTTTGGCAACTATAGCTACAACAACAAAACAGTTTGGTTGACAACGCTTCTTTTTTGCCATTGGTGGAGTCAGGCTACATGGTATATGAACGTAATTTACCCACCATTATTATTTAGCATTATAAATGTCCTACCGATGCAGACAACCGCATTGAACGTATATGAAGTTAATACATAATTAATAATGAATACAAAATATATTATCCTCTATATTAAATGCCCGGTTACTTTAATTGAAAAAACGAGACAAAGATAAATCATGTCAAAACTTTTTCCACCTTCGATGTGGTCTATAATGTAAACAAACTGAAATCTTTGAGGGGAAAAATTAAAAATAAAAACCTTACAAAATCTGGTTGCATAAGTGTTCACCCCGTTAAACAAATATTTTGTTGAAGCACATTTTATTTTATTACAGCACTCAGTTTTTTGGGGTAAGAGTCTATTTTAATTAATAATTTTCTTTGCAAAAGCGCTCCAAATATGTCAGATTGCAAGGACATCTCCTGTGCACAGCCCTCTTCAGATCACCCCACAGATGTTCAATTGGATTCCGTCTGGGCTCTGGCTGGCCCATTCCAAGATGTTCATCTTCTTCTGGTGAAGCCATGCTTTTGTGGATTTGGATGTGTGGTTTGGGTTGTTGTCGTGCTGAAAGGTGAACTTCATCTTCAGCTTTCTAACCGAAGCCTGAAGTTGTTTTTGCCAAAATTCCCTGCTATTTGGAACTGTTTTTAATTCCCTCCACTCTGGCTAAGGCCCTGGTTCCAGCTGAAGAAAAACAGCTGGTCACTTATGTAGTAGAAATGTGAAAGAATTTTTGAAATTGGTGCCTTCTAGGCAGAGAAAAAGATTATAAAGTGTTTTTGGCTCATGTGGATGAAATACACCAAATCCCAGAACGCACTTGTTTCGCTGCTCTACGAGTCCACTCCCAAGCCACGCCTACCGGCTCGAGAGGGCAGGCAGAAGGGAAGGCTAGCTACTAATTGACTGGAAAATAGAAGACACCGGTTAAAATGAGTCTCCGTGACGAGTTTCTTGATAAAGTAATTTAAATACTAGCCTTGCGTTGTACCGGGATGTACATCTAACACAAGGAAAGGACATGTAGTTAGTTTCCATCGTTTTCCCTTTGAACATTTAGAGCGGTGCAAACAGTGGCTGCGGGCTATCAAGCACCCCAAGTTCCGAGAATATTTGTAATTAATAAAAGTATATACATTTCTTCATATTTCCCTGTACTCTTTTGTAAATCAAAGTAATACATTATAGACTTGTGGAGGCTGGTTACTCTCAATGTGATTTAGCTGTGACTACTTACTGTACACACTAACTGGATTATTTCCCTTGTGTGAATTCATTTGTGTTAAAAAGGGAAATCTTATGTATATTACACGATTTAGACTGGAATTTTAAAAAGACAATGCAAGACAGGACCATGGAAACAGAGTAGCTCCTTATATGAAGTGCTTTCCTACAATTGCAGTCAATATTACTCGAGGCAAATAATTTAATAGAGCAACACTAAAAGGACTACAACACTAACCACAACCAAGATGAGTTTGAACTTTTATTGTTTTTAAACATAATATAAACAATTTCACACTCATAGCTCTTCCAGAGCTTCAGCAGTTTCTTGATAGCCACAGTATTGTCCGTCAGGAGCTGGAAATCTCTGTCTGATGTCCTGAAAAACACATGCAGGCAAAACAAGACAATATAGCCTTTCCCCAGTCTCTCTCCTTGCCGGACCCATTCCACGAAATGACGGTAGGCTGTTAGGCGATATTGTCTGAAAACAATAAGCACAACGTTAGCAACGCAAGCTATTTGCACCTACAATAGCATAGCTAGCATATATGTAAATATAACCGATAGCTCAGCAAACTGACGTGAACAACAAATAAATACTCACTTATACTGAAGCATCCATTTGTCCCTGCGGGCTTTGGCTGGCGTTTCCAATTGACCTTCATTATCCTGAAATAAGTTTCCAAAACTCATGTGTGGATCAAAGCTGGGGTGCTCTATTACGCATGCTGGCGGTCCCGTTTCTAATGCAGATTCAGTTATTTCTTCAAGAAAAAAATGACATCGCTGAAATTCGCAACAGCAGCGGGACTCTATCTGTGTCCATAGACGCACAGCGAGAGCACTGGCACCACCAGTCCGCCCCTGCTCGACTCTGTACGGGCTCTTCCTCATGACCGCCAGGCAAGCTTCGCTCCTCTGCAGCAGCAGCCTCTTCTTCCTCCATCAACCGCAACTGTTTTTTGCTGTATTGCGCTTCGTACAGGCAGCCACGAACATCGGATTTGCGCAACAGATCTTCAAAATCCCTTTCTTCAATTTCATCTTCAAAATTACATTCTGCCATCGTGTTTAAAACTCGCAATTCTCCACAACAAGCAAGATCGGGTTAGCTTAACTACAAGATGGCTGACACTGTTTTGAGCATCTGTGACGAGGCCCCACCCCATATGGGCGGGTTGAAAAAATGCAGAAGTAGCGTCTACTTCTGTCTGTAGTTTATAGCCTCTTTTAAAAAATCCTCGTCATTTTACGTCATTGGAGGATTTTTTCCTGACTTAAAATCAAGATATCTCTCTTATCAGATGGAGTTGAGAGGTGGGAGTAAGGTCATTGGAAAATACTACCATTTGTCTACTGATACAAAGCTAAATGCAAAATCGGTGAGGTGGCCCTTTAATGTTGCTCTACAGGGCCGTGCAGAGACCTTAGGAGGGGCAGGTGCTCAAAGTATAAAAGGGCCACATTGAACAAGGCTTTAAATAACAGTGCTCAAAATATCAATACAGCAAAATATAGTGAAGAATTTCTTGCTGATTTGTATATCGATACGGATGATTATGTATTGATACAGCAGCAAATGCAGTGATGCAGTTTTGAAAAAGAAACAGAATATAAAAGACAATTTTAAGTTTAAAAGTTAAAAAAGATTTTCTGTCCACCTAATAATTAGAAACGTTTAAAAAGTTGTCCCAACCTAATGTCTTTTTCTTCTCTGTTCTACAGAATAATTAAGAACAGCTGTTATAGTAAAAACTATAGTAAAATGTTATAATAAAATCGACGTGGTCCATTTTTCATACAGTACAATAGTTTTATTCAATTCATCTCAGCATTTGTGTCTATTTTGATGGCAAAAAACTGAATTACAAAAACACAAAAGTTACATTAATAATTACATTAAACAGAAACAAATACAGCAGTCTTCGACTGAGTATGCTGCCTTTGATGTTGTTGCTGCTGCTGCTGATACTGGAGTTGACTGCAGACTGTAGACATTAAAACAACAAACATATAGGAGATATATTAGCTGATTAAACAATTGTTATGTGACCATGACAATATGTAAATATTGCTGACAGTGTTTGGAACTTGCTCACTGACCTGCCAAGGCTAACTGCTCCCACACCAAGAGAAAATAAGAGGGCGTCAGGGAGATGCTCCCACACCAAGAGCTGCAGGTAGAGAAAATAAGATACCATATTCAAAAAAGTAAATTTATCTGAGAAAAACAACATTAATTGGGCGATATGATGATGGTGGCCATGGCAGGGGTAGAAATCTATATAGAAAGAGGTGTTTGTGTGTCTACAGAATACAATACTGTGATCATGATTTCAAATTGCATTGAGACTATGAGATGTAGTTAGATTTTGATTGATTATTTGATATTTTTACATTTATTTCCAGAGAGATATTATTGAGTTTACAGGCTATAGTGGTCTTGCCTTTGTAAACCTTGTACACTGTTGCTATTGTAGGAAAAGAATATTCATTTCTGAATTGTTTTTAGTTTTATAATGAAAATTAAGAGAATGAGAAAATCTGAATAAGCCTTACCAGTGTTGTGATAATTATTTTAAAGGCACTCTACGTGTAAAAAATACCAATAGTCAAATAACAACAAAAAGACCAGAGCCCTCGATGCCTGTGAAAACTTTTCTCCCTCAAACAGCACGGTAACATTACTTCTACACTACAGGCTATAACAGCAGTATAAACAACATATCTGCATGCTCTCTTCACATCACATCGTTCTTGTAAAATAATAATAAGTAAATAAACATCAAAATCACTTTGCTGAGAATGAAACAGCACTTACCAGATGCTGCGGTGTTGAAAATATCCTCTGGAAAATAATATAAATGCGCGTGAAGAATCGTCCGGTTATGATGAGGTCGTTGTCGTCAGGTGCAAGGTCATCACGTGAAAGGTCATCATTTTATTTACGGCAAAATTATTATTCATAACTGTTACTAATATTTTGATTGGGAATTGGCAGGCATTCCCGAAAGGGCATGTTATTTTTTTTTTAAATGAGGTAATTTTGCTTTGGCCAAAGGGCACTTTGGGCACCAAGGGGCAAAAGGGCAGGTGCTCAAGCACCCAACGCCCCCCCCCCTCTGCACGTGCCTGTTGCTGTAGGCCTTTTGGAAGTCTCCCTGACCAGTTTTCTCAGTTTTCTCTGTTGCACCATATTATCTCCACTTGATGATGACTGTCTTCTCACTCACTCACTCACTCACTCACTATGTTCTATGGTATATCTTATGCTTTTGGAAATTAGTTTGTACCCTGCTCCTGACTGATATCTGATGCTGACGTGAACAACAAATAAATACTCACTTATACTGAAGCTTTGGAAGCTTTCTGCGGCTTTTGCTCTGAGATGCAATTAAGAAAATGTCTGGAAAATCCTACTGAAACAGCTGACCTTAATTTGTGATGAATCAAAGTCACTTTTAAAAAGTCTATATAACATGAGTTTGAATGTGATTGGTTAATTCTGAACACCACATCCCCTGTTATAAGAAGGTGTGCACATTTATGCAATCAGGTTATTGTAAATGTTTCCCCCTCTAAAATTTACATTAGATTTTCATTTGAATGTGACGTCACTAGGATTGAAAGACAGGGGGGGCTTAGCCCCCAGGGTATTTGTAACTTTCATTTGCATAATCTTTGCACTCACATTTTTGTTACTGTATTAGAGCTATAATTATGTAATTATGTCAACAACCAGTTAAGAAACCAAGATGTTAACAAATAAAATCTGACAGATATATCCTCTTCTTCCATTTCTACTTTGTTCAACAAGACACACATCAAAGCTGCATGAGGGAATTTAAGCCAGACTTTGCTCCTGAGGAGTTATTCTGTAAGCAATGACTTAAAAGCTATCTGTCTGCTCATATAAATGTATGATACTTAGAAAATAACTTTGGTGCCCAACAACATAACAATTCTTAATGTCAGTGTACTAGCTAGAACACAGTGCAGGTATGTACTATGAGTTATAATTTTACAATGTCAGTGTACTAGCTAGTAAATAGTGCAGGTGTTAGTAGAGGTACTAATTATGACCAGACGGACCCTCTGACTTACACATTTTCCCGGTAGATTTAAAATAGCATAATTCTACGGTTTAATAAAAACTAACTTGAGTCTTATGTGCGAGTACTGTAACTGTCTCAGTTTATCTGTTAATGGAGTCGAAGTTGTAACGTTAACGTACAGCAAATCAACATTCGTAAATATGTTTAGTAAACCTAAACCCGATGCTAACCTTAATACTTATTACTTACTTCAAATATTATTTTATTTTCAATCGCGAAAATGTGTGATTGATATGTCTTCTACTCTATTGTTCTGTCTGTAATATTCTCTAATATTCTGCGTACTCGACTTAAGTAATGCCAAAATAAAAGCTTCTTTCAACAAGAGATGTCAATCAGCATCAAACTGCCAATTCCGAATTACATTTTTGGGGTGGCACCCCGGACACCCCTCTGGCTCCACCACTGATAGCACAACAAGTCTTTGTACTTCTGTCCAACTTCCAACTTTTCGGCTATTTTTATAATGATTTGTTGCGTCTCAATATGAATGAGGATATGGCTATTGATAAATCAAATTGTTATTTTTGTTATTATTATCATTTAGGGGGGCTTAGGAACATTCTGGGGTGGTTTGAGCCCCCTAAAATAGGCCTAACGACGTCCCTGGATCACATTAAAGGTGCAAAACGTTCTGGCATGATTAATCCTTCTCGATTTTTTTCACATCACAAACTTCTGTCATTTATGGGGTGTGTAGACTTTTTATATCCAGTGTATATGCCATTTAAATATCACATTACTTTTAATTATTGTTTCCGCTTTCTATTTACTTTTAATACAAATGTTACACAACACTGCATTGAAAATGATATTACCCCAGAATACACTAGCTTTCAATTCTTTCGATATGTTAATTTAGAATGTATGCAGCAAATTAGATATTTGCTTAAATTTAAATGTTTGGTCTGTATATATAGATGCGTCTGATGAAGCTGACTTTTCTACGTGCACAAAACCTTCTTTCTGACCAAAATAAACATATTTACATGTCTTTTCAATGGCTTTGTGCTCTCTAGATTTGGGTTCTGAAACCGCCAGTCATGTTCCATTTAGCCACTCAGACAAAACTGATGAACATTTTGGATAATTTCAATTATTTTAATGTTAAATGTTAATGTCGTTTTTTGGATTAGACATTGCTTAAAAATGTTTTGTATAAAAAAGTAATTATAATGTGTTGGGTGTTTAAATCTGTCATACTTCACACATGTTGAAGGTGCATATGGAAATTTGAAAAAAAAATACATTTTTGTCCATATTCCGCATTTGCAGAAATATGATCATTGCGAATTTTCAGTGATTATGAAAGCATTTAAACCAGAGACAGGATATTTAGTCCACAATGGTCGGAACTGGGATTAACTCCTCCCAGCCACCCCGTGATCATGCTGTTTTCGCGCTAAAATGACATTATAGTAGTAGACAAAATACACCGGAAAAAGTAATGAAAACGTCATAGCGTCGTCATCAAAATGGGTGGTGCTCCAAGCAAATCCTTATCGTTGATTGGAGTCTCCGGCAGCTCGACCTCTAAATATGTAACGTTTATTTGGATTGGACCACCCGTTTCAACTGCTGTGTTTTCATTGGCTAAAGATCTGAGCACATTTGTTCCTGCCCGAAATCTTGCCTGTTTTTTTTCTACGCCGGCGGTGTTCGCGGAGGTTTGTTAGCGGGTGGGGAGGACTGGAAGCAGGCAACGATCGAGCCTATTTAATCAAACTGGCTGCAAATCGGGTCTGGGGGGTCGCCCTGACGAGTTTAAAATCTATAGATCGTTTAACCTGTTTTCACATTCGGCCATAGATTGACCGCTCTTCCAATGTCGGATTTCAAGCTCGGGATTGTTCGACTTGGCCGTGTGGCCGGGAAGGTGAGCTGGATCTGAAGGCTGCCATGTGCAACCAGAAGGGGAGGGGATCACAAAAGCCCGTACAAAATGGCTCGTTGATATGCGATGCTATTAATATGTTTTAATATGGAATTGCAAGCCTCAAGGAAACATACGATTTATAACAATTCAGTGTAAATATAGATATATATTATATATGTTCTGAGAACCAGAAGGCCTAATAATGTACACGTTTCGCCTAATAGTTTTATCACGAAGCCTCACTGCTTAAGCCTACGTTAGCTAGTAAACTGCATACATTTAACCGACATTTGTATCTAATGCTACATAGCTTATAAGGGAAATCGTGATTTATATAATACATTTTAATATATTATCGTCTGGCCTCAAGTGCACGCTTTACTTGAGGACAAAACAGGCAAGCTAACTGGCGATACAGGCCGGGTATCTAGCGTTACCGACTAGCTATGTTACGCTGCTAGCCATGTCAAGTTGGAGAGCATCTAAAGTATTTCATTGTGGGTACACTGACTGCCCATATATATATATATATATATACACACACAACCAATAAGTGTTGCGTAGTTAACTAGCTAAATGACCACCTGTGATGTGAAATGATTAGTATTACACCTGCAGCCAGGCGTTACCCAGGAGCCCCTGACACTGACTGGGTACCGGCATGACTGCTCCAGTAGGCCTAACGTTTAATGGCTTACACAGTATTAGTGAATAAGCCTATGTGCATTAGGAATATGTAATGTTATTATTGGCTAAAAGTATTAGTGAATAAGCCTATGTGCATTAGGAATATGTAATGTTATTATTGGCTTGATGCTGCTTAGTTAATTTGGTGACTAACTTATCTACTGTTTAGATTATTTACGTTTACTTCCTGAAAGATGTTCCCATGAGAGATTTTATACTTAAATACTTAAAACAATTGAAAACGCACACTAGATATAAAACATTTATGACAAACTGGAAACTGTAATGACAACACTTAACATCACAATGCCATGTACATACAAGGTTTATCATTTCTACAGGTGCAAAATGTATTTATTGATAAAAACCCTTTTGGCACAGCTGAACATTGTTGTGCTGATTATTGCATCAAACTACTTGTTGAATATCTGGAGCATCAATTGTGGGTTCATTGCATGCAATAAATTGCCAAAATACTAAATATCTTGTACAATGATGTGTACTACTCTTCACTAAACTGCGCAAACCACTTCTAACCAGATTTGAAAGAGTGGGAGGCCTCGTTGCACAACCTGAGGAGAATTAGGAGTTCATTTTAGTCTAGTTTCCGAAACTGTCAGCTCCATTAAATAGTTTCCACAAAAAGTCAATCTCAACTGCAGACCTGCAAAGAAAAATGCATGCCTTACAATGGCCAATGAACAAAATGAAATATTAAGATGGATAAGAGAGACAGACACTGGACAGAGGAAGGTTGGGAAAATGGTGTTATGGACAAACTAAGTGTTAGGTGTTTGGAACACAAAGAAGAAAAACTGAGCTAATGAAAAGATGTTGGAGTGCTTGATCCCATCTGCCAAGCATGGTGGAGACAATATAATGGTCGGTGGGTGCTTTGGTGGTTGTAAAGTGGAATGGTTGTGGATGGTTTGACGTGAAGATAAATTATTCCTTTGTCTGATAGGACCAAAACACTATTAGGTCTGTATTCATAGCAGTATGTCTGGTAAAACCAAGGTACCACCCATTCCCTATCTAATACTATATTTATGGTGAAACACAGATCATGCTGTCGGAACTCCTCTTTGCTGCAGGGACTGGTCAGGACTGTGGGAAGGAAAATAAAGCAAACCTGATCCAGAGCACACAAACCCTGAAATGGGTTGAAGTTTAATATTTTAGTATATGACAAAGCATACAGCCTACACATCACTGGGTGAATCTGGGACATGTTTCTGCAATGTTTGTGTTAGCAGTATATACATTTGGTTTAATTTAATGTCAGTTATCGTTGATGCGCTATGGTTTTCCTAATGCCATAACTTACTGAAAGCGACTCAAGGTTTTCATTAGCGTTAAGTCACATGATTTAATGACATTTCACTGTTTATTCTCTCCTTCCTTGGTTATTTGTACTATACTTGTGAAAATTCTTTGTTCATTCTTTTGCAGACAAAATACACACTTATTGATGAACAGGACATACCTCTGGTGGAAAATTATGCCTTTGAGGTAAGCGTAGGGGTTTTACGAGAAGACTGTGTGAACTCCGACTGTTCCCACAATATCCTAGTCCTGCTAAAAGTCAGTTACCTTCTGAAAGTGATGAAAGTGACATACTATATTTTTCAGGCACGTATGGAGGTTGATGCAGATGGAAATGGGGCGAAAATTTTTGCTTATGCCTTTGACATTGGAAAAGGCCGCTGGGCTGGCAGGCCTCTGCATGAGTTACTCTGGTGAGTAGGAAGCAATGCAACCTTGTCTCCAGGCTGTTAACCACAGCCGAGATAAGCTTGGCACTACAATCATTTGAAGATGGTCTTGGTGTGTGACTGTTATTTCAAGAGTCACTATACTAAGCATTTGTCATATTGCAAATATGGTGAATAGAAATGGGGCAGTTTTTTGCATCTCTTTGTATTTGTCTCTGTTCACGCTTCTGTCAGTTCTGTCTGACCAGTCTGCCAGTCCCTGTCGCTAAGAACTGTTTTTAGCATTATGCTTGCGCCACTGTGTGAAAAATGAATCAATGGAAACATTTCTTTGTTTTGAGGAGAAATATGCATTTCTTCAACAGTTTTTTAAAACTATTTGGCCTCTGTTTAGATTTCTACTAATTTAAACTTAATTTAAGCTGATGCACAACTTTTTTACATAACATACATTTTCCAAGAGGGCTATTTATTCTGGGTGGCACTGTATAGCAATCAAACAGTGTGTGTCGTCAATCACATGTAATGTTTTTTTTTAGGGAGAAGCACAGAGGTGGCATTGCTCATAGCTTCCAGGTAGTCCACATAAATTCTGTGACTGTGGATAACCGTCTAGACAACCTGCGACTAGTCCCCGTAGGCTGGAGCCCCAAGCCAGAGGAAATCTCCAGCAAGCAAAGGTATGTAGAATTCTTCTACAGAAAGAGTTTACATAGAGAAGCATTTTCTTATTCAAACATAAATATCAATGTATCACTGGACAAACATGCTTGTTAATGTTTGTTAATTTTTTTCATTTTAGAGAGCAGTCTCTGTACTGGTTGGCTATCCAGCAAGTACCAGCTGACCCAGTAGAAGAGCAATACCTTGAGCTCAGCCGGACCCGTTATTACAACGCTAATGGAGAACTAGTAGAGGAGGAGGAGTGCTCCTGTACTTACTACGAGTGTCATTACCCACCCTGCTCGCTCATCGAGAGGAGAGTATGTACTCATCCACATTCTGATTTCCTTTATTACTTGCAAATGCAATACAACAGGGCTATTCAACTTTGTTTCCAGAAGGCCTAGATATGTTTTGGTTTTACCTGTTAGTTCATTGCTCTCAACTGGTCACAGGTCTGAATCAGTCCCTTTATATGAATAGGATAAATACCAGAAGTGTTTATTCTTCTACTGAGTTGAATACGTCTGTAGCACGCTGCCTGTATTGGTTAGGATTACAGTACTTTATTTGAAGGTTTACTACTGTTTTTTATATACTGATAGTTATTGTTGCTATTTGAGGTTGATCAATTTGATACCTTCAGAACAGTCACCATACCCATATAGAGCAGGTGCATTTCTACCATTCTGATTTGGTCTTGTCTCTTTCAGCTCAGAGAGTTTAACATCTGTGGCCGTTGTCAGGTGGCTCGTTACTGTGGTTCCCAATGCCAGCAGAGGGACTGGCCCGCCCACAAGAAGCAGTGCCGTGAGCGCAAGAGGGTCCTGGCACTGGAATCTGAACCAGAACGATGATCTCTGAATACACCACCTGAATATGGGAGTCGTGGGGCGAGGGGACTGTTTATGAAGTGCAAAAAGAAAAAAATCTGCTGACAGACTGGTGACAGAAGCTGTTGGTTGGTAGAGCGAGAAGAGGGAAAAAAAAGAAAAAATAATTACCTACGTCAACCATTTCCTAGAAATCTCCATAAATTGCTTCACACGTCAATGGGAATGATGGGCACAGTATTATTATTTTTTTTTTTTTTCATTTTCTATTTTTCAAAAAAGTGAATCCTCCTTGAGCTCTACCTGCTGCTATGGATTTGTACGTTTAAGAGGTCACATGGATAAACTTTGCTTTATTTGAACTGCTATTGATTATTGAGAGTTGTCATCAGCTTTCTCCTTCTTTCCTTTTACCCACCAACCAGTAATGATGCTTGTACAGGGACATGGACCTTTTCACTGTACAAGTTATTACTCTTGGACTGTTGGTGTACATACTCAGTCACCTTTCTGTTATGCTCCAAGACCACCATACAGGAGCTAGATTGTGTGCTATAACACACTAGCGGTGTTGTGTGTGTGTGTGTGTGCGTGCCGCGTTATGAACTGAAGGACATGGATGAAGTGGAGAACGTAGTATATACATTTTTTTGTCCTCTTTGTTTTTGGGGTGGAGCAGGGTTATCAATTTTGGACTATCACTTGTGAGCCTGTGTAGAACATCCCCGAATGAGTCCCTTTTGTCTTTTTGTTGCAGTCTGTTCAGCCCTTGCAGATGCTCACAGTCCCTGTTGCTAACATTTGAGGGATGTTCTGGGAAATATAAACTGGGAATTAGTCTGGCTACTTCCGTTCGTTCTTAATAACATGAAAAGGCCGAAATTCTATTCCATTTGTGTTTTCTACATGTTATTGAAGAATTGTTATGCCTTGAATTCATCATAGATTAAATGATACGTTTTTCAGATCGGCCCGCCAGTCTACCATTAATGCACAATTGCTCAGTTCGTCTTCCTGCTACCCTTGTGATGATAAATCCTGACAAACACTTTCAGACATAGCATGTTTCGAGCAGACTGATGTTATGCAGTAGGTTTAGAAAGTCACCATCCCCTTTCAAAATGTTCAGCTTTTGTTGCCTTACAGTCTGAAATAGAAACACAAAATCTGAATTTCTGGATTTTGTTTAGAGATAGTAACTCTTTTTCTATCCAAGTGGGAAGAAAACATCTAAACATCTAAGTTTACAGTAATTGATAAGCCATGAGCCATTTTAATACGTCAAAGTCTTTGTCGTATATTTGTCTATTCTTCCTTGCAGAATTGTTCAAGCTTAATGAAATTGCATGGTGACTGCTTATGGACTGCACTCATCACTAATTACACTTGCATTTGTAACTTCCTGGCAGGGAGGTTGCAGGTTCTCAAAACGGTCTGAATGTGGCGCTGTCTATTCTCCATATTATTCAGAAAATTGCTTCAGTGTTTGCTGAAAAGAAACAGCCCCACAACCGGATGTTGACACCAGAATGTTTTACAGTAGGCATGTTATTCTTTGGATGAAAATATGTATTGGGTTTTCATAGCACCTTTTGCCTACAAGGTGCTTTTTGGCAACTTATATCGAGTCTCAGTGTTGCCTTTCAGGAGTGTTTATTTTGTTGACACCCTTCCAAAGAGTTTTTTTTAGGCATTTGTGATTTTGTGGTTACATGCCCATATTCACCAGTGTTTGCCAATAAGGCCTAAATGTGCCATTAGCTACTTGGTAGGTTCTCTTATCAGTCTGCTCCCTGCCGGTCATCCAGTGTGGAGGGATGACCTGATCTATGCACTGTCTGGGTGGTGCCATAAGCCTTCCACTTCTTAAAAATTGGATTAACTACTCCAAGGTATAGTCAACGCATTTGAAATCTTTATCCATCTCTTGATTTGTGCCTTTCCACAACTGTATCTCAAAGATTTTTTGAAAAGACAGTGCCGCACATATGTTCTTTGTTTTGAATTGCACTACTTGCATTGGAGTCCTCAAACGGCTGTGATAAATTATCACAGATTGAGGCCTGTTAGCTTAATTTGAGATCTGGAAAGTGTCCAAATATGGTATTTAACTTTTCTGATTTGATAAACCTTTCTGACTTTTTAAAGAATTGTTCTTCTTGGTATTGTGTGAATGAAGTCAGACTTCAGGACTTCCAGACTTTCATTTTAGGCTGTATGGCAACAGAAGTCTTTTTAAAGGGTGTGCTGACTTTCTATCCCCATTGTTCATGCAATACATGTTGATTGTTTTGTTTGTATGTGGATGCGGTCATTACATGGCACTGAATTGTTTTAATGCCCCCCAACAATTTTTCTTGGGAAAAGGGTGGTAAGTGTGAAAGTTTAGACTGTTGGGTGTTGAGTTTTTATTTTATATACTTATATATAAAAGCATTAATCCACGAAAAGAGTTACGGTATTTGAACCAGAGTAAAGTTGTGAATGCTCAACCACCTGTTTTCACTGTAAAATAAAACATTTCCCATGGGCCTATGACTGCTCTGGGAGATTAAGGGACACCTAAAATGTCTGGTTTCAAATTAATTATTTCTGCTGTAGGTTGTTCGATTCAATTTGCAGTTGTGAATAAACAACAAGAAAAAGTTGGTGACCACAGGTCAATAAAGGAGCCTAGTGTTTAATGTGTATGTGTGGAATTACCAACATTTACTGATTGTCCCCATGGTGATCAGGGGGCTGGTCCGGAACTCTAGGAAACGAGATAGGAGTGTTAAGGAGTCTGTTTAGCCCCTTCACCAAGCCTTTGTGAAATACTGGGTGAATATATTGGGCCATATTCTTCAATGTTTTCCTAAGTTATTTCTTAAATTTGTTCCTAAGAAAGTCCTAAGAAAAGTCTTACTCAAATTCACGAACGTGTTCTTAAAGTGCATTATTGTTCGCACCTACGTTCCTATAATCATGAATACCACGCCTTCGTAAATTGAAAGCGAGTGTCCGTTGTTCCTAATAAGCATAGGTAAACGCCCCGGTATTTCCAAGGGCATTAAACTGCAGGGTGGAATGGAAACTCATCGTAAAAACGTGGAGAATGCAAAAATGCCGAAACGAAAATGTATAGACAGTAGAGCACAGGTGTAAAACCGGTTCCATGGAGGGCCGAGTGTCTACAGGTCTTTGCTCTCACCCAGAGACATAGAGAGAAAGAGTTGCGACACTCTTTGATGTCTCTAGCGGAGTGGTCATGTGGTTCATGTAAGCTTCAATAGTTCCTAACAAACCGTGAGCTCCCATTTATTTCAACGGAACTGTTAGCATCGATTGCGCTATTTAGTGGTAAATATAAATGAAAACACATACCCAAGTACTTGATGGACTGGTATTGCATATTTGTTAATGTCATTTTTACATTTGGAGTGGTAAGGTGACAACAAAAAGATATGTTAGAAGCTTCACATTCATGTTAGCTTGAATTGCATTAGCACTAGGCTGCTAGCGTATGGTGGCTTAACCTTACATTTTACCTTTTTTTTTTTTTAAAATCAAATACGATTTAAGATGCAAAGTATCCAAAATAATAAAGAATAAAAACTCATTATGCTAGGATGAATGAAATTAAGTATTTTTATTAAACAATGAATGAGACAACGAGAGTATGTGTATCTACCTGGAAAAACATAGTAAAGAAACAGAGATGCATATTGTGATGTTCTGTGATGGTTCATTGGTTACAACTAACATTTTATAGATATACCATGGTTGGCTGTGCAGCATTTGGATGCTCCAATCGGTCAGAGAAGGGCTACAGAATGTATGGCTTCCCTAAGGACCAAGAGTATAGGAAGAGATTGATGGCAATGGTAAGCCGTCATCTTCAAAATGACAGGGTCCAGCAACAGTAAAAAACGTAATGTAATGTAAGTAACGTTCACAGCAGTGACATCAGTTGCTAGCATTTCAAAGGGCAAGTGTAGACAATTATGTACAGCAGCATTATCTGCAGCATCCAGCAGCAGCAGCCATCGTTAGCACCAGGCACCATCTTTTCAACCAGCCACCATTGCCAGCCTCAGCCACCAGCAGCAGTCGCCTCCAAAATTACACCCAGGCTGTAACATTTTGGAAAGAAATTAGTCTCCCTACTGTCTGAGTAAAAATAATTGAAACCTCATTTTGGCTTATGATATTTTTTGTGTGGAATCATTTGTACTCATATAATCCAACAGCCCTTCAATGGTATAATTAAACAAACGCAAACTACTAGTTAGCCTATAGCATCAGACGAGCAGCTGACAAAAACCTAGATAAAACCGGTCCTTAATGATCCGAGATATTCTAATCTAATCAATAACTAAATAAAAATAAATAATTACGCTGTGAAGATATATATTGAATTTGTTACTGGAGATTCCTTTATAGCTAGCCAGGTCAAGCTCCGTGAACTACACGGAGTTGGTCGTCTACAAAGCTAAAAGGATATATAATTACGCTGTGCAAATATAAATAAAGATCAGCATATGCATCACAGAGGGCCTCTGATAAAATATAGACAGATTACAATTTAAAAAATGCAGGAATTCGATCAACAAACCTCAAAAGTTACTCGATGCTAATGGAAATGAATGGCGTAGAATGGTCTGTTTGGAACTATTGGAAGCTCCATAACCCGGAAGTGGGCGCCAAAAAGCATTACATCGGTGCCGAATGGGAGTGTCGCAACTCTTTCTCTCTATGGCTCTGCTCTCACCTTGTTCTTGATTGATTAATTAGGTCACTAATTGGTAAAGTTCTACCCTCTACTCAGTGTATATTTGTGTGTGTGTGTAGATGTGTATACATTTCTGAGTTTGTGTGTGTGTGTGTGTGTGTAGATGTGTATATATGTGTGTGAGTGTGTATGGGTGTGTGTCGATGTGTATATATGTTTGTGTGACTGCGTGTCTGTGTGTTTGTGTAGATGTGTGTGTGTGTATGTGTGTGTGTTAGCGATGTAAACGGTTAATCGACTATCGGTTAATTGTCGATAAAAATGTACTCGATTAAATTAATTGTCGGTTAATTAAACATTGCAAAAAAGAAACCAAGCATGAGGCGGTCAAAACGGAGTGGAGTGTGGGAGCATTTAAAATTAATAAATGAACATTTTGCTTTTTATGTTAAAGTAGGGCTTTTTTCCAATAACGGTGATACAAAATGAGCGCCCATGACCGCAATTCAAGCGTGACAGAACAAGTTTCCATAAGTGAGGAGAACCCAGACAGCACGTTCAGTCTTAACGACGTTGGCAATTGGAGGGCACCATCGGCAAAGTATCAGAATTCTGTAGGGGTCCCCTGCACCAAAAAACTTAGGTGGGTAAACCATCGGCGGGATGATTCAGCCACACGATTCACACTCCGGAGATCGGCGGAGGAACCGTGAGGAACCATTTTGCCGATCCCGCTTCTTCTTTTTTCCACAAATGCTGCCTGCTGCAGCGTTACGTTGGGTCTAGTTGGCGCGTTCAGGTGGCGCATGCACGTTTTTATGCGCGTGATAAAGTTTACGTCGCCTTGCATCGTCAACATCGCCTGCCTGTGGTAAGTTATGTTTATCCATTTCAAACACACAATTTTCAGTCCAGTATGTGTTTATTTTGTTTTGTGTACTTATTTTTCTATTGAAAAATATTATTTTGTTAGAAAAACGTTGAGTGTTCTGAGAAATGTTTTCGATATAAAAGGATGACAGAAATTGGTGCCGGTGGATAACCTGTTTTTAGACTTGGGCCCAATCCGAATACTCCCACTTACCCCTTCCCCTTAGCCCTACCCCTTAGTTTACCCCTACCCCTTGGCCCTCGAAACCGAGTGGTAAGGGCTACGTTCCCCTAGGAATTGGGACACCACTCGGTTTTGGCTACGTCATCATACATCGTCGCTAGCCGGCTGCTACGTCACCAGAGGCACACAAACACAACACAAAATAAAACAAATGTTGATCTCAAACTTCGGAGATGCAAGCCGTTTCTCAATGTCAAGGAAGGATCCTCAGAAGCCAGAATTTCGAGGATGCTACGTCATCAACATCCGTCGAAGGACTGTTCCAATGTCGAGGATCCTCGGAATTTCAACCAAGGACGAGTCCTTCGTTCGGAAAATATGCCATGTACACGAAAGGATGCATATGTGTATCCTTCGCGCTCTCATATCACCCACAATCCCATGTGCTTCTTTGCTATCTTGTTAAAAAATACAACAAGTCGGACGTTAGCGGAGTAATAAATACTTATGCAGAAAGCACACACATTTCAGAATGTAAGTTAGAGAGAAAGACTGAAGGGATAATTTTGCTCAATAGTGTAAACAAAAAACTTAGTTAGGGAAATAAAAAGACGTGTTTGTGAGAGGAAAAGTCTTTAACAAATAGCTCTTAAATTATAAATATATTTAAATATCAAATATTATTACATGGCTTGGTTGAATTCCGGTCCGGTCTGTTATTTCTTGATAGCAGACCGCTGCTAAGTATAACACAGCGTTGCCATGAAAAACAATGGACGCAGTTCAGTTCACTCAGTCAATATAATCGTTTTTAAATATTTTTTTGTGTGTAAAATTATTTATTTATTTAGTAGGTAGCCATGTAATAAGCGGGATAATGTATAGCGGGCGGTTGTTACAGCAAATACAGGCTGATTTAAGACCCATCCGTCTGTAATTATTTTTCCACCTCCACAGCGCGAAAAAAACGGACCTTTTTACTAACGTAATGACGAATGACGTGCACTTGCTAGCCTGTTCCATTTACGTGTTTTTCGAATCCTAAAGAGGAGCCTCGCCTAGCCTCTGAAGGAAATGACTTGGAAGGAACAGTCCTACCAAGGAAGCATCCTTGACATTGAGAAACAGCTGCAGTCTGGAAAAGTGTGTATGTTGTCGATTGCGTGGATTTTAGTTATGTTTTTGCGATTGTCTGCAACAAATCGCAGAAGAGGTCTACGACGCCTACGAATGCTGGTAGTTTAACTTATGGTATGTATCGATTGGTTGCAAACAACATTATCGTATTGTATATAAAGTTCACGGAACTAACCAACAAGGTAGCAAACATTTTTCCCAACTCAGCCATTAATGGTGTAAAATTGTTTTATTTTCCAGACTGGTGGTCCAACAAGATACTGTGCCATAAACCCCAACACGTCTATACTGCGCATATGGTTCGATGTATGTAGTAGTTATTTGTTTACTTTGGTGGCGGTGCATATGGATGCAGATGTTCTTCTGTGTACTATTGTTTTTAATGTTTTTGTAAAGCACACGTGCTATATAAATAAACCTGCTTGCTTACTACTGAAGGCTGTTTTCAATAAATAATTTCATCCACATTGCATTGTGTTTCGTATATCTGTTTCAGTGATCACTGTTTTGAATGTCATTGATCGATGTTCAGAAACCCTTAATCAAAAACAATGTGCAAAGTGCAACAACAAACAAACTAGTTTATCAAACATTTTTTCAAAGATATCCAATAACCTCTCTGTCTTGGCCTCACCAGTGTCCTGTATCATATCCAAATTATGTTGTACAGCATGAAACTTCGGTTCATTTTCTGCCCGAAAGCTAATTATTTGCCGGGTTTCCTCCGGCGTCCCTGTGTGATTCGGGACGGTATGTAAAGCACTTTTATCGCTATTCCAAAAGCAACATGTTATGCACTGATATGAATTATCTGCTAAAAGAGTTAACTGTAGACAAACATGCATTGAGTAAAGGTAGTCAGAGAAATACGGGAAATGGTTAAAAATATATATATACAGGACTGCGTAGATCACAAAACAATTGTGTCGTAATTTTTAAATTCGTTATTTAATCCGAAAATACTACATTTATGGGTCTCTTTAGCTGATCTAGCAGCCATTGTTGACGTCTCGCAATTAGTTCTGGGTACCCCTTGGTTTCAAGTAAGCTCTCGGAAAATCTTGGTTTCAAGGGGTATATAGCCCTTCGTCTTACCCCTTCGTCTTGATCAAAATGAGTATTCGGACAGCACTTGGTGTCGCGCGAATGCGCAAAACTAAGGGGAAGGGCTAAGGGGAAGGGGTAAGGGGGAGTATTCGGATTGGGCCTTGGTTAACGTTATAACGTTACAACGTAACAGTTAACTATAGTTGTTATTAACTAAATGTTGACTTGGTTTGTTATTATGACTGACTGTCAATATGTTTGCGTGTTAAATATTGTCTGAGTTATTTGAGACAGCTTTTTAGACATGAGGAGAACTCGGGTTTTGTCGTTTCAGTCTGAGGAGAATCGTTCGGTAAACAGCCAGGTTAAATAAACAGTCATAAAATTGACGGGCTCTCTTTTTTCCACATAAAATGGGGTCCTTTTATAATGCTACACTCTGAAGGCATTTTTAAGGATTTTGTCTATGTAAAATGCTTAAAAATTAATGTCAGCTCTTTTGTTGTGTGTTTCTATGGTAACGTTAAAAGTATGAGAGTACCAGCACATACAATCCAAATGCTCTTTTCAGAGCCATTTTACACAGCGTCTTTGCATTTGTACGGTAAAGTATGTGTTTTAATTAACCTCAAAGACCATTAAAGACTTCTCAAAGACTTCTTTTAATGATGTTAATTAATTCCCAATTGTCGACTTTTGAGCACAATATCTGACATTTTTCAATCGTTAGTTATAAAGATGTGTCATTGATAGATATCGTTATCGTTGTATTGCCCAGCCCTAAATGGGGAAACACTATCTTTAATTAATCTAAAGTTATTTTGCACATATACATCAATGCACATGTATGTAATAACTTTCCCCTTTCCCCTGTTTGCTTGTCATGATTATTGGCATCCTAAAAATTTTAACTGCCTGGCACATTCTTGGAGTTTGACTTTTGATTTGTCTTAGATATTCATAATAACATAATTCTCAACATTTGGTAATGACTGTACTGTAATATGGTGTGTCAACAATTGCGAGTAACATATTAATGTTCTTTCTTTAATTTATTAGATTTTACTTCGTCCTCCACTGCCTCCAGAGTTGTTTCCTGGCATCTCTTGTTTTAAGGTTAGTCATTGAGGCCTGCGGGCTGGTGCCTCTGGTCTAATCACAGCCGTGATGATACAGAGCTCTATCACACTCATGATGTTTGTTAAAGGCTTTGATAAAGCATTAGATTTTCATTGTATTTCCCTCTAAACACAGATAACCACATTAATTAAGGTGAAGTTTGGCACACATCGTCAACATGGCTGGTTTTCCTTTGAATCTGAGGGACCAGTGGTTACATATTAGATCACAACCTGGTCTAATACATATTGATTGCAGGGTCCTCAAATTGTCTATAAACTAATGCTCTCTACATATAATATGATTATCTGTTCCACAGGCAATGTTCAGCCCCACTCATATTCCAGATCCGGTCCAGTTTACAGCTCCAACACAGGTACACAGTGACCATCATCACCCTAACATTTAATCTATAATTTGGTTCTTAGCTGAAGTTCACTTCAGTCATCTGAAGTTTGCCATCAGGAACACAATATATGAGCAGATGGATCTAACTTGGCTACTACTCAAACATTAGCTTACATACTGAAATCCACTGCTTCATCAATCCCTTATTTAATCAAAATGTATGTCCCTGTTTGTTCCCTACATTTGCTATGTGGGTCTGATTCACAGCAATGTACAGTTACTCCCAACAGCTATTGTTTTTTACTGGATGTATTGTACATACAGTGGGTAATTGTCGAGGTGTCCATGAGCAAGACACCTAACCCCAGGTGCTCCTGGCGAGCCTGCAGTCGCCTTGCATGGTAGACACGGTCGTCAGTGTATGAATGAGTGAATGAATGGGTGAGGTGTAAAAAAGCGCTATATAAAAGCGCAGCATTTACCATTTACCATTTACACCTCAGCTGTGCTGTTGCCGTTTTTGTTGCTGTGCTCAATAAGGGAATAATAACCATAATTTAGGTCAAAATTCAAATCACAATTATTATAGCCTAAACCAGGGGTTTATGCCTGTGTAAAATAGTATTGAAGTCTAGAAGCTGAGTTGAATCAAATTCCAGCAGGACTTGTGGGGTGATTCGGACTTAGGAGCATGATTCTGATTTCTTTCTCTTTTGGTTGTCTTTGGTTTTGTTTTTATTTCTGAAGCATGGCAAGTGAACCATCATACTGGACGTGGAAACGTAAATCCAGGGCAAGAGTAAAAGAGCAATTGGCTTCCATTCAGTCTGAATTTGATGTTGTTGATGGAGATAATGTCATTGATGAGGATGGAGTCATTGATGAGGATGGAGTCATTGATGAGGATGGAGTCATTGATGAGGATGGAGTCATTGATGAGGATGGAGTCATTGATGAGGATGGAGTCATTGATGAGGATGGAGTCATTGATGAGGATGGAGTCATTGATGAGGATGGAGTCATTGATAAGGATGGAGTCATTGATGAGGATGGAGTCATTGATGAGGATGGAGTCATTGATGAGGATGGAGTCATTGAA
Source organism: Dallia pectoralis (assembly GCA_029465975.1). NCBI lineage: Eukaryota > Metazoa > Chordata > Actinopteri > Esociformes > Umbridae > Dallia > Dallia pectoralis. Next base: position 12,966,948 of record CM055758.1, read on the forward strand.
GGTTTTCCATGTGATGTCAAAGTGATAGATTTAGAGGCAATTTTGTCTGATGAGGTTTTGATCTCTGATTCTGATTCTGAGAGTGAAACAAATGTAAATGATTTAGAAGATAAATTGACGACATGGGCACTTGAAGAAAATGTTACACACAGTGCTTTGAACAAATTATTGCGAATTCTTAAGTGCCATCACCCATCGCTGCCATTAGATGTTCGTACTCTTTTGAAGACCACACGATCTGAAGTAATTGCTCTCCAAGAGAAGGCTGGCGGGACATATCACTACTTTGGGATCCTGCCGTCGATGAAGTCGACCCTAGAGGCATATCGCAGTAACTTGACCAGTGGAATGTGCCTTAAACTTCAGATCAATGTCGATGGCTTGCCATTGTTTAGAAGTTCATCAACTCAATTTTGGCCAATAATTGGGTTTGTCCAAAACCTCCCCAACCATAAGCCATTTGTGATTGCCCTTTTTGCTGGAAATGGGAAACCTGAACTTTATGAGTACATGGAGGATTTTGTTGAGGACATCAGCAATTTGGAGAAGGGTTTTTTTTTCAAAGAAATTCCCTTGTCTCTAAAGTTGGAGGCCATGGTTTGTGATGCACCAGCACGTGCGTACTTGAAGTGTGTTAAAGGCCACGCTGGTTATTCGGCGTGTGAAAAGTGCACCCAAGAAGGTGAATACTTGAATAACCGTGTGGTTTTTCCCATCACTGATGCACCCCTCCGACGAGATGAGGACTTCATCGACATGACTGATGAAGCTCATCACCTTGGGTCCTCACCCCTTCTTGCCACCTCTTTAGGCTTGGTCAGTGGTTTCCCTCTGGACTTCATGCACCTTGTCTGCTTGGGAGTCATGAGGCGTCTAGTTTACCTCTGGCTTAAGGGTCCATTGTCATGTAGGCTCTCAAGTGGACAGGTGAATATGCTCTCTGAACAATTAGAGAACGTAAGGAGATACACACCAGTAGAATTTAACCGGCAGCCAAGAACACTAACAGAGATAGACAGGTGGAAGGCGTCTGAGTTCCGGCAGCTCCTGCTTTACACTGGGCCTGTGCTCCTGAAGTCCTTTCTGCATGCAGCAGTTTACAAGCACTTCCTGCTTTTTTTTGTGGGAATATTGATCCTCTCTAGCAAAAAGCTGTTTGCCACCTACACAGACTATGCGAACAATGCCCTTGTTCTCTTTGTGCAGCACTTCAGGAAGGTGTATGGTAATACCTACATTTCTTACAATGTACACAATCTTGTGCACCTTACACAAGATGCCAAGGTGCATGGAACACTGGATTGTTTCAGTGCGTTTCAGTTTGAGAATTTCATGAAGACTCTAAAGAAAATGGTTCGAAAGCCACAATCTGCCTGCTCCCAGGTAGTGAAGCGGATCCTCGAGAGGGGTACCACTCCAGTGCCACGGGTGGAAGGCTTGGGCCTGAGAAGGGAACATGTAAATGGACCACTGCCAGCCATGTTTCCTAATGCTGTTCAGTACTCAGTGTACAAAACAGAGCAATTCACACTGAAATTAGACAGGGCGAACTGCTATGTCAGTATAGAGGGTAAAGTGGCCAAAATTAGGAATATAATTTCAGACAACAAGGACATTTACCTCCTCTACTCAACCTTTTCTCAGCATTCAAGTTTTTTTGAGTACCCTGAAGCCTCAACAGTGTTTGGTGTGTATTTGATGGACAGTCTGTCAGACTCGACACAGCTGTGTAATGTTGGACAAGTAGAGGAGAAGCTTTATGTAATTCCTCATGGACAACAGTTTGTTGCTATCCCCTTATTACATGTACACTGAGTCCAGTTTAAATCATTTCAACATAGATTTGATCAGTACAGAAAAAAGTGATTTTGACCTTTACTGTACTATTAATTTTGCATCTGAAAAGCCTATACCTTATAGTGGCCTTCGATGAAGGAGCGAGTGGACCGGTTGCAAGGGAATGGTTTACAGGTAGGCCAGGGCAATGTAGTGGAAATATTTATCTTTGACCTAGATAAGGCTACGGGAGAACTCCATTGTCAACATCATCTTAATGCTGAGTGCTGTAACATTGCAAATGTTATGTTTTATGTTGGTATAAAAAGTTGTCAACTGTCTATCACTGTCAATAAAAGGTATTTTTTATCACTCAGGCAAAAATGATGGAGGCATGGCTTGGTGGCCTCCATATAAAGACTCGTACAAAATACTCCAAAGTATTTTAAAGAGGACATTACCTAACCCATCTAAAGGATGGAAACAGTACTCTTGGCGAATACTACATGAGACAAGTAAGGGTGGGGGGGTTAACATGTTCTGATGTTACTCATTGTACTTTCCATGTTGATGCTGTGATATAAAATTAATTGGTAACATACAGTACTAAACATTGCCTACAGGCTGCTTTGAAAGTCTCAGTAAGAGGTGGGGCCTGTCCTGCCACACCTCTGATCTGAATACAGACAAAGAGGAGCTGCCAGCAGATCGCCAGCGGAGAAAGTGAGCATCATATGTGGTTTGACTTTTTGATCATCCTCATTGTAATCACACAGAGTCACCCGTCATATTTCTCTCTGTTCGATGTGATCAATATGAAAACTAATTTTTGTAAAAACGTTTCATTTACAGACCATCGCGACTTAGATCACCATCACCACCATCATCTCCTGCATCGTGCCCTTCATCAGACACCCAAAATGCACCAGAAACATCACAGGCAAAGAAAAAGCACAACAAACCTTCCAAAAAAACCCTCCTCTCCCTCCCCTCCTACCTATGGCTGGAAACAACATCAGAGCTGGCAAGTGGCATAACTATTATGACCTTAAGTTTCCATATGTCCACTAGAAAATTAATTACACGCTCATACTAGTGATTATGTCTGATAAGAATGTGTAATCTTTGTGTTTATTTTTTTTTTAATTTGAATCCTTGTTTTTTAAATGACCATGACAGTGACAAACAGGGAGCAGCCTTCTGTATCCCACCCAAGTTTCCATCAAAGGAGCAAGCCTAGTAAGACATTTTATATGTATATTGCTGCACTTCTCATACAGTGAATATCAGATGTAGATATCTAAGGTGCAAATATTATGGTTGATGTGCCTTTAGATTTTTCTGTTGTAACCTTTTTTAATCCTCTCGACGTGTCAGTAAGAAGAAAGCTGGCCCATCCTCCCACCCCTCGTTTAACTCCTCCAGCCCACCCTCCCACCCCTCGTTTAACTCCTCCAGCCCACCCTCCCACCCCTCGTTTAACTCCTCCAGCCCACCCTCCCACCCCTCGTTTAACTCCTCCAGTCCATCCCACATCATCGTATAGTGAAGGGAAGTGTCCCCTCTATAGTAAAATGCATCAGGTCCCTAAACTCAAGCAGACACAGTGTACTGCACAGGTCCACAGCACATACCATAGTTTGATGTTCCAGATATGATTTTTGAGTTTGTTAGTGTGATCAGTAAGACAAGGTTTTCTGTCTTTTTAAGAGACTGCAGTTAATATTCGAGCCGAGGCGCCGGGACTGGAGGACTGTAGGACTGAAGGCTTTCCTGACTGTAAGCTATTTAAGACGCAGACCAATAACACACTGACACACACTAACGCACACAATTGCAAACTCACTAGGGCTGTCAATCTTCCTCTATAATATTATTCGAATTCCATTCCTTATTTTTTTGTAACCAGCATTAATGTGTTTTTCCACATCAGTGAATGAGGACCTTCATCTTACTGAATGTAAGTTTCCGTTAAATATGTGATGCATTGGGCCTTTAAACTTGTGGCTTTAAGCACACTTGAAAAGTTTAAGAGCCAAAAGCCTACTTCCTGTTTGGCAGTTTCACCATCTAATGTTATAATTTCATAGTGACAACCATTAATTGGCAGCAGGAAGCCGAATATGAAGGGCTGGGCTCTCCTGAACGTAAGCTATTTAGCATGCAGATGGAGAACATACTGAGACAGACACACACACACACACACACAGGTAATCATTCATCTTTGTTTTAACCTTTTTAATCGTTGTGTTTCAAGTGTCTGTGAACACAAACATGCCGCAGTGTCCTGAAACCCCCCTTACCCCGTCCAGGCCTTCCACACAGGACCCCTCAAAGTAAGACATGTTTTATGTGTCCAGTGTTGGGAAAGTTCACTTTCTACATGAACTAGTTCAAAGTTCAGTTCACACATTTTAAAATGAACTAGTTCAGTTCATAGTTCATAGTTCAAATTTTGAACTAGTTCATTTATAGTTCTTTTTTTCATATTATTGCCAGAGCCCATATAGCATATAGAACCACAGACATGAAGAACAAGAAATGTTAACGTGATTATCATGGACAAAATGATCACAGTAATATCTATTAAAGCAATTGTGAGCTGAGGCAATCACTGAAATAATTGGACATGTTTATATTGAAAACCAAAGGCTGCAGGTCTCCGACAATATACTGCACCAACAGGTTGTCCAGCTGCGGCTGGGAGATGACAACGGAGCCGCTACTGTAGGCAGTTATCGGGATCTGGGTTGATTGGGTCGCGGATCTGTCTTTGTTTTTTGTCGTTGATTGTACTTTAATTCAATATGCCGTTTCAGGTTTGCTTTGGATGATATTGATGTGCGGATTTTATGTTTAAAACCCGGCGGGCAAAGTTTTGCACAAAAACGTCTGATTTTGCCCATCCTCACCGACCTTGTCATAAAACTCATTAAAAGTACAATTCGACGCCTCCTTGCTCCTATGTCGCTCATAGATACTTTTGGTTTTTATTTTAATGATGATGCGGCGGTGCGACACTAGTGGCTGACGTTGCCAGATTGGGTGTTTTTTCTGATACATATTAATCTCTGTTGTAGCCGGGTTTGCGCAAGGAAGTCTCTATAGAAATCTGGCATCCTATTAAACGAGGGTAAACTAAGAGAACGTGCTGTTCAAAGACACCAGAATGAACGAGTTCACAGGAACGTTCATCAGCCAGTAAAGCAGTACGTTCAGTTCACGTTCGCCCAAAATATGAACGCGTTCATGAACTATCGTTCAATGAACGCGTTCAGGCACAACACTGTATGTGTCTGTACTTCTTACTCTGTGTTATGTAGGCTGTGTTATGTAGGCTAGAGGCTGAGACAGAGTAGTCACTAGAGTAGCTGGCTGCCTTTCGGTTTTAATTTGGCTGGGAAGTCTCTCTGTCTGTCTATGTTTCTCTCTCTGTCTGTCTGTCAATTCAAATAACTTAATTGGCATGACAAACAGGCGTTCATATTGTCATAGCATATGAAAAACAACAAAAAATACAAAAATGTTATAAAACACAAACTATAGATTACAAATTTAAGGTTATAGTATTTACAATCATTTGCTCAGTGAATGGAGCGTTCTGTTTTAGTTTGAGTCCCACTGGTTGTTCTCTTCTCGTGGCAAGCGGTCACGTATCTTGCAGCTATGGCTGCACAGCCTGGGGTTTCGCCCAGCAGGTATGTGGGTTAAAGGGTGGGAGGTTGGTCATCAAATTTGTTGTTGAATTTTGTAAATAAGAGGAATAACGTATCTGTAAGTGTATGTCTCTCTCTGTCTCTGTATGTCTCTCTCTCTCTCACACAGTTGTATTAAAAAACAAGACACATTTCATCCTTTGTATTTTGTTAACACCTATATTTTTTTCGGTTTTCCACAGGTCAAAGATTTGCCAGATCAGCTCCTGCTGGATGCACAGGTATTTTGGGCAGGTTTTCTCTGCTGTTGTCAGTAAACTACTGCATTCTTTGTTAATTGTTTTTTGTATAATTTTGTACATTTTCTTCCTGTACTTTCCCCAGCTGTTGAAAGGCTCCTTTTGGAGCAGGTCGGAGAACTGCAGCTTAAAATGGATTATGTAATCAAACTACTTCAAAAAAATAATTCTGTTCCTGAAGAAAATGTCAATTTGAACATGCTACCACTGCTTACACTGCAAGACCTGGAGAACTTTGATGACCAACTTCGGGCCGATAGCACCTTTAAGAAGAAAGTGGTATGTCCTGTCTGTGTCTATCTCTAAAGCACAAAAGCCCTGATTTATCATCAGATAAGAGATAGAGTATTGATACTCTTTTGATCCAGTGAGGGAAATTTGGTCTCTGCATTTATCCCATCCATGATTAGTGAAACACACAGAGTACACAGTGAACACACAATGAGGTGAAGCAGACACCAACCCAGTGTCACGTTCAGCCAGTGTGTCTGGCGTGGCATTGACTAGTAGTTTATGGACTGTTTGTTTTCCTTAGATCTCCCTTGCCCGGCCTGGGACTCTTATGTTTATGTCTGAACTCCTTCCATGTTTTTTTTAATTATGTAGTTATTTTATGTATAGTGTAGTTATGGATTTAGGGCTGTATGGATTTATGAGCATTCTTATATGGCCATTGTTATGTAGGAGTGGCTTGTGCATTTTCATGGTTTATTCTAGTGGTTATGTGTTTACATTTCAGCCAAGTGCCACATTTTTGGAGATCTGTGTCATTCCGTATGAATTCCTTGATTGTTCTCTCTCCTTTAAGTTCTGTTAATTACCGGTAACTGACCTGTCTGTGCTTACAGGTAATACAGCAGGTTGTGAAATGGGATTAGTCAAATGTATCTTTTACTTTACAGATAACTAAACTGTCATTGTCTGGTGGCAAGAACTTAAAGGAAACAGTTTGGAGAGTCTGCACAAAAATATTTGATCAGAATCTTTCAACCCAGCTGAACTGGTGCGGTAGGGGTCAGAAGACAGGCCTTAAATCACGGCCTATTCATCAAGTTCTCCTGAGTAAGTCCTACAATGTGTTGAAGCAACATTCTGTCACTATTCAACCCATATATGGTGTCTGTATTTATATCAGTTCTCGATTTTTATATACTGTCTTCACACTATTCTCAACCAAATGTCTTTTAAGTTTCTTTTTTTTAATGCTCTGACTTTTCTGAATTGTCTTTATAGAAACAAACGAAGATATAAACGTTTGTGCTACTGCCTTATTTTTTCCCCTGTTCCTCTATTTTTTTGTTTAGGTGCTGTGTTAAGAAATCCTGCCCAACAAAATTCCACTGAGGCTGACGTAGAGATGACCGTGAGAAACTGGCTGCGACTGAGCAGGGACAGGAATGGGGGGCGGCAAAGGCGGGGCGAGCAAGCATCATAAGTGAAATAATTGATTGGACTGATTTTAAACTGACTAACTATTTTGGAGGGAATTTCTTATTTTTTTGTAATTTTCTATGTGTGATTTGTGGAGTGTTAAAATAATAAAATGCATGTTTTGATACTGCTTTTGCAAAAACAAAGTAAAAAGTACATTTTCAAGCTTATCTCCTGGTGCCCTCCTTTCTCCTGTAGCCTATAATTTGCATGACCATCAAACCTAATTTAAAATCACTGCTCCTTCTTTTTTTCTGTTAGACTTACATTTCCCAGGTTGTCAGATGTTTATGTGTAGGGTGTATTTCATACACAATCACTTTAATGTTTTTTGTCATAAAACCTGGCAACTCAAATAAGGAAGCGATATGAAGTAGTTATAAATAGTTATTATAATATCCATCACTCTGGCAGAGTTAGTTGAGTTTAAATTACATTTTAAATTTCTCACTTCTTTGTGTCTGTTTTTATACAATTTCCCATAGACATATAGGCCTAATGCCATTTATATCATTCTAATATAGCTAAACATGTTCAACAATAAAAAATACATTAAATTGAAAGAAAAGAAAAGTTCACATGACTAATAACACCTCAGTCAAGTCAAATAAATGTTTATTCATTATAGTTGTTTTTCACACCATTGTCTAAAAAACTCAAAACAACATTGGAGATCATATTAACATATTAACATGCCTAAGGCCGGTTACACACTGGAAGCGTCTTGCGAGCGTGGCGTTTCTGTTGCGTCTCAGAAGCGTGGCTGCTGCGTGTATTTTTCTGTGTCCTACACACCAGAAGCGTGTCTGACGCGGCGCTGCTCCTGGGCATAGCGCCGACAGAATCAAACTCTGAAAAGTGTTTATGTTGTTTTTGGAGCCTATCCTACCCTTTATATATAGGCTACATGTATACATTGGTTACTATGGAAAATTGAAACATAAATATATAGCCTACTGATTTGATTAAAGCAAAACAACGTCGGCAGTATTGACTGCAAAATATGTTACATAATATTTCGTTCTGTATGACAGGTGAAATATTTGAAAAACTTTTCTCTGACATTTTTGTATTACATTTCTACATTGATGTCAAAACCTAGAGACTTTCAAACATCAAGATGTCATTAATTAATATGCATTCGTGTCTAAATGACATAAACATATTTTCCTATTCTATTTTGCCTGGAAACGCATCCAACACGCTCGCGTCTCGCGTGAAAAATAGGCGTCGGTTCTATTTCTAGCAGGCACGCGTCTCAGGCGCGGCTCGAGCAGGCAGTGTGTAAGCTCTAACCTGATAACATGGGAGCCGAAATCAAAACGGACACGCCACGCGCCTGACACGCTGGCGAGATGGTTCCAGTGTGTAACCGGCCTTAAGAATCAATGTATGATTTATACAGTAAAGAAGATTTATTTGACTCGGCAAGGGAATGTCTGCCCAAGAAAGTGAAAGTCCTATATATTTTATCACAGGTTACGAGGATATGGCTTCTAGGAGTTATTGGACTAAGCGCCGGCACACATTAAGAATCCTAAATTCTTTTGATTCATCATCTTCAGTTCAGGAGATTAATGGAGGTGAAAGTTTGGGAGAAGTTAATCCTGAATCCAATCTGGATGTCAATGATGAGGAAGATGATATTTTCATGGATTGCCGAAATTCATTTGATGACTGTGGCAACAGTAGTGATGAGGATGATGCTGTTGAATATGGTGATACAGACTGTAGTGATGAGAGTGATACTGTGGAAGATGAATGTGCAAAACTATCAAAGGTGCTGTGTGAGTGGGCTCTGAGGAATGATGTGCCACAGAACACCCTCTCAGATCTTCTTTGTGCACTACAGAAGTTCCATCCAAATTTACCAAAGCAAGCTCGCACCCTGCTACAAACCGCAAAAATATCAGCCAATGTTAAAAACATCAAAGGAGGTGAATATATACATTTTGGCATTCTCACTTACCTGCGGACAATTTCAACTCTCATAAACGATGTTAGCAACACTATTGGCCTCCAAATAAATGTTGATGGGTTGCCCTTGTACAAGAGCTCTGCTTTGCAGTTGTGGCCAATTTTGGGCAAAGTGTCATTTGCAGACGAACCTTTTGTTATTGGAATTTTTTGTGGCAATAGCAAGCCTGGATTTGGAGCAGTATTTGTCTGACTTTGTGGAGGAGGTAGCTAGCCTTGAGCGAGGCTTTGAGGTAGCAGGAAAGAACTTTACTTTAAAGATTGACTGCTTAATTTGCAAGATCGTTTATTAAAAACATTAAGGGACACAATGGGTACTTTGGGTGTGAGCGCTGCAATCAAGAAGGAGTCTATGTTAAGAACCACATGACTTTCCCAGAGAAGATGGTTACACTCCGCACAGATGATCAGTTCTCTAGACAGGAGGATAATGATCACCACAGGGGCAACTCTCCTCTTGCACGGATTAACATAGGCATGGTTACAATGTTCATTCTGGACTACATGCACCTTGTTTGCCTCGGAGTGACTCGAAAATTGATACGTTTTTGGATGAAGGGGGATTTTTCTTGTAGGTTGGGTTCTCATGCAGTGATAGCAATCTCTGCGAGATTGAAGCAGCTAAGGCAGTATATGCCAACTGAGTTTCAGAGAAAGCCAAGAAGATTAGCAGACATTGACCGGTGGAAAGCCACTGAATTCCGCCAGTTCTTACTTTATACTGGCCCAATTGTTTTACAAGACATCCTTTCCTCTTCCCACTACAGAAATTTCATGAATCTCTCAATTGCCATGTACTTGATGCTCTGTCCTGCCTTGTGTAATTACTACTGTGACTACGCTGATGCTCTAATGAAACATTTCTTAAGCGAATTTGAGCAGTTGTATGGTGCTGATGAATTGGTGTATAATGTGCACAGTTTGACTAATTTGGCTGATGATGTTAGGAGGTATGGAGCTTTAGATGGAGTGTCAGCTTTTCCATTCGAAAACTAAATGAGGAAATTTAAAAAAGCTTCCCGGAAACCACAGTTTGTTCTTAAACAAATATTTAACCAAATTACACTAGAAAGGACATTTATTACATAAAAAAAAGCAAAGCAGACAGACAGCAAGACACCTTTGCTGAAAATGAAACACTCATGTGGTCCATCAATACCTAACCTGCCTCACTGCACGCAGTATAAAAAGGCAATCTTTCAACAGTTCTGCGTTGCCACAACTACTGGGGACAACTGCGTGATGGTTCAAGGGAATTTGGGACTGGTACAGAACATACTATGTGATGAAAAGACCAACACAAAGTACATCATTTTCAAGAGGTTTTCAAAGCTAGATTCCCTTTACTCCAGTCCTCTAGATTCAAAAGACATTGGTGTTTATAAAGCAAGTAATCTAGAAAGTACAGACCAAATAAACTACCTGTCAGATATAACAAGAAAATATGTTTTGATCCGCACAGACACAGAATGGGCAGCCATTCCATTTCTCCACAGCTACTGAGTTTTTTTTCTTCTTACTTTTTTTGTTTATCTAAATGTCATCCACCAGCGAACTACCTTGCACAAGCGAGATGGCCCTGTACTACATTGTTGAGTTCCCAGATTACTCAGTAGGGATTGTGAGCAGCAAATGGCTTAATGATGACTCCTCCATAACTCTGTGGCCACCTTACACTGACCCTGGTAAACACTTGTTGATGCATGAAGTTCCTGGAGAGACTTGGAAAGCGCATGAAATCTGTGTTTTAGGCACAGCAGGTAGATTTTTTTTCGCCCAGAATTGTAAATAACTTAAACTGAGCATTGCATGAAAGGTGTCAAGGAAAATGTGAAAGGATGAAATACCTATTGACATTTATTTTGTTTCTTACAGTGGATTATGAAAAGGCAAGATATAAAGCCAAAATGGCAGAAACAAATTTAATTGTTGCCAGTGAACCTGAAGAATTAGATTGCAGTCAGCGGTCAAGACAGTAAGTGTTGTTCTATTGCCTTTACTGTCTATTTAATTTATGCAAATTTGGTTAAATATTATTAAACATAAATTATAGTACTGGTGCATTCTTAGTTATAAATGTTGTGAACAAGATCCTGAAAGCAAACTTAATATTTGTAAAATAGTATGAGCCAGTTATTAGTATAAGCCAGTTATTTAATATAAGCCAGCTGTTTATGTGTGTTAAAATGCATTCTTGGATTGTTTCTCCTCATTTTGTGCAGACCTACCAAACGCTACATTGATTTTGAGCCTGAACCTGCACCACTGAAACGGCAGAGACAGTCACAAACGGTCACCGATGCAGCGTACACCAGCCACACCAGCCACCAGTTCCACCACCACCCATGGGTTTGCCAGCTTTTGGTTATAACTCTCTTGTTACTCTGTCTGCAAGCCACCTTCCACCAGCAATTCCCCTTCCACCAGCGAGTCCCCTTCCACCAGCGAGCCACTTTCCACCAGCGAGCCACCTTCCACCAGCGAGCCGCTTTCCACCAGCAAGTCCCCTTCCACCAGCGAGACACCTTCAACTAGCGAGCCACCTTCCACCAGGGAGCCACCTTCAACTAGCGAGCCACCTTCCACCAGCGAGCCACCTTCAACTAGCGAGCCACCTTCCACCAGCGAGTCGCCTTCCACCAGCGAGTCGCCTTCCACCAGCGAGCCACCCGCCACAAGCGAGTCAACTTTCACCTGAAAGCCACCTTCCACCTGCAAGACGTCCTTCACCTGCAGCACTACCCCTTCCTGTGAGGCACTCTCTATCAGCAGGTATGTTTAGTAGACTGTAAAAAGGCTTACACCTCTCTAGCCTTGGAAGCAAATGTAGTTTTTACTCTTTGTGGCTACATCTTATAATGATGTTTATCCATTGAGAATTGGTTCTTGAAAGAAGAACCCGATGTTAGTATCCATTTCTTTCTTATTAGGCTAGGCCTTACATTACCTACTAATTAGTGGTCGTCCAATATTGTTTTTTTAATGCCGATATCTTAGAGAGCAGGATGTCCGATATAAAGCCGATATTTTTATTATATACTTCATATTTATTTTAATCAATATTTCATACATTTTAAATAAATTAGAAAACAAATCTTTAAAATAAACATGCTCATACTTTAGATGGCAACCTCTTGAATCTGCAACAATATTTTTCACAAAAAAAGTAATTGTTAAAAAATATATGAATATGTGAATAAAAAGGAAGTAAGCACTGTAACGGCACTCAGTAATCTGGTCATTTTGTGCGCACTGGTAATCATATTTTTTTTAAATAAAGACAAGGTAACGCTAATTTTACATACAGCACACAGTGAAAACGATATGAATATGACACAGTGGGCAACTGGGTATAGCACAGCATATTTTAAAATTAAGGATTTAAAGTTTTTCGATCGCGTCTCCTGAAGCTGAATTCACTCACTTAACACGTAACACGTAATGTATTGTCTGTGGATTTGATTTGATTAGTAGAGATGCACCGATTACAATTTTCTAAGCCTATTCTGATTTCCGTTTTACCATTGATAATCGCTATAATGCATACTTTTACCAAAACTAAATGATTAAAAATAAGCTTGAATGCATAAATCTTCTGACATGCTCCAATTTTTTGCTAAAACACACTTACACATGGTTTATTCTGTGCATTTTGAGCAGTTTTTGTGTGAAATAATTTCCATTTTGTCCATCAAAAGTGTGCTTTCACTTTAATTGAGCATGAGCAATGTAGCAAAAACTAAACTTGTCGCCGGTCATGGCCGATCACGGGAACATCGGCCAATTCTGGTCAATGTGTGCATCTTTATTCATTAGCCTATTTCATTATTTTTTACCTATTACAGATACAGAAGTATTTTTCCATGTGACTAGTGCTGTTCGGATTTGGATCACTTTGGCCTGCAATCTGAACGTAGCCAAAACTCTGTGCAATACTGGACTCTAGGGGCACACTGTTTTTTAGACCCCTAACGTGAGTTTATGGTTGGCCTATTATTCTGCTAAAACGGTCTCTGTGCTCAGTTTTAATTGTTTTCTTCCTATTCAGGTATTGATAGATATTTAGTCAGTACACTAGAGGAGATTAAGGACAGGCTGACTATGTTGGAGAGAACAGTAGCAAATATCTCTCGATCAAGCACAAAGGAGGTCACGTTGCCTGATGACGTCATATTACCCCTCCAAAGCTAGGACATGGATAACTTGGAGCAAAAAATGGAAGATCGTCAATGTCGGAAAGATTTGGTATGTCAACTGTAGCTCTTCTCAAGACGGAACTTACATACACACACCCTCAAGAACTTCAATGGCATGCCATTAAAATCCATATGCATTAACATGGACTTGGTCCCCCCTTTGCAGTTGCAACAACTTTCACTCTTCTGGGAAGGATTTTTACTAGATTGTGGGGTGTCAGTGAAATTTTATGCTCAAACATCCACAAGAGTATTTGTGAAAGTTGTTGCAACTGCAAAGGGGGAACCAAGTCACTTGGTCTACATACTTTGTCCTGATCAACTAGTGGCGCTGTTCTAACAACTGTAGCTTCTCAACAAAGTGTCGCAGAGAAATTACAAAGAAATTGCTTTTGAGAAGTAGTCACCAGGGGGGTCCTGAAGTAAGAGAGCCTACTGTCCCCAAACAGGCAACAGTGCAACTTCACCTGACTTTCTGCCATAACTAGAACTGTACTTTTCACTGATTGAAACTTTTTAACAATGTTTTGTCCTGAACCTAATTTTTTACCAATGCAAATCACTTTTTAATTTGTGTATTTTTCTTCCTGTTAGACTGCCTATCTAGGAACCATTGGTGGGTGTAATGTCCAAGTTGCAACTAGGAGAATACTGGCAACATTGATTGGCCATTCTTTAGCCACTCAATTGAACTGGAATGGCTCAAACCAGAAGAGACCTTTTCAGAACCTGAGGCTAAGGAGGGTTGTAACAGGTAAGCAAGCATGTGGTATTAGAAATGGCATATATTAATTACTTCCCACACACGGTGTTGTTTCATGCCTATTTGCTTTTCAGAGGCTGTAAGAAAATGTTCATTTCAGCCAAGTCCTCCCGAGTCAGAAATTGAGGGTGAAATAAAGGTGTGGCTGCGGAATTCAAGAGACAGAGCGGGTGGACGAAAGGAGCGCTACCACCGTCTACTGACTTGTCAAGAGACCTCGGGGGAAGAGTGACCTTTGCTTAAAAAATGTATAATGTGGTAATTATTAATTGGCAAAGTAATAATTTCGTATTTTTAATTTTTATGTTTATTTGAATAAATGTTATATTTGTATAGAGAGTTTTTAGTATTGTATTAACCTGAATTGAATGTTTTATATTTTCTAATTAATAAATACATTAATTTGAAATCCCTTTGACTACTGTACATTATTGACAATAAAGACATTAGTTAAGTGGTAACTGCATCCATTTCAGATTTATAGAATAATTGTTTTTCCCAAAGATAGTTATAGTAGCTAAAAAGTATTTATAGTGAAACAGATTTATTGTTGTAGATTAATGGTGTGGGGCCTGTGTGGGCTTAGTGAGGGCTTAGTGTGGGCTTAGTGAGGGCTTAGTGTGGGCTTAGTGAGGGCTTAGTGTGGGCCCTGTGCGGGCTTAGTGAGGGCTTAGTGTGGGCCCTGTGCGGGCTTAGTGTGGGCCCTGTGCGGGCTTAGTGAGGGCTTAGGCCCAATCCGAATACTCCCACTTACCCCTTCCCCTTAGCCCTACCCCTTAATTTACCCCTTCCCCTTGGCCCTCGAAACCGAGTGGTAAGGGCTACGTTCCCCTACGAATTGGGACACCACTCGGTTTTGGCTACGTCATCATACATCGTCGCTAGCTGGCTGCTACGTAACCAGAGGCGACACAAATGTTGATCTCAAACTTCCGAGATGCAAAAAGAGTCTGGAAAAGTGTGTATGTCGATTGCGTGGATTTTAGTAGTTATGTTTTTGCGATTGTCTGCAACAAATCGCAGAAATCAAGCGAGAAGAGGTCTACGACGCCTACAAATGCTGGTAGTTTAACTTATGGTATGTATCGATTGGTTGCAAACAACATTATCGTATTGTATTTAAAGTTCACGGAACTAACCAACAAGGTAGCAAACATTTTTCCCAACTCAGCCATTAATGGTGTAAAATTGTTTTATTTTCCAGACTGGTGGTCCAACAAGATACTGTGCCATAATCCCCAACACATCTATACTGCGCATATGGTTCGATGTATGTAGTAGTTATATGTTTGGTGGCGGTGCATATGGATGCAGATGTTCTTCTGTGTACTATTGTTTTTAATGTTTTTGTAAAGCACACGTGCTATATAAATAAACCTGCTTGCTTACTACTGAAGGCTGTTTTCAATAAATATTTTCATCCACACTGCATTGTGTTTTGTATATCTGTTTCAGTGATCACTGTTTTGAATGTCATTGATCGATGTACAGAAACCCTTAATCAAAAACCTGTATTTATTGAACAACATTGTAAAACATATACAATTGTTAAATAACAGTACTATTTAAATTAAATGTGCTCACCAGTGTCCTGTATCATATCCAAATTATGTTGTACACCTAATCTTTATACAGTCTATGGTTGTACAGCATGAAACTTCTGTTCATTTTCTGCCCGAAAGCGAATTATTTGCCGGGTTTCCTCCGGCGTCCCTGTGTGATTCGGGACGGTATGTAAAGCACTTTAATCGCTATTCCAAACGCAACAGGTTATGTTATGCACTGATATGAATTATCTGCTAAAAGAGTTAACTGTAGACAAACATGCATTGAGTAAAGGTAGTCAGAGAAATACGGGACAAATTAGCAATGTATCTTTGGCGTTGAAAACTGTCAAAAAGTAGCGATTTAAAAAAAAAAACTTTAATTATTAAAATGGTTAAAAATATATATGTACAGGACTGAGTAGATCACAAAACAATTGTGTCGTAATTTTTAAATTCGCTATTTAATCCGAAAATACTACATTTATGGGTCGCTTTTGCTGATCTAGCAGCCATTGTTGACGTCTCGCAATGTGTTCTGGGTACCCCTTGGTTTCAAGTGAGCTCTCGGAAAATCTTGGTTTCAAGGGGTATATAGCCCTTCGTCTTACCCCTTCGTCTTGATCAAAATGAGTATTCGGACAGCACTTGGTGTCGCGCGAACGCGCAAAACTAAGGGGAAGGGCTAAGGGGAAGGGGTAAGGGGGAGTATTCGGATTGGGCCTTAGTGTGGGCCCTGTGCGGGCTTAGTGTGGGCCCTGTGCGGGCTTAGTGTGGGCCCTGTGAGGGCTTAGTGTGGGCCCTGTGCGGGCTTAGTGTGGGCCCTGTGAGGGCTTAGTGTGGGCCCTGTGCGGGCTTAGTGTGGGCCCTGTGCGGGCTCAGTGAGGGCCCTGTGTGGGCTAAGTGAGGGCTGCCCGTGCAGGGCCAGCGCTAAGGGGCCAACGTTTTGCCAATGAGCAAATTCTCATGGGGCCTGCGCTGGCAGCCCGCTGGGGGCCCTTAGGCTAGCCCTAAGTGGGCCCGTAAAGGGCCAGTGTAGGCTTGTTTGCAGGGTAATGAGCCAGTACATAATGAATCCAATATCGAAATCGTGTTTTTGTTTTATCCTTAATCACTATGGTACACCTATAATAAGTGTTTATATTCTGACTATTTTAAACTACTTCGGCTCCGCTGCGGCGTAGCCCAGTACCTGCGTCATAGACATAAACGGAGAGAAGTTCCGGCTACAATGTTCTTCCTCAAGATGCATGCAGAGTTAAATATATTAATAAGGTCAGTCTGAGATTCTTATGTTTATTTGACTTTTCTTGTTTGTATAAAGGTTAAATTCAAATAAAAAGTGAACGTTAATGTATTTGTACCGTTTCATTTCTAAAATATTATATAGTTTTATAGGAGGAGGTTTCATAGACTTGGCAAATTCATTATTCAGAAGATTGTAGGCAGAGACATCTGTTGTGGGTGTTCTTGGCATTTTTATTGTTCATATCGATATCGTAATTATATCGTATCGACCGAAATTAAGAAATATATCGTGATATAAAATTTGGCCATATCGTCCAGCCCTATGTTAAAGACACTATTCATACCGTGAGAAATTTACATTCTCCAGAAAAAAGCCGCTTATCAGTTAAACGGCCGATAAAGTCAATCAACTAATGATTAATGAATTAATCGATAATTTGCATCCCTAGTATATATGTATGTGTGTGTGTATATATGTGTGTGTGTGAGTTTGTGTAGATGTGTGTGTGTCGATGTGTATATTTGTTTGTGTGAATGTGTAGATATGTATATGTGTGTGTGTGTGTGTCTGTGTGTATGTGTGTGTGTGTAGATGTGTGTAGATGTGTATATTTGTGTGTGTGTGTAGATGTGTATACAACTGGCTCCTTTCTATGCAAAGGAGCAGCGGCTCTACTCCGAGTTCCTCTCGGATGACTGAGCTTCTCACCCTATCCCTAAGGGAGAGGCCAGCCACCATTTCGGCCGCTTGTACCCGCGATCTCGTTCTTTCGGTCATGACCCAGCTTTCATGACCATAGGTGAGAGTAGGAACAAAGATTGACCGGTAGATCGAGAGCTTTGCCTTTCGGCTCAGCTCTCTTTTCGTCACAACGGTGCGGTGAAGCGAATGCAACACCGCCCCCGCTGCTCCGATCCTCCGACCAATCTCCCGCTCCATTGTTCCCTCACTCGCGAACAAGACCCCGAGGTACTTGAAGTCCTTCACTTGGAGTAAGGACTCATTCCCTACCCGGAGTAGGCACTCCACCGGTTTCCTGCTGAGAGTCATGGCCTCAGATTTAGAGGTGCTAACCCTCATCCCAGCCGCTTCACACTCGGCTGCGAACCGATCCAGTGAGTGCTGAAGGTCACCGACCGATGCCATCAGGACCACATCATCCGCAAAAAGCAGTGATGTGACCATCAGCCCACCGAACGGGAACCCCTCCCCCCCATGACTACGCCTTGATATCCTGTCCATGAATATTACACACAGGATTGGTGACAAAGCGCAGCCCTGGCGGAGGCCAACCCCCACCGGGAACGAATCTGACTTACTGCCGAGGACACGGACACAGCTCATGCTTTGAGCGTACAGAGATTGGATGGCCCTGAGAAGAGACCCCCTCACCCCATACTCCCGCAGCAACTCCCACAAAAGATCCCGGGGTACCTGGTCATACGCCTTCTCCAGATCCACAAAACACATGTAGACTGGATGGGCATACTCCCAGGCCCCCTCCAGGATCCTTGCGAGAGTAAAGAGCTGGTCCGTGGTTCCCCGGCCAGGACGAAAACCGCATTGTTCCTCTTCAATCTGAGGTTCGACTATTGGCCGAACCCTCCTTTCCAGCACTTTGGAGCACACTTTACCAGGGAGGCTGAGGAGTGTGATACCTCTGTAATTGGCACACACTCTCTGGTCCCCCTTTTTGAAGAGGGGAACCACCACCCCGGTCTGCCATTCCTCTGGCACTGTCCCAGACTTCCATGCAATGTTGAAGAGGCGTGTCTTGGTTGACACGCCTCTTCAACATTGCATGGAAGAGGCGTGTCTTGGTTGACACGCCTCTTCCATGCAATGTTGAAGAGGCGTGTCAACCAAGACAGCCCTTCCCCACCCAAAGCTTTTTGCATTTCTGGACGAATCTCCTCAGTCCCTGGGGCTTTGCCACTGTGGAGTTGTTTGACTACCTCAGCGACTTCCCCCAGGGAAACTGACGATGACCCTCCATCAGCCTCCAGCTCTGCCTCTATACTAGAGGGCGTGTAGGTCGGATTCAGGAGCTCCTCAAAATGCTCTTTCCAGCGCCCGATCACATCATCAGTTGAGGTCAACAGTGTCCCATCCTTACTGTGCACAGCTTGGATGGTTCCCCGTTTTCCCCTTCTGAGGTGCCGAACGGTTTTCCAGAAGAATTTTGGTGCCGACCGAAAGTCCTTCTCCATAGCTGTGTGTGTGGTGGGTGGGCATGGGGTTTGTCTTTTGGTTCGGGTTATTTGTGCCTGATGGGGAGTGGTGTTTTGTTGATGTAGTTTTTTTGTTGGTTTTCGATGGTGCCTGATGTGGGCCGGTATGGTTTTGTAAATGTCTTTACGGGAATAAAGACCTTTAACAATCTGTTCTTTTTAGTTTAATATCTGATATGTCCCCCATCGGGGGACTATACATATTAAATGGATTTTTCCAACAGGGAGTCGGAAGCGGGGCTTGCTCCGTCCGCTCCACGCATCGACTCGGTATTGCAGTACCTCCGAGAACGGTGCACCATCGTTTGACCTGTCAAAAAGAAGGAACACAAGTGGTGACCTAGTAGCCGAGAGAGGTGAGTATCCACGTAGGTGAATGCGTATCCCTAGTAGCAAGAGGATGATAATAATAACTGTGTGCACTTTTTTCCCCGTCCTGTCATTTGCTCAACGACCTGTGTTCTGTGTGCCATTTTTTCCCTCCGTTTTACTTGATTTTTTTTTTTGATTTTGGTCAAATCACTGTGTCTGTGTGTGACTGTGTGTGCCCAGTCTCTCACTCAGTGACTTGACTAGTCACTCAACTAATAAGTCACCAACTCACTCATGCCCTCATTTGTTCGTTCACTCACTCACAAATCCACGAGGCCTGTGCCAGGCACTGAACGAGTGTTTCTCGATCCCTAAACTTTGTCCGTCATCATAGCTCTGGTTTCTCTTCAATTTACGCACAAGTTGTGGCTCGGGGAGTGGCTGGAGTTGTTGGAGGGAGTTGGAGAGTGGCGCCGTTTTCTGTTTTCACCTGTTGTCGTGCGGTGTATGGGGCACAGGTGGAGGGGATCACAGTTGGGTGTTGTTTTGAGTTTTGGCTTTACCACCTTTTGTTTTGCGCGACGTGCGCCTTTATTTAGTTTCTCTTTTCCCCTTGGTTATCCATTTTTGTTTTTGTTTAGGCCAGGTACGTGGCCGTATATAGGCAGCACCATGGCTGCCGGGCTGGGCAAGGGTATGAGGAACACCCTCCAGTTCCAATGGAAGGGAGCAGCGGGAGAGATCTGGAGCCGGGAGCAATTCGCCCGGATCATGTTGCTCGGTACGCTGAAGGTGACCCCAGTGACGGTGAAGGGCCTCCAGGGGAACCTGAGGACAAATTCTTTCGAGGTTGCATTCTTCAGGGAGGAAGACATGGAGGCCTCGCTGAAGAAGGTGGAAGAAGCGGGGCAGACCAGGCCCTATGACCTGTTCCGGGTGACGGACCTATCAAAGGGCGGAGCGACAATGGTGACCGTCCATATGTTTAACATAAATGTGGAGGAGGGGCCGGTGAGGAATTACCTGGCGCAACACTGCTCGGTAACGGAGGGGCCAAGGTTGGTCAGGGGCCCATATGGGTTTTGGACTGTCAGGATGCAGTTTATGGTGGTCCTTCGCAAGGACCCTACCGGGAAGGATGGCTACCACCACCTCCCGGGCTTATTCTCAATCGGAGGAGAGAAGGGCGAACTCTACTACGCCCGCCAACCCGTCTTCTGCCGCCGGTGCATGAAGTGAAGGGCACAACACGCTGGGGTGCGCTACGAGGCGCCTGTGCAACAGGTGCGGATCCGACCAGCACCTGGTCGCCAACTGCCCGGCTCCAAAGACCTGCCGGGAGTGCGGCTCAACGGAGCATCTGGTGGCGGCCTGCCCTCTGAGGCGGAGGTCGTATGCAGAGGCTGCAGGAGGAGAGGGTCCGGGCAGCGTGGCACCGGTGGTGGGAGGCGAAGAGGCGGGGGGAGCTCCAGCCCCAGGAGGAGGAGTTTGGGAGTGCACAACAGCCGGGGGTGGTGGAGCCCCAGGAGGAGGAAGTGGCGGAGCCCGTGGAGGAGGCGGCGGCCACAGAAATAGGAGAGCCCCAGGAAAGGGAGGAAGTGGAGATGGACTCGGGGGGGGAAACGGTGGAGGAAACCCCAACGGGGGAGAGGCCAGGATTGGGGGAGGATCTGGAGGTGGCCCTTGCTGGACTACGGGAGCTCTCGGAGGGGATGTCAGGCGGGGAGGTGTCAACGTTGGAGGCACTCTCCGGGGGCTCCCTCCCACCAGGACAGGGGACTCCGGGACCAAACGGACCATTGGGGACGACAGAGGGGTGAGTGGGGGTGAGCCCGGGGGGCAGGAAGAAAAAGAGGGGGAAGGGGGCTGCCAAAGGGGTGGAGGGAGAAGCTGGTGTGGTGAAACCGGTGGTAGCCACCCAGGAGGAGCCCGGCTTGGGGGGGGCAGGGGAGGTGGTAGGGTTCTCCTCCCAGGACCTTGTGGGGACAATGTCGGGGGGAACGGGTATTGGGACCCCCATGGCATCCACAGGGGTGGAGATGGCCTTTATTGGTCGGGAGGACCCAATGTCGGGAGGGACGGGTGTGGGGACCCCCCTGGCATCTACAGGGACTGAGTTGTTGAGGTCAGAGGGCCAGGCCCTATGGTGGAGGCGGCCACTGGCTACTTCCGTGGATTTTTTGAGGCGCGGCCGGTCGACGTGGGTGCCGGGACGGGGTTCCTGGGCCACCTGACTAGGCGTGTGCCTGAAGATATGAGGGAGGGGTTGGGGGCGCCCATCTCGCTTGCCGAGGTGGAGTCGGCCCTCAAACGGATGGGGAAGGGTAAAGTCCCGGGTGGGGACGGGCTGCCGGCCGAGTTCTACCTCAAGTTTTGGGGTGTGCTCGGTTTGGTGGTCGAAGAGGTCTTGTCAGCGGTGCTGGAGTCGGGGGGGCTGTCGGGCTCCATGTCGGTAGGGGTGTTGTCCCTCCTCTTCAAGAGGGGCGACCCCTCCGACCTGGGGAACTGGCAGCCTTTGACCATGCTCTGTGTGGACTACAAGCTCCTGGCGAAGGTGCTTGCTGATAGGATGCTAGAGGCGCTCCCATACGTGGTCCATGAGGACCAGACATGTGGAGTGCGGGGCCGGTCTATCCGGTGGAACCTGAACCTGATCAGGGACGCCATTGCATGGGTTGAGGACCGTGGTCTCCCCTTGATGGTGGCGGCTTTGGACATGGAGAAGGCTTTTGACCGGGTGGACAGGGGCTTTCTTTTCCGGGTGTTGGACACGATGGGGTTCGGGGAGGCTTTCACCGGCATGGTGAAGAGCCTCTACACGGGCGTCGGGTGCCGTGTCAACATCAACGGTCACCTAGGTGAGGTTTTCGGGCTTGGGGCGGGTGTCCGGCAGGGGTGTCCCTTGTCGGCCCTGCTTTTTGTCCTTTACATGGAGCCGCTTGCGGCTGCCATCAGAGCGGACATGGGCGTGGAGGGGTTGGAGGTGCCAGGCAGCGGTGGCCTTCGGGTCAAGCTGTCCCAGTACGCCGATGACACCACGCTCTTGGTATGCCGGGACAGATGCCTGGTCCGGGCGCTGGGGATCTTTGCCGAGTTCGGACGGGCGTCTGGTGCGTCTCTGATTCTCGGAATATCCTCCGTCAAATTTTTTGGGAGGTGGAAGGAGAGGATGGACGTGCCGGGGGGCCTTGCCCTGTGCCACGGTCCGCTGAAGATCCTCGGTGTTCTCTTCGAGCACTTCGGTGCGGCGTCCCTTAATTGGGAGGCAGCGCTGGGTGGCATGGGGAAGAAGGCTGGGGTTGTGGAAGTCGAGGGCCTTGACGCTGGTCGGCAAGGTCCTGGTCCTCAAGGTGGATGTACTCCCGGCTTTAACTCATCTGGCCTACATCTACCCGCTGCCGGCTTGCTGGAGGAGAGACGTGGTGCGGCTGGTGTTTGGTTTCATCTGGGGAGGAGGGCACGAGTATGTGGCTCGTGTCCGAATGTACGCTCCTTTGGGGTCCAGGGGGCGGGGCGTACCTCACTTCCCCCTAAAGCTGGACGCCATTTTTGTGGCGTCCCTGCTGGCTCAGATGGCCGAAGCGGTGCTGCACCCGTCAGGATATTTCCTCCGGGTGTTTTTTTCTTACCAGGCGAGGTCGGTAATGGCAGACTGGTCGAACTTGGGTCCCAGGGCGGAGCAGCTCCCATGGCATTTTGGTCATGCGGAGAAGTGGCTCCGGGCCCAGGGGGCGATCGATTTGGCCGTGGTGGGTAAAGACCACTGGCTGCTGTACGAGGAGGCGCTCGGAAAGGTGTGCGCCCCTCCGGTGGTGACTCCCGGCCGTTGTATGGGAAACGGTCCAGTTAAAGGGTCTGGATAATCGGTTGAAGGATCTCCACTGGAGGGTGCTGCACAGGTGTCTGCCAGTGCGAAGCACCATGTACAGCAGGAGCCTGGCTCGGACACCGTTGTGTCCGCGGCCGGCCTGTGGCGTCGATGAGACCATCCGCCACGTTTTTTGGGATTGCCCTTTCGCCGGGGTGGTGTGGGGGCGGGTGCTTCCCCTGCTGAGCCGGGTGGACGGCGCCTTTGCGCTAACCTGGGGCCGGCTGGAGAGGGGGATTGGGAGACGGGTCCCTGTGGCCCGGGACCGATTCCTCCTCTGGCTTGTTGTCAGTCTAGCAAAGCAGGGGCTGTGGGACTCCCGGGTGGAGTTAATCAGGACAGGCATGGGGTGGGGTGTGGAGACCATCGTCAGGAGGGTGGAGAGGGAAGAAGCCAAGTGGGGTTTCCACGCTCTCCGTGAGAGATGGAAGGGGGGCTTGGGGCTAGTGTAGGGGGGCCGGTGTCCGTTAGAGGACAACCTCTCTGTTTGTGAGCCCAGGGTGGTTAGAGGTTTTGGGTGGGGGGACCTTTTTTCTTTTGGAAGGTGCACCTCAGGGTTTTGGCCTTAGTGCCTGGTTTTTGCTTTGTGTTGTTTTGTTTTGTGTAATGGAATTGGATGTGGGAGGCAGAAGCCTTGGCCATTGAATGAAGTTTTTTCTATGGGGGATGAGCTCCATAGGAGCGAGGGTGGTGGTTTCGGTTGTTTTGGTTTGTCAATTGGAGCCCATTGTGGGCGGTTGTATGACCTGTAAATGACAGAAAAAGGAAATAAAAACCGTAAACAATCTGTTCTTATCAGTTTAATATCTGATATGTCCCCCATCGGGGGACTATACATATTAAATGGATTTTTCCAACAGGGAGTCGGAAGCGGGGCTTGCTCCGTCCGCTCCACGCATCGACTCGGTATTGCAGTACCTCCGAGAACGGTGCACCATCGTTTGACCTGTCAAAAACAACAACAAAAAGAAGGAACACAAGTGGTGACCTAGTAGCCGAGAAAGGTGAGTATCCACGTAGGTAAATGCGTATCCCTAGCAGCAAGAGGATGATAATAATAACTGTGTGCACTTTTTTCCCCGTCCTGTCATTTGCTCCACGACCTGTGTTCTTTGTGGAATTTTTTCCCTCCGTTTTACTTAAAAAAAAAAAAAAAAAAATGATTTTGGTTAAATCACTGTGTCTGTGTGTGTCTGTGTGTGACTGTGTGTGACTGTGTGTGCCCAGTCTCTCACTCAGTGACTTGACTAGTCACTCAACTAACTAGTCACCAACTCACTCATGCCCTCATTTGTTCATTCACTCACTCACAAATCCACAAGGCCTGTGCCTGGCACTGAACGAGTGTTTCTCGACCCCTTCTCTTTGTCCGAAATCAAAACTCTGCTTTCTCTTCAATTTACGCACAAGTTTTTCGCCTTTTACTAAAGACTTCCGTGGAGAGGAACACTTATGAGTTCAACTCATTTTTGGATGGGCTTTGCTTCCGCCAGAGCCCTAGTATGTTGTTACAAGAGAAATGAGCCACCATGTCTGTCTGTCTGTCTGTAAGTCTGTAAGTCTCTTTCAGGGTGGACGTCGCTATTGTCTCTAGATGCCGGATCTCCGTCGCTCGCACGCGGCCCTCCTCGGAGCCCCCCGGGGTCCCGGCGTCAACAGGGTCCCATTTGTGGGTTATCGCTTCTCGGTCTTTTGGCTAAGATCAAGTTTAAAAATTGGTGACAGAGAGTTAAAAAGTTTTGTACCTGGAGTCGTGCGGTGTATGGGGCACAGGTACAAAAGTATTTTTTCGAATTTAAGGTTTTGGCTTAAAAGCTACTTTATTTTACGCGACGTGCGTTTTTTCCCGTTTTTTGGGGGGTTTTCTCAGTTCTTGTTTTTTGTTGATATCTCCTCGTTTTGGTTAGTGGTTCACGCACCAGGTGCGTAGCCACTTGCCGGCAGCTTTATGGCAGCTGGATCAGGAGCGGGGGGTGTGCCCGGACAAGGTATTAAAAACACCCTCCGTTTCCAGTGGAAGGGGGACCTGGAGGAGATGTGGCCTCGTGACCAGTTCACCCGAATTGTCCTGATGGGCATTTTGGGGTTGACGCCAAAGATCGTCATGGCACTGCAGGGTAATGTGCCGGAGCACGCTTTTGAAGTCACCTTTTTTAAGGAGGCGGACAAGGACAGTGCCGTAAAGAAGGTTGAGGACGAGGCCCAGACCAGTCCTTGTCACCTATACAGGGTGACGGATCTTTCGAGGGGAGGGTTGAGGGTGGTAACCGTACACATGTACGACCCCAACGTGGTGGATGAGACGGTGGTGGCGTTCCTTGCGGGGTACTGTGCGGTGAGGCCAGGCCCGAAATACATTAGGGACAGTTACGGTTTCTGGACGGCCCGGAGGCAGTTCCAGGTGGTCCTCCGGCCGGATGCCGCTGGGAAGGACGGCTACTGCCACATCCCTGGGTTGTTTTCAGTCAAGGGAGGAGAGAGGGGTTCCCTCTTTTATGTCCGCCAACCCGAGTTCTGCAGAAGATGCCGGAAGTTCGGGCACAGCGCGGCGGGTTGTGAGGCAAGGAGGAGATGTAACCGGTGTGGAGAGGATGGGCATGAGGCCCCAAACTGCCCACAGCCAAAAAGATGTAGGGAGTGTGGGTCGGAAGAACATCTGGTCGCGGCCTGCCCGCACCGCAGGAAGTCTTACGCCGAGGCAGCTGGTAGCGAGGGCCCGAGCGGCGAGGGACAGAAAGCGGTGGTGGAGGAGGTCGAAAAGGCGGAGAGACAGGAGGGGCCGGAGCCCCAGAAGGCGGGGCAGGTGCCCCAGGAAAAGGCGGGGGCGGTGCCCAAGAAGAAGGCGGGGGCGGTGCCCCAGAAACAGGCGGGGCTGGTGCCCCAGGAAAAGGCGGGGCAGGTGCCCCAGAAACAGGCGGGGCAGGTGCCCCAGAAACAGGCGGGGCCGGTGCCCCAGGAAAAGGCGGGGCTGGTGCCCCAGAAGAATATTGTCGCGGAGCCCCAGGGGGTGGTGCCCGCAGAACAAGAGGAGCCCCAGGGAGGGGCGGAGGAGGAAGAGGAGGAGATGGTGGAGGGGGCACCAATGGAGGAGAGACCGGAGGATGAGGTGGTATTGGAGGAGGCCCTGGCAGGGCTGAGGGAGCTCTCGGAGGGGATGCTCACAAATACAACATCGGGGGCACACTCCGGGGGCCCTGCTCTACCCCCTCACCCGAAAAGGAAAAGACTGGTTGAGGACTGTACGGGGAGGAAGGAGGACACGGGGGAGAACACTGGGGTGAAGGAGGAGGGGCCTGGCCCGGGGGGTAAGGGGATGGAGGAGGTGGAGGGTTTCATGTCACAGGACATTGGGGGTGAAATGTCGGGTCTCGGGACCCCCTTGGCATCACAGGGGACTGAGATGGTGTTTGCCAACGGGGAGACAGGAGGGACTCTGGGGGAGATGGGGTGATGTGGGGTGTGTTTAAAAGGTGTTTTTGTTCGTGATATGGTGGTGTTGGGTAAAGAGGGTGGTTCTGGGTCTGTTTTGGTGGGTGAAGAGGGGTTTTTGAGTAAAGAGGTATCTGTGTTGAATGTGGGGATTGGGGTTTTCTCAATTGTGCCTGATGTGTGCTGTTATAAACTGTAAAATGTCTTTATGGTAATAAAGGCCGTTAACAATCTGTTCTTATCAGTTTAATATCTGATATGTCCCCCGTCGGGGGACTATACATATTGAATGGATTTTTCCAACAGGGAGTCGGAAGCGGGGCTTGCTCCGTCCGCTCCACGCATCGACTCGGTATTGCAGTACCTCCGAGAACGGTGCACCATCGTTTGACCTGTCAAAAACAACAACAAAAAGAAGGAACACAAGTGGTGACCTAGTAGCCGAGAAAGGTGAGTATCCACGTAGGTAAATGCGTATCCCTAGCAGCAAGAGGATGATAATAATAACTGTGTGCACTTTTTTTCCCCGTCCTGTCATTTGCTCCACGACCTGTGTTCTTTGTGGAATTTTTTCCCTCCGTTTTACTTAAAAAAAACAAACAAAAAAAAACACGATTTTGGTTAAATCACTGTGTCTGTGTGTGTCTGTGTGTGTCTGTGTGTGTCTGTGTGTGACTGTGTGTGACTGTGTGTGCCCAGTCTCTCACTCAGTGACTTGACTAGTCACTCAACTAACTAGTCACCAACTCACTCATGCCCTCATTTGTTCATTCACTCACTCACAAATCCACAAGGCCTGTGCCAGGCACTGAACGAGTGTTTCTCGATCCCTAAACTTTGTCCGTCATCATAGCTCTGGTTTCTCTTCAATTTACGCACAAGTTGCGGCTCGGAGAGTGGACAGAGTGGGAGCGAGTTGGTTGGGATTTTTCACCTGGAGTCGTGCGGTGTATTGGGGCACAGGTGAAAAAAGTGGGTCTTTGGGGTTTTTTTGGCTTGTAAACTGCTTTTGATTTACGCGACGTGCGTTTTCCCTCTTTTTTTTCTGGAATTTTCTCCTTTTTTTGTTGCCTGCCTGCTGTTTCGGCTGGTGGTTTCACGCACGCGGTGCGTAGCCATCTGCCGGGGGCACAATGGCAGCAGTACCTGGAGCGGGGAACATACCCAGGCGGGGTTTGAAAAATACCCTGCGCTTTCAATGGAGTGCGGCAGGAGAAGAGCCATGGGGCCGGGACCAGTTTGCTAGGGTGATGCTGCTGGGAACCCTGAAAATGGGACCAAGTGTGGTCAAGTGTCTGCGGGGGAGCATAAAGGATTCGTCCTTTGAAGTGACGTTCTTCCTGGAGGCGAAGAAGGAGGAAGTCCTCAAGAGGGTGGAGGACGAGGGCAGGATGAGGCCTTTCAGCCTCTATGCGGTGACGGACCTCTCAAGAGGGGGTTTCAGGGTCGTCACCGTGGATGTACACGACGCCGAAATCGAGGACGAGGCAGTGGAGAGGTACCTAAAACAGTGGTGCAATGTGGGGCCGGGGCTCCGTTTTGTGAAGGACAATTTCGGGTTTTGGACAGGCCGGAGGCTGTACCAGATCATCCTCCAGCCGGATCCGTCCGGAAAAGATGGGTACAGGCACAAACCTCAGCTGTTCACCATAGACGGCTTACAGGGGACGCTGTTCTACGCCCGCCAGCCTGTGTTCTGCTACCGGTGCCAGAAGATCGGGCATATTGCAGTGGCGTGTGGGGGGCGCCGCTGCCATAGGTGCGGGTCAGACCAGCACCTCGCCAACAGCTGTCCGACCCCAAAGACCTGCCGGGGGTGTGGGTCGATGGACCATTTGGTCAGAGACTGCCCACAGACGAGGCGGTCCTATGCAGAGGCCGCTGGAGGAGAGAGGCCAAGAGGCGGAGCACCCTCGGGGGGGCACCGGCGGCGGGAGGAGATGGAGAGGAGGAGAGGCAGGGGGGGCATCAGGACCCGGAAGAGGCTGCGGAGCCAGAAGAAGGGGATCCCACAGTGGAGGTACGGCAGGAGGAGGACCCCGCTGATGTGGAGGCCCCCCAGGCAAGTGGGGAGGAGGTGACAGAGATGGACTCGGGGGAGTCAGAGGAGGAGATGGTGGGGGAAACCCCAACGGGGGAGAGGCCAGGCTTGGGGGGGCAATGGAAGAGGCCCTTGCCGGCTTGCGGGAGCTCTCGGAGGGGATGTCAGTCGGGGAAGTACCAGCGTCGGGGGTACCCTCCGGGGGCTCCCTCCCACCGGGACAGGGGACGCCCGGGAAGAAACGGGAAAGAATGGACGGCGGAGGGGTGAGTGGGGGGGACACTGGGGGGGGCAGGAAAAAAAAGGGGAAGAAGGGTGCCAAGAGGGTGGAGGAGGGAGAAGGAGCAGGGGTCTCCGAACCCAGTATGGCCACCCAGGCGGAACCCGACACAGGGGGGACTGAGGGGGTGATAGGGTTTACCTCGCAGGACTTTGGGGCGTCAATGTCAGGAGGGGCGGGTGTTGGGACCCCCCTGGCATCCATAGGGACAGAGCGGGTGTTTGAGGGAGGAGACCCGATGTCAGGAGGGACGGGTATTGGGACCCCGCTGGCAACCACTAGGACTGAGGCGGGTTTTGCCGAGGGGGGGAACATGATGGACTCGGGGGGTGTCGGGATTTAGGGGGGGTGGTGGTGGTGGGTTTTTTTCTGTTTATATAAAATGGAAGGTTTCACTGTACTGACGGTTAATGAGAGGGGGTTGCAAAATAGGATAAAAAGGAGGGCTGTGTTTGGGGCTTTGGGGGGTGTTGGTTTTGATATTTGTTTTCTACAGGAGGTGCACCTTAGGGATGGTGGGGATGAGGTGGGTTCTACCAGGGAGTGGGGGCATGGGGGGGCAGTGTGGTCGGTGGGTGGGGTGCATTCAACAGGGGTGGGGATCTTGTTTGGGGATAGAGGGGTCAAGGTGGAGGAAAGGTTGGTGGGTATGCCGGGGAGGATTGTGGGGGCGGACGTTAGGCTCAGGGAGCACAGGTGGAGGGTGGTGTGTGTGTATGGGCCGCAGGCGGAGCCAGAGCGTGCAGAGTTCGTGGAGGCTCTGGTCCCCCTGTGTGCCACAAACAGGGCACTGATTGTGGGAGGTGACCTTAATATGGTTTTGGGGGGACATGCCGATGGCAGTGTTTTGGCTCTCTGACGGTTGTTGGAGGCCCGGGGCCTGGTGGACGGAGCGCTGCGGGCGGTCCCGGGTTTGGCCGGGCCGACGTGGCGCAACACCAGGGGGGTAGAGAGGCGCCTCGACTACCTGTTCCTGCCGAGGGCGGTGGGGCGGGTGGCGGGGCGCCTCCTCCCGGTTTTTTTCTCTGACCATGACGTGGTGCCCCTGCGGGTCGGGGACCCGGGCGGAGGCTTTGGGAGGGGTTATTGGAAGGGGGTGGTGTCTGCCCTCAAAAGGATGGGGAAGGGTAAGGTCCCGGGTGTGGATGGGTTGCCGGCCGAGTTCTACCTCAAGTTCTGGGGTGTCCTCGGTCCGGTGGTCGTAGAGATCTTGTCGGCGGTGCTGGAGTCGGGGGGGCTGTCGGGCTCCATGTCGGTAGGGGTTTTGTCCCTCCTCTTCAAGAGGGGCGAGCCCTCTGACCTGGGGAACTGGCGGCCCTTGACCATGCTCTGCGTGGATTACAAGCTCCTGGCGAAGGTGCTTGCCGATAGGATGCTAGAGGCGCTCCCATACGTGGTCCATGAGGACCAGACATGCGGAGTGCGGGGCCGGTCTATCCGGTGGAACCTGAACCTGATCAGGGACGCCATCGCCTGGGTTGAGGACCGTGGTCTTCCCTTGATGGTGGCGGCCTTGGACATGGAGAAGGCTTTTGACCGGGTGGACAGGGGCTTTCTTTTCCGGGTGTTGGACACGATGGGGTTCGGGGAGGCTTTCACCGGCATGGTGAAGAGCCTCTACACGGGCGTCGGGTGCCGTGTCAACATCAACGGTCACCTAGGTGAGGTTTTCAGGCTGGGGGCGGGGGTCCGGCAGGGGTGTCCCTTGTTGGCCCTGCTCTTTGTCCTGTACATGGAGCCGCTGGCGGCTGCCATTAGGGCGGATGGGGGCATGGAGGGGTTGGTGGTGCCGGGCAGTGGTGGCCTTCAGGTCAAGCTGTCCCAGTACGCCGATGACACCACGCTCCTGGTCTGCCGGGACAGATGCCTGGTTAAGGCGTTGGGGATTTTCGCGGAGTTCGGACAGGCGTCGGATGCGTCTCTGAACCTCGGGAAGTCCTCGGTAAAGTTTTTTGGGAGGTGGAGGGAGAGGACCGACGTGCCGGGGGGCCTTGCCCTGTGCCGTGGTCCGCTAAAAATCCGCGGGGTACTCTTCGAGCGCTTCGGTTCGGCATCCCTTAATTGGGAGGCTGTGCTGGGGGGCATGAGGAGGAAACTGGGGATGTGGCGGTCAAGGGCCTTGACGCTGGTCGGAAAGGTCCTTGTCCTCAAGGTAGACGTACTCCCGGCCTTGACACATCTGGCCTATGTCTACCCGCTGCCGGCTTGTTGGAGGAAGGACGTGGTGCGGCTGGTTTTCGGTTTCATCTGGGGAGGCGGACACGAGTATGTGGCTCGTGTCCGGATGTACGCTCCGTTGGGGTCGGGAGGGCGAGGTGTGCCTCATTTCCCCTTGAAGCTGGATGCCATTTTTGTGGCGTCTTTGCTAGAACAGATGGCCGGGCCATTGTTGCACCCGTCCGGGTACTTCCTCCGGGTGTTTTTTTCGTACCAGGCAAGGTCGGTGATCAGACTGGTCGAACCTGGGTCCCAGGGCGGAGCAGCTCCCATGGCATTTTGGCCATGCGGAGAAGTGGCTCCGGGCCCAGGGGGCGATCGACTTGGCAGCGGTGGGTAAGGACCACCGGCTGTTGTACGGGGAGGCACTGAGTATGGTATGCGCCCCTCCAGTAGTAGGCCTCCCTGCCGTTGTATGGGAGACGGTCCAGTTGAAAGGCCTGGATAATAGGTTGAAGGACCTACACTGGAGGGTGTTGCACAGGTGTTTCCCGGTGCGGAGCACCATGTACAGCAGGGGGTTGGCCCGGTCACCGTTGTGTCCGAGGCCGACTTGTGGCGTAGATGAAACCATCCGCCACGTTTTTGGGATTGTCCTTTCGCCGGGGTGGTGTGGGGGCGGGTGCTTCCCCTGCTGAGCCGGGTGGACGGCGCTTTCGCGCCGACCTGGGCCCGGCTGGAGCGTGGGATCGGGAGGCGGGTCCCTGTGGCCCGGGACCGGTTCCTGCTCTGGCTAGTGGTCAGCCTGGCGATGCAGGGGCTGTGGGACTCCCGGGTGGAGTTGGTGCACAAGGGCACGGGGGAAGCGGTGGAGTCTATCGTCCGCAGGGTGGAGGGGAACCTAAGGGGGAGGATGGAGAGGGAGGTGGAGAAGTGGGGTTTCCACGCTCTCCGGAAGAGGTGGAAGGGGGGTTTGGGTTTAGTTTAGGGTGTTGATGGTGGTGTGGGTGGGGGACCGGTGCCCGTTAGAGGGCACCCTCTTCGCTGAGTGCCCAGGGTGGGCTTAGGTTTCTTGTGTTTCATGGGGTTTGTGTGGGGTTTGTGTGGGTTGGAGTGTGTGGGCGGGGGGCCGGTGCCCGTTAGAGGGCACCCTCTTCTCTGTGTGCCCAGGGTGGGCTTAGGCCTTGGGTTTGTTGTTTTCGGGGACGGAAGGTGCACCTCTGGGGTTTTTTGCTGGGTTTGAAACTGTGGTGGGTGTGTGAAGGGTTGGTGTTTGGTGAGTTACGGGGTAGAGGATAACTCGGCCTGAAAGGATAGGTCAAGGTCCCCGGAGAGGGGCGGTTCCCGTTGGGACTGTGTGTTTTTTGGTTTGGTTTTGGTTGGGGTTTGGTGTTTGGTTTCTATTGGTGCCCAAATGTGGGCCGGTGTGTGTTTTGATTGTAAAACATGTCTTTTCGGGAAATAAAGACCTTTAACAATCTGTTCTTATCAGTTTAATATCTGATATGTCCCCCATCGGGGGACTATACATATTAAATGGATTTTTCCAACAGGGAGTCGGAAGCGGGGCTTGCTCCGTCCGCTCCACGCATCGACTCGGTATTGCAGTACCTCCGAGAACGGTGCACCATCGTTTGACCTGTCAAAAACAACAACAAAAAGAAGGAACACAAGTGGTGACCTAGTAGCCGAGAAAGGTGAGTATCCACGTAGGTAAATGCGTATCCCTAGCAGCAAGAGGATGATAATAATAACTGTGTGCACTTTTTTTCCCCGTCCTGTCATTTGCTCCACGACCTGTGTTCTTTGTGGAATTTTTTCCCTCCGTTTTACTTAAAAAAAACGAGGCCTGTGCCAGGCACTGAACGAGTGTTTCTCGATCCCTAAACTTTGTCCGTCATCATAGCTCTGCTTTCTCTTCAATTTACGCACAAGTTAGTTGCGGCTCGAAGTGGGATCAGAGTGGAGTGGGTTGACGGAAGAGTTTTTCACCTGGTGTCGTGCGGTGTATGGGGCACAGGTGAAGGGAGTCACGGTTAGGGGTTTAGGTGTAGGGTTTTTGTTTAGGCCTGGTGCGGGGTTTTTGTTTAGGCCTGGTGCGGGGTTTTTTGTTGAGCCGGCACCATGGCTGCTGGCCCTAAAGCGGGGGGCAATACCAACGATTACGCCCTCCGCTTTCAGCGGAAAGATGTCCGGGAGGGAGTTTGGGGCCGGACACAGTTCGCGAAGACCGTGCTTGTGGACGCCCTGGAGCTCACGACGGTGGAGGTCTCAAGCCTTTTTGGGAGCAGCAATGGCCTCTTTCACGAGGTCACCTTCTATAAGGAGGCGGACAAGGAGGCAACTTTGAAGAAGGTGAGGGAGGCGGGCCAGACAGTACCACACAACCTGTTTACGGTGTTGGACACTTCAAAGGTGAGGCTGGAAGTGGTGGGGCCTGAAACGGGGGGTCTAGAAGCGGCGGCTCCGGAGGCGGCGGGGCAGGAGGCGGCGGCTCCGGAGGCGGCGGGTCCAGAAGTGCCGGATCCGGAGGTGGCGGGCCCGGAGGCGAGGGGCCCGGAGGTGGAGGGCCCAGAGGTGGCGGGTCCGGAAGTGGCAGGTCCGGAGGCTAGGGGCCCGGAGGCGGAAGGCCCGGAGGCGGAAGGCCCGGAGGCGGAGGGCCCGGAGGCGGACGGCCCGGAGGCAAGGGGGGCGCCGGGGAGGGGGATGAAGAACACCCTCCGGTTCCAGTGGAAGGGAGCTTTGGAGGAGATCTGGAGCCGAAGCGAGTTCGCCCGGGTTATGTTGCTGGGGGCGTTGAAGGCGACGCCAGCGGAAGTGAAGTGCCTTCAGGAGAACATAAGGGAGAGGGCGTATGAAGTCACTTTCTTTAAGGAGGAGGGCTGTTTTCGATGATGGACCTCTCAAGTGGGGGGGTCAGGGAGGTGACAGTACGCATGTACGACTCCAATGTGGAAGACGGGAAAGTGCGGAGTTTCTTGGAGGGGTACTGCACAGTGGTTGAGGGGCCCAAATACACCAGGGGCCCATACGGGTTTTGGACGGCTAGGAGGCAGTTCCGGGTGGTCCTCCATCCGGATCCTGCCGGGAAGGACGGCTACCGCCACCTCCCGACCCTTTGCGAGATTGGGGGAAAGAGCGGCACGTTGTTCTATGCGCGGCAACCGAGCTTCTGCCGCAGGTGCCGAAAGAGCGGGCACAGCACGGCAGCTTGTGAGACGGGGCGGAAGTGCTACAGGTGTGGGTCGGGCCAGCATGAGGTGGCAAGGTGTCCGGCACCAAAGGCGTGCAGGAGGTGTGGATCAGAGGGGAATTTGGTGGCTGCATGCCGGGTGCAGAGGAGGACCTATGCTGAGGCTGCAGGAGGAGAGCGCAGGAGAGGTGAGGCACCGGGGGCAGAGGAGAGGCAGGCGGGGGCGGCGCCCCGGGAGCGGGCGAGGGAGGAGCCCCAGGAGCAAGCGGAGAGGGAGCCCCAGGCGCAAGCTGGTGAGGAGCCCCAGGAGGTGGCGCCCGTGGAGGGAGAGATGGAGGAGGACGATGATGAGGGGGATGATGAGGAAGAGGAGGAGGAGGATATGGAAGAGGAGGAGGAGAAGGAGGAAGATGAGGAGGAGCGGGTCGAGGAGACGCCGCAGGAGGAGAGACCCAGCGATGGGGCTCTGGAGGAGGCCCTTGCTGGGCTGAGGGAGCTCTCAGGCGGGATGCCAATAGAGCAGAGGGACTTGACGGTGCCAAAGAGGAATCAAACCAATCAATCAATCAAATTTATTTGTAAAGCCCTTTTTACAACAAAAGTTGTCACAAAGTGCTTTTACAATCACCAGCCTGAATCCGACAGAGCAAACATCAACAAGTTGAACAAGTTGACACACGGCGGCTAGGAAAAACTCCCTGAAAGTCAGATTTAGGAAGAAACCTAGAGAGGAGCCAGGCTCTGAGGGATCACCAGTCCTCTTCTGGCTGGGCTGGGTCAGTTTATGACAGTACAACAAGCGAGGTGTGAAAAACTGAGAAAGCAAAATAGTCCGGGATGTCCAGGAGGGATGATGGATTTGATAGGATTTGGAGGAAGAAGCTCCGGTTGCACCAGCTGTTCTGTCAGCCGCACAGTCAGGGGCCCCAGGGAGGATCCAGCATATGCTCCAAGCTAGAGCGGTCCCCCTGACAGAAGTGGACACAAACACAGGGAAAGGTTGGACACTAGTTCCCGGCACAATAGTATACCGAACATAATACTTTAAAAGGAGACAGGGGGGTTAGTGAGACAATGGCCATGAACGGGTAAACCCAGGACAAGTCCAGACAGATGTTAGTAGAGACAGGACACCGGAAAGATTAGACACCCTGGTTCCCTACGTCCCCGGCACCATAATATAGCAGCATAGATCTTAGAATGAGACAGGGGGGTCCAGTGAAGCTGGGGCCCTGAACAGGGTAAACCCCGAAACAGGGCCCAATAGGCCGGAAAACACCCACCCACTATGCCGAGCATCAACCCAGGGACGCCAATCGACCATGACCACTCGGGCAGGTTTAGTTTTTGCTCACAAAGTTACTCGAGCTGGTGGAACAAACAAGAGCTATAGCGAGCCAGTGACATCCACACTCCGAGGAGCATATGGGAGGTTTAGTTTTTGCTCACAAAGCTACTCGAATTGAGGCTGCAACGGAGCACTATAGCGAACCAGTGACTCCTCCCCACAGTTAACTGGGATAATCAGAGTTTGTTCACTAGCTACTCGGATTGAGCGAACAAAGGAGAGCTATAGCGAGCCAGTGACTCCACCCCCCAGGCAGCAGCCTGGAGGTATCGTTTTTGCTCAAAAAGCTACTCGAG
Organism: Dallia pectoralis; assembly: GCA_029465975.1. Lineage (NCBI taxonomy): Eukaryota > Metazoa > Chordata > Actinopteri > Esociformes > Umbridae > Dallia > Dallia pectoralis. Next base: position 13,002,994 of record CM055758.1, read on the forward strand.
AGGCAACAACAGGGAACCATAGCGAGCCAGTGACTCCACCCCCCAGGCAGCAATCGAGAGGACACCCCAGGGGAGATGTGAACCCGCAAGGCAAAGACAGCAGGGCAGAATGAGATCCGAGCCTTCCGTTCAACCTTCGTACCCTGGGCCATATTACACTCAACCATAGACCTTACTGAAAAGATATGTTTTTAATTGTGATTTAAAGGTTTGAACAGAATCTACATTTCTAACCCAGATTGGGAACTCATTCCATAACAGAGGAGCTCTATAGGAGAAGGCTCTACCTCCAGCTGTTTGTTTAGAAATTTTAGGTACAATTAGGAGACCAGCATCCTTTGATCTAAGGTTACGCGTGGGTATGTATGGCTGGACTAATTCAGCGAGGTAGGTGGGAGCAAGTTGATGTAAAGCTTTATATGTTAACAGTAGTACTTTAAAGTCTGCCCTAGCCTTAACAGGCAGCCAATGTAAAGAGGCTAAAACTGGGGTAATATGGTCAAACTTCTTAGTTCTAGTTAAGATTCTAGCAGCCGTATTAAGTACTAATTGAAGTTTGTTTACTGATTTATCAGGGTAACCAGAGAATAGAACATTGCAATAATCTGATCTTGAGGTAACAAAAGCATGGATTAGTTTTTCTGCATCAATTTTTGATAAATAATTTCTGATTTTCGCAATATCCCGAAGATGGAAAAATGCTGTCCTTGAAATATATTTTATGTGATCGTCAAATGAGAGATCCGGGTCAAGGGTCACTCCAAGGTTTTTGACAGTTTTTTGTGAAATGACTATACATCCGTTTAGGTTCAGCGTAAGGTCTGTCAATAAATCTCTCTGTTTCTTAGGTCCTAAAACTAGCATTTCAGTTTTATCTGAATTTAGGAGCAGAAAATTCTCTGTCATCCACTTTCTTATATCTGAAACACAAGCTTCCATAGTGGCTAATTTAGGGGCTTCTCCATGTTTCATAGCAATATACAGCTGCGTGTCATTGGCATAGCAGTGAAAATTGACATTATGTTTTCGGATTACATTACCCAAAGGTAACATATAGAGTGAGAACAGAAGTGGTCCTAAGACTGAGCCTTGCGGAACACCAAAGCATACCTTCGATTTGTTAGAGGATAAGCCATCTACACAAACAAACTGAAGTCTATCTGATAAATAAGATCTAAACCAATCGAGAACATGTCCTCTTAGCCCAACAAGGGTCTCTAATCTCTCCAAGAGAAGGGAGTGATCAATAGTGTCAAAGGCAGCACTAAGATCAAGAAGCAATAGGAGAGATGCAGAACCTTTGTCAGAAGCCAATAAAAGGTTGTTTACCACCTTAACAAGTGCAGTCTCAGTGCTATGATGGGGTCTAAAACCGGACTGAAGTTTTTCATATATATTATTTGTCTTCAGAAAGGCCGTAAGTTTCAGTGAGACAGATTTTTCTAGGATTTTTGAAAGAAACGGGAGGTTTGATATTGGTCGGTAGTTTTTTAGGATGTCTGGATCTAAGTTACATTTTTTTAGCAGAGGCTTAATTTCTGCAATTTTTAGTGAGGTTGGCACTGATCCGGAGGACAGGGAGCAATTTATTATGTTCAACATTGATGGGCCAAGCACAGGAAGTAACTCCTTAAGTAATTTAGTTGGAATTGGGTCTAGTTGACAGTTGGTTGATTTTGAACTATTTATTAATTTTGTAAATGTTTCAAGAGACACAGGTACAAAAGATTCAAGAGTCGCCATTGAAACTAAATCAGGGCAGCTCTGCGGGCTCTCAGGACAACAAAGTTTTTGAGAACTGAGGCAGTTAAGGGTACAATTTGCAATTTCTTTTCTAATGTTGATTATTTTTTCATCGAAGTAGTTCATGAATTCATCACAACTAAAGTGAAAACCCACTTCATTGGTTAAACATTGCTTTTTAGTGAGTTTTGCAATTGTGTCAAAAATAAATTTAGGATTATTTTTGTTTGTGTCGATTAGATTAGATAAGTAGGCTGATCGAGCACTTATAAGTGATTTCCGGTATAGCACAGTACTATCAATCCAGGCTAGTCTAAATACTTCTAACTTCGTGGAGCGCCACTTTCGCTCCAATTTTCTGGAGGCTTGCTTAAGTGTTCTAGTAGTGTCAGTGTACCAGGGAGCAAGTTTCTTATTTCGTATTGGTTTTGTTTTTAGGGGTGCCACAGCATCTAAAGTCTTACGCAGTATATCGTTTAGATCCTCTATTTGATTGTGTATAGATGATGTAGCTCTACCATCATTTAGCAGGCCGAACGAGCCTGGAAGTGCGTCAATAAATTTATTAGTAGTCGTAGAATTTATGCAACGGGTTTTAAAGATCCCTACCTGGGGGGCAAAAGTGTCACTTGTTTTAATGCTAAATGTTATAAGAGTATGGTCAGATAAACCAGGATTTTGAGGAAAAATAGTTAGATCAATTACATTTATTCCCTTTGACAACACTAAATCTAAAGTATGATTGTGACAGTGCGTAGGTCCTGAGACGTGCTGGAGAAAACCTACCGAGTCAATTATGGCATTAAATGCCTTTTGAAGAGGGTCATTGGTATTTTCCATATGGATGTTAAAATCACCAGCGATTAAAATTGAATCTGCCATGACTACAATGTTGGACAAGAATTCTGGAAACTCACTAAGGAACAATGTGTACGGCCCAGGAGGCCTGTAGATAGTAGCTATAAAAAACGAGGTATTGCCCTGATTTGTTCTCATAAGTAATACTTCAAAAGATACAAACCCAGTGATTTGTTTTAATGAAAGATTATATTGTGTAGCATAAATATTAGCAACACCCCCCCCTTTACGGGATGCACGGGGAATCTGATCACTGGTGTAACCTGGAGGGGAAGGTTCATTTAAATGAATAAATTCATCAGGCTTAAGCCAGGTTTCACACAGGGCAATTAGGTCTAATTTATGATCAGTAATTAATTAATTTACTGTAATTGCTTTTGAGGTAAGTGATCTAATATTTAGGAGACCTATTTTTAGATATGAGATGTTAATGTCAGTTTTATTTATGACTGGACTAATTGAGGGGCTTATATTAATAAGGTTGCTTTTATTAACACTACCTTTTTTTATTTTATTGAGCCTATTTTTAATGACGGTGTCGATGGTGCAGGGTTTGCTGACTGCTCTGGCTATGCTATCAGCAGATCCCACTAGACTAGCAAGCTGGCTAACAGCCTGCTGCCTGACCTGCACCCTATCTCATGTTAACACTATAGGAGTGAGTCTCCTAGCTATATTCCTAGACAAAAGAAGAGCACCTCTCCAGCTAGGATGGAGTCCGTCGCTCTTCAGCAGATCAGGCTTGACCCTGTTCCTGGGCGAGTCCCAAAACCTGGCCAATTATCCACGTAACCTATCGATTGCGACGGGCAGAACTCCGTCTTCAGCCAGCGATTGAGCTGTGAGAGTCTGCTGTAGATCTCATCACTGCCCCTAGCTGGCAGGGGGCCAGAGACTATTACTCGATGCCGACACATCTTTTAGCTAAACTACACGCTAACGCTAGGTTCTGCTTCGTAACCTCTGACTGCCTCATCCTAACATCGTTAGTGCCAACGTGAATAACAATATCTCTATACTCCCTACGCTTTCCAGTTTTAGACTTCGCTAGCACCAACTCCAGATTAGCGGCTACGTCGGTGGCCCTGCCCCGGTAAACAATGAATGATCGCTGGCTGATCCTCTAATCTAATACTGCGAGTAATGGAATCGCCAATAACTAGCGTTTTCAGTTTTTCCGGGCTGCCAGCAGAAATTGCAAGCCGTTCGTTCCCATCAGAGCACGGCTCGGGCAGTGGTTCCGACTCTAAGGGAGAAAATCGGTTGGAAAGACTAATTTTTGCCGGTCGGTAGCAATTCTTTCCAGTAGCCGAGAAAGACTTGAAGGAGTTGCTCGGCTGCCAGGGCTGTGCCGAGGGGCTAGCTCTATGCTGTGTTCCTATTGGCACAGGCGCAATAGCTTGCCTGTCTACTCTACCATAAGCCTTCCCTGACACATGCACCTGTAACCGAGACTCTAACTTCGCTATCTTCTCTTGAAGGCGGTAGTTCTCCTTCAGGTTAAAAGTACACCGACTACAGTGAAAAGGCATAACACAAACGAGTACTTAACTTTCTAGTGCGCAGATGAGTAGCACGACTTATCCAGACGGAGACACAGGAAGGTCCCGGTGAATGTTCGGATAAGTTTGTAAACTGTAAAACAAAATCAGGGAAATTAAGCAAGTAATTATATAAGTACGAACGAGAAAACTAAAGCTAGGTAGGCAGGAGCAGCCGCGTGCGGCGCGTCCAGTTGGAGCAAACAGGAAACAGGAACTAGAGCTCAGGAGCAAACAGGAAACAGCCAACCGTCTGTCTGTCCCGGTTCCGAGGGTCGGCACGGGGGTTGGACCGGGGGTGAGTGGGGGTGCGTCCAGGGGGGGGAATGCAGCCAAGAGAGTGGTGGGGAGTGGGGGAGGCGGGGTCGCTCAGGGGGTGGAGGGTTTCACCTCCATGGACTTTGTGGACCCAATGACGGGAGAGGTGGGGGTTGGGACCCCCCAGGCATCTGCAGGGACGGAGAGGGCATGTGCCGGGGGGGGGACAGGAAGGACTTGAAGGACTTGAGTGGGGATGGGGTTTGTTGGTGTTTGGTGTGGTTTTTTGTTGCGGGTGAAGGGGTATGTGGGGTTTAAAGGGTGTTGGGGCTGTTTTGGGTGTAAAGGGTGGTCTTGTGGGAAGTGGTGTGTTTTGGTGGTTTTTGATGTGGGTGTTTGTGTTTTTTGTGTTTTCGAAGGAGTGCCCGGTGTGGGCAACTGTATGTGTATGTAAACGTCTTTATGGGAATAAAGACCTTTAACAATCTGTTCTTATCAGTTTAATATCTGATATGTCCCCCATCGGGGGACTATACATATTAAATGGATTTTTCCAACAGGGAGTCGGAAGCGGGGCTTGCTCCGTCCGCTCCACGCATCGACTCGGTATTGCAGTACCTCCGAGAACGGTGCACCATTGTTTGACCTGTCAAAAACAACAACAAAAAGAAGGAACACAAGTGGTGACCTAGTAGCCGAGAAAGGTGAGTATCCACGTAGGTAAATGCGTATCCCTAGCAGCAAGAGGATGATAATAATAACTGTGTGCACTTTTTTTCCCCGTCCTGTCATTTGCTCCACGACCTGTGTTCTTTGTGGAATTTTTCCCCTACGTTTTACTTAAAAAAAAAAAAAAAAAAACGATTTTGGTTAAATCACTGTGTCTGTGTGTGTCTGTGTGTGTCTGTGTGTGTCTGTGTGTGTCTGTGTGTGTCTGTGTGTGTCTGTGTGTGACTGTATGTGACTGTGTGTGACTGTGTGTGCCCAGTCTCTCACTCAGTGACTTTATGGTAGAGAAAATGAGTGAAATACACGAGTCGAACGGATTACCTTTTCAGATGGTTTATTTGCATTAATATTGCTTCACAACCCCACAGCAATATGCCCTCTCGCAGGTGACCAGCGCTAGTCGGAGCAGGAAGAGACAGTTTCATGGCCTCAACCGCTTTAATACCCCAACTTTAGACCAGTCAGAAACATCGCCCAGTTCACCCTCAATGACCAATGATATGTTCCTGGTCATCCTTATCAGTTAACCCCACCCAGGCAGGATCCAATATCACACCCATGTTTATCACACCTAAACTATTTGCTTTGTCCTTGGAACATTGGAATGTATGGGGGAGGGGTGCCAAAGGAGATGTCTGTTCCTCTCCTTAGTTCACCAAAATACCTTGTGTGTTCATAACTAATTATACTAAAATGATATGAAGTTTAACAGATATATATCCAAATGTAAACAAATACTGTAACAACCGAATTATGTAAGCAAACTACTTTTCTAAACATGTATATGAACTGAAAATCTACCACATATCCCCCTCTTGAAGTTTTCTGAACTTCACATCTCAACGCATTAATGCACATCAAATAATACTGTGGTGTAAATAATAAGAGAATAAAACATGATGCGAACACTATCTAGATCACATGAATGAGAAATCACACCACAGCATATGTATCAGAGAACCAGATTGATTCCCAGACACATCTACCCTTAACGGTATGGGTTCCCACTCACCTAACCCATGTCCTTCGACCAAACATCTCCAACCATACTTGACTTGATTAGAGTAAAAGATCAAAGACATGACTATTCTATGTAACATATCAAAGAAATAAAACATTGATGCAAATCACGCATACAGGAAAACCTTTTTGTATGCAAGGGAAAAACCTAGTATGGGGAAGCAGATAAATGACAGCATCAACATTGTACCATTACAACAGATAATAAGGATAAACAGTAGTGCTCAAACAGATCATCAGCTCAACAAATGTCCATGAATCACAGCTTAAGGTTACATTCTTCTCCCTCCTCATGGATGAAATGTCTTCAAGTAGTTCCGTTTGAAAAGTGTGCTCAAGAACAGTGTATACAAATATAGACTATATCAGTGCAGAGTATAAAAATATATATTTATGGTGCAAGAATACTAAGTATAAAAGATATAGAGTGTGAATGATATAATCAGCTTATATGGTGAAAATCAAAGAAGAAATACTTCCAGTCTTTGAGATTTTGCTCATCCATGTCAGCACAGTCATCAAACAGTGAAGCTTGTTCCCAGGGCACAGCTCTAGCGACCATTACTTTCGTCATTCCCGTCTCGATCAGCTTAATCGAGAGACCTCGTATGCAGGGAATGCAACAGCATCCACACATCGCCAACAGAGCTGTCGCCGTAATCAGAGAAATCAGTACTGAGGAAATCAGCACTTTCCACTTCCCAAACACTGAGTCCATCCACCCAAACACTGAGGAGTCAATGCCTGAATTGTCCTTCATCTCCTCAGCCAGGGCAGTCAGTCCTTGCAACGCCTTGGTCACCGAACCATCAGGAGCTGTATTGTTGGGTATAAAAGTACAACAAGTGTCTCCGAACATCACACATACCCCACCCTTCTCCGCTAGGAGCATATCTAATGCCAATCTATTTTGCCAGGCCATTACACTAGTAGCTGCTGTTTGCTCTGCTAGTCCCTTTATTGCATCTCTAGTGTAATTAATGAATCTCTGTTGATTATAAAACACATAGTTAATCCAGTCTACATTCTTATTAGATCAGCCGATACGATTACAAAATCGATCATTGACCTTCGGCCTAGGGTGCTCTGGTACCATGTACACTTATGCGCCTCCTTATGTTCGAACATGGTGTTTGTTATAGACAATCCATGACTAGCACAGAAGTCCAATAACAAACGACCGCTCGGGTTTAGATCAGGGAGGCCGTTCCTCCCAATCACGCCTCTCCAGGTGTCTCCATCGTTGCCCACATGTGCGTTGAAGTCACCCAGCAGAATGATGGAGTCCCCTACTGGAGCCCTATATAGGACTCCCTTCAGGGTCTCCAAGAAGGCTGAATACTCCGAACTGCTGTTTGGTGCATAAGCACAAACAACAGTCAGAGTTTTCCCCCCCACCACCCTTAGGCGTAGGGAGGCAAACCTCTCATCCACCGGGGTAAACTCCAACACCACCGTGCTCAGACGTGGGCTCGTGAGTATCCCCACACCAGCCCGCCGCCTCTCACCCTGGGCAACTCCAGAGAAGAACAGAGTCCAACCCCTATCCAGGAGTAAGGTTCCAGAGCCACGGTTGTGCGTAGAGGTAAGTCCCACCAGATCCAACTGGTATCGCTCCACCTCACGCACAAGTTCTGGCTCCTTCCCCCCCAGTGAGGTGACGTTCCACGTCCCCAAAGCAAGCTTCTGCCGCCCGGGTCTGATCCGTCGAGACCCCCCACCTTCACTGCCACCCATATGACAGCGCACCCGACCCCTGCGGTTGTTCCTGTGAGTGGTGGGCCCACAGGATGGAGAGGAGAGAGATGCCACGTATCTCGTTCGGGCTGTGCCCGGCCGGGCTCCGTGGCAAACCCGGCCACCAGACGCTCGCTTTCGAGCCCGGCGTCTGGGCCTGGCTCCAGACGAGGGCCCTGGGCTTCCTCCAGGCAGGGTCTCGCTCCTTTTTCCTCGATCTTTCATGGGGTCTTGGTGAACCATTCTTAGTCTGGCCCCTCGCCTGAGACCACTTTGCCTTGGGAAACCCTACCAGGAGCATGAAGCTCCAGACAACCCAGCCCTCAGGTTCATAGGGGCACACAAACCTCTCCACCACGTTAAGGTGATGATCTAGACAGCACCACCTTGTGGCCATATTTAGTGTTGTGGTCACAGGTTAAGAGGCTGCACTGTTCGGTAGACCGATGCAAACACATTTTTGTTTTTATTACGATAAATATGCTCCAGCAAAGTAAATGAAACCATTGAAAAAGAAAATGTAGGGACTATACATATTAAATGGATTTTTCCAACAGGGAGTCGGAAGCGGGGCTTGCTCCGTTCGCTCCACGCATCGACTCGGTATTGCAGTACCTCCGAGAACGGTGCACCATCTTTGACCTGTCAAAAACAACAACAAAAAGAAGGAACACAAGTGGTGACCTAGTAGCCGAGAGAGGTGAGTATCCACGTAGGTAAATGCGTATCCCTAGTAGCAAGAGGATGATAATAACAACTGTGTGCACTTTTTTTCCCCGTCCTGTCATTTGCTCCACGACCTGTGTTCTGTGTGGAATTTTTTCCCTCCGTTTTACTTAAAAAGAAAAAAAGAAAAGAAAAAAATAGATTTTGGTTAAATCACTGTGTCTGTGTGTGTGTGTGTGTGTGTGTGTGACTGTGTGTGTGTGACTGTGTGTGCCCAGTCTCTCACTCTGTGACTTGACTAGTCACTCAACTAACTAGTCACCAACTCACTCATGCCCTCATTTGTTCATTCACTCACTCACAAATCCACGAGGCCTGTGCCTGGCACTGAACGAGTGTTTCTCGACCCCTTCACTTTGTCCGAAATCAAAACTCTGCTTTCTCTTCAATTTACGCACAAGTTTTTCGCCTTTTACTAAAGACTTCCGTGGAGAGGAACACTTATGAGTTCAACTCATTTTTGGATGGGCTTTGCTTCCGACAGAGCCCTAGTATGTTGTTACAAGAGAAATGAGCCACCATGTCTGTCTGTCTGTCTGTCTGTCTGTCTGTCTGTCTCTAAGTCTGTAAGTCTCTTTCAGGGGGGACGTCACTATTGTCTCTAGATGCCGGACCTCCGTCGGTCGCACGCGGCCCACCTCGGAGCCCCCCGGGGTCCCGGCGTCAACCGGGTCCCATTTGTGGGTTATCGCTTCTCGGCCTTTTGGCTAAGATCAAGTGTAGTACGGTTCGTTTTGGCGGTATTTTCTACACTTTCCACCTGGAGTCGTGCGGTGTATTGGGGCACAGGTGGAAGCGCGATCATGGCCGCAAGGCAAAATAATCAGTCAGCAGGAGCTGGACTGCGCAAAACACTACAGTTTGTGTGGGCAAGTAAGGAGGGATCCATCTGGGATCGGGAACGGTTCATCCGGAAGATTATTATGGAAGGACTGGGTTTGGACCCAGGATTGGTTTTTTGTCTGCAGAGGAACGTGGCAGCAGAGGGATACGAGCTCTCCCTGGGAACCGAGGCATTATATCGGCGGTGTACGGAGGTCTGCAGGGAGAATTTTGCTTCGGAGCCTTTCTGTAATTTTCGGATTTTTCCTTTGGGCAGACTGAATGTAAAGATGATGACTGTGGAGATGTACAACCCGTTTGTGGGGGATGATGTCATTATGGACTTCTTGAGTCGGTATGGGAGTGTGGCTACCTCTGTTCGGTACCTCCGGTGCGGATTAGGCGTATGGTCTGGGCGGCGTCAGTTCCGAGTGACGCTGCGAAAGGATCCAAAGGGGACTGACGGATTGGCGCACCCGCCTGCTTTCTTCTCCATCGGGACAGAGCGGGGCTACCTTTTTTACTCTGGCCAACCGCCTTTCTGCCGTCACTGCCGTAGTTTTGGCCATCAGGCAACTGGATGTGGTCATCTGAAGTGCCGGAACTGTGGGGCCTCGGGGCATGGGGCAGCAGACTGCAAAGAGCCAAAGGTCTGTAATGGCTGTGGGGTTCAAGGCCATGTCTTCCGCGACTGCCCTGCTCGGAGCCGCACTTATGCAGAGGCAGCCGGTGGGGGAAAGGACGGGGACAGTGCAGACGCGGCGGACCTCTCTCTTCGCCCCTTGGACGAGGTTATTTGGGAGATGATGGCTGAAGGTTTGCCTTTGACCGGTCCAACCGAGTCGGTGGCTGAAGCAGTGGCTGAATCGGTTCTGGAAGAGGTGGGGCAGCCTCCGAAGGTCTGGGCGGATGATATGGATGGGTTACTGAGTGGGCTCTCGGACGAGGAGATGGAGGCATCCAAGGCGAGGAGGCCGCGGTCCCCTTCTGCTGATGGCGGGGTGGGATCTTCTCCAGTCGCGGAGGCTGGTGTTTCTCCGGTGGCAAGGGGCCGGAAGAAAAGGAGGAAGGCGGGGGTCACACAGGAGGCTCAAGAAGTATCCTTCGCAGTGGAGAACCGCTACGCTGTGCTGAATCCGGACTTTGGGGGTGAGTTGGGGGCAGGGGGAGATGACTCGCTGCTTTTGGGTCTCCCGGAGGCTATTGCCATAGACTCTGGTGGTCAGGGGAGTGGGGACTCTGGGGTAGTGCCGGAGACTGCTTTGTCGGACTTGGCCTCTGCCTCGGTTTTGGGGACAGACCAGCTGGTTTCCCAGTTGGAAGGACATGGGGTAGAGGATGTGGACTCCTCCTCAAGCCCGGAGCACGCTTTTGTTTCTCCCATATCACCAAACAGTGTGGACTACTTGGTGGGGGGGAGTGATATGGGGAGTGGGAGTGAAGTGGGTTAATGTGCTTTGGGGCTTTACTGGGTTTCTTTTTCTTATGTAGGATGGCTCTGTTTACTGTTCTCACTGTCAATGTTCGGGGAATGCGGGATGCAGGGAAGAGGGGGGGTGTTTTTCAGTATCTGTCATGTGTTTACTTCCAAGTGTGTTTTCTGCAGGAGGTACACCTCAGGGACGAAAATGATTCTGTGGCCTTCTCAGATGGGTGGGTGCGGGGTGTTTCTAGGTGGGGGGTGGGTGGTGTACATTCTTCTGGTGTGGGTATTCTTTTTGGGGATCGTTTTTTCCAGGAGGTGGGGTGTTTTTCACTTGTCCAGGGGCGGGTTCTGGTTGTGGACGCTGATTGGAAGGGGGTGTGTTTTCGTTTCGTTAATGTCTACGCTCCGGCGGAGCCGAAGGGAAGGAAGGCCCTCTTTTTGGCTCTGCCGGACGTGTTAGTGACGAATCGGGTTGTTGTTTTGGGGGGTGATTTCAATGTTTCTTTTGAAGGTCCTGGGGACTTCAGTTTGCCATATTTGGCTACAGTGGTAAGGGATTTTTCTTTGAGGGATTCTTTTAGGGTGGTTGATCCAGGGGGGCAGGGTTTCACATGGGGAAATTCCAGGGGTTCCCGGAGCCGCCTGGATCATGTATTTTTGCCCGCTGTCTTGCCGGTGGCTCGAGTTACTGTGAAGCCTGTTTGGTTCTCGGACCATTGTCAGGTTCAGGTGGTGTTCACGGCGGATGTCCCGGCCTTTGGCCGGGGTTTCTGGAAGCTGAACTGCTCAGTTTTGCAGGACTCTTCCTTTAAGGAAGACTTCAAGGCACATTATGAGGTGTGGGTGGGTCTGAAGCCTTTTTTCACATCCTTGCTTGATTGGTGGGACTGTCTGAAAACCAATGTTAGGGCCTTTGCGGTGTCCTTCTGCTCTACCAGGGCCCGGGCCAGCAGGGCGGCCTTTGTAGGTCTGCAGCGGGAGCTCTCGTCTCTGGTCGCTGCAGAGAATAGAGGTGAGGCTCCGGATCAGGATAGGATGGCGGTTGTGAGGAGTGATCTGGAGGCCTATTTCAAGGGCAAGGCTCGAGATTTCTTTTTTCGGTGTCGGAGGGAAAAGGTGGAGTTAGGTGAGGTATGCGGGGCATACTTTTTCAAGCAGGTGAGGGCTGCCCGAGCTAAGGTGGTGATCTCAGGGCTGAGGACTGAAGGCGGTACAGTGGTCCATGACCCTGCGGGCCTAGTTAAGGCCGCTTCAGCCTTTTATGGTGCTTCTTTTCGGGTTGGGTCGGTAGACTCATCCAAGGCGGAGTCCTTTTTAGGGTTTCTGGAGGGGCGGGTCCCCCCGGACATTGCCGGTACCCTAGATGGCCCTTTCAGTTTGGCAGAGTTAGAGGGGGCTTTAAAGGGTTTGCCATCCGGGAAGGTTCCTGGGTTGGATGGGCTGCCCAAGGAGTTTTATGTTACGTTCTGGGATGTTTTGGGGGAGGATTATCTTACAGTGGCTCAAGCTGTTTTTGAGTCGGGCTCACTGACGTCGTCCATGCGTGAAGGGGTGTTGACGCTACTGTTTAAGAAAGGCGAAAGGACCGAGTTGGCAAATTACAGGCCCATTACTCTTTTATGTGTGGACTGTAAGGTGTTGGCTCGAGTTTTGGCAGGTCGGCTGCGTACCGCGTTGCCGTATGTGATCCACAGTGATCAGACTTGTGGTGTGGAGGGACGCTCCATTTTTTGGAATCTGTCTCTAGTTAGAGACTGTATTGCTTGGGCACAAGATCGGGGTGTGGGTCTCATGTTGGTCGGGTTGGACCTGGAGAAGGCCTTCGATAGGGTGCAACATGAATTTCTTTTCTTGGTGATGGAGAGGTTGGGTTTTGGTGTCAAATTTATGAGGTGGGTTCGCCTTCTTTATAATGGAGTGGGGAGCCGCGTTTTGGTAAATGGGCACTTGGGTGAGCTAGTCCCGCAGGGGACTGGGGTGCGGCAGGGTTGTCCACTCTCCCCGCTGCTTTTTGTGTTATATGTGGAGCCTTTGGCGGGTGCTCTCCGGGCCGATTTATTGATCTCGGGTCTGCGCCTTCCAGGTGGGGGCTCTTCCGAGGTCAAGGTGTCGTTGTATGCGGATGACGTAACCCTGTTCTTGACCTCGGAGAAGGGGGTTGCTAGGGCAGTGGAGGTGTTGGGGGATTTTGCTCTGGCCTCTGGGGCACGGGTCAACCTGGGCAAATCCTCGGTTAAGTATTTCGGCCCTTGGGCCGGGCGACGTGATGGCCTTAGTGGCATCTCGTTTTGCTCTGGGCCAATGAGGGTTTTGGGGGTCGATTTTGAGGCATCTGGTAGTGCTCTGACCAACTGGAGCAAGCGGGTGGCGCGGGTGAACTCTAGGTTAGGTCTTTGGAAAACGCGTCAGCTTTCTTTGAGCAGACATTCTGCCTTCACTGGTCTTCTTGGCATACGTTTTTCCGTTGCCTCCTCAGCTGCGGAAAGGCCTAGTAAGGGCGTTTTTTTCTTTTATTTGGGGAGGATATGAGTATGTCAAGAGGGACTGGATGGTCCAGTCGTTGGAGGCAGGTGGCCGTGGTGTCCCTGACCTCCCCTTGAAACTTGATGTAATGTTTTTTAATTTTCTGTGTAGGAGCCTGGTGTACCCGTGTGGGCATAGCTACCAGATTTTGTTGGAGTTTTGGTTGGCGGTCCCTTTGCGCCGCTTTGTGGCCTGGGACAACTCCCGTCCAAAAGCAGAGTCACTCCCACCGCACTTCCACCAGGTGGTGATGTGGAGCAAACGGCATGTGGAATGTCGGGAGGGTTTGCTATGTTTGGACTACAGGGCCCTGTACAGGGTTCTGGTGGCGAAGAGGGGTCCTGTACGGGTGTTTGGTGTGGGTCCCGATGTTTGGCGGGCAATACAGCGGCCCGGCCTCTCGCATCGTATGCGAGACCTGAACTGGCTGGGTATCCATCGCCGGCTGCCAGTCAGGGACGTTTTGTACAGACACGGCCTTAATAAAACCAAGTTGTGTCCGAGGGCTGGGTGTGGGGCCGAGGAGACGTTGGAACACGTCTTTTGGGAGTGCCCTTTTGCGAAAAAGGTATGGGGGGATCTTATGTTGTTTTTTGCAGGATTGGGGGTTTTGACCTTTGATGGGATTATGTTGGGGCGGGGTTTGGGGATTGGCAAGGGGAGGGTTGCTTTTGTGCTCTGGCTTTTGATTTCTTTGGGAAAGGTGGCTTTGTGGGATTCTCTGGGTTTTTTGGTTCGATCCAATGTGGACAAGGGGGTGGCGGGAGCCATTGGATGGGTGCGGGCTGAGCTACGCTGGAGGATTGACTCCGACGTAGCCAGATACGGGTTTCATGCAGCCAGGGAGCGCTGGAAAGGCCTTTATGGCTAATTTGTAAAGGATAATGGAAAAGGTCTGGTATGGGTAATAGGAACCGTGGCTACCTTTGTTTGTATTTTGGTTTGTTCTTTCTCATGTTTATTATTTTAAGGGTTAGCCGAGGTATGAATGTTTTTGGATATTTACGAGTTGTTATGGTTTTTATGGTTTCTGTATTGCTGTATTTGTATGGTCTATTGGTTTTCAATAAAAAAAAAAAAAAAAAAAAAAAAATCTGTTCTTATCAGTTTAATATCTGATATGTCCCCCATCGGGGGACTATACATATTAAATGGATTTTTCCAACAGGGAGTCGGAAGCGGGGCTTGCTCCGTCCGCTCCACGCATCGACTCGGTATTGCAGTACCTCCGAGAACGGTGCACCATCTTTGACCTGTCAAAAACAACAACAAAAAGAAGGAACACAAGTGGTGACCTAGTAGCCGAGAGAGGTGAGTATCCACGTAGGTAAATGCGTATCCCCAGTAGCAAGAGGATGATAATAACAACTGTGTGCACTTTTTTTCCCCGTCCTGTCATTTGCTCCACGACCTGTGTTCTGTGTGGAATTTTTTCCCTCCGTTTTACTTAAAAAAAAAAAAAGATTTTGGTTAAATCACTGTGTCTGTGTGTGACTGTGTGTGTGTGTGTGTGTGTGTGTGTGTGTGTGTGTGTGTGTGTGTGTGACTGTGTGTGTGTGACTGTGTGTGCCCAGTCTCTCACTCTGTGACTTGACTAGTCACTCAACTAACTAGTCACCAACTCACTCATGCCCTCATTTGTTCATTCACTCACTCACAAATCCACGAGGCCTGTGCCTGGCACTGAACGAGTGTTTCTCGACCCCTTCACTTTGTCCGAAATCAAAACTCTGCTTTCTCTTCAATTTACGCACAAGTTTTTCGCCTTTTACTAAAGACTTCCGTGGAGAGGAACACTTATGAGTTCAACTCATTTTTGGATGGGCTTTGCTTCCGCCAGAGCCCTAGTATGTTGTTACAAGAGAAATGAGCCACCATGTCTGTCTGTCTGTCTGTCTGTCTCTAAGTCTGTAAGTCTCTTTCAGGGGGGACGTCACTATTGTCTCTAGATGCCGGACCTCCGTCAGTCGCACGCGGCCCACCTCGGAGCCCCCCGGGGTCCCGGCGTCAACAGGGTCCCATTTGTGGGTTATCGCTTCTCGGCCTTTTGACTAAGATAAAGTGCGGGAAAAAAAGGACAAACGAAATTGTGGCAATTGTTTTCACCTGGAGTCGTGCGGTGTATGGGGCACAGGTGGAAAGTTTTTGATTTTAAGGGTTTCGGCAATTATAGCTGTTTTTTGTTTAACGCGACGTGCGTTTTTTCCCTCTTTTTTTTGGGAATTTTATTTTTTTTGGGTTTCTGTTTGTTTCCTGCTCGTTCGGTTTGTGGTTTCACGTACCCGGTGCGTAGCCACTTTCCGGCAGCATTATGGCGGCAGTGCCTGGAGCGGGCGCGGTGCCTGGGCAGGGTATTAAAAACACCCTCCGTTTCCAGTGGAAAGGGGATCTGGAGGAGATGTGGCCCCGGGACCAGTTCACCAGAATTGTCTTGATGGGGATACTGAAGCTGACGCCTGAGATCGTCAAGTGCATCCAGGGGAATGTGCCAGAGAACGCCTTTGAGGTCACCTTTTTTAAAGAGGCAGACAAAGACAAGGCGGTTAAAGAGTGTGAGGACGCAGACCAGGCCAGTCCGTGTCGCCTGTTTAAAGTGCTGGACCTATCAAGAGGGGGGTTTCGGGTGCTAACAGTACACATGTACAACCCCAATGTGGAGGATGAGACTGTGGCAGAGTTTCTAGCGGGGTACTGTTCAGTGAGGCCAGGACCCAAGTACATAAGGGACATCTACGGGTTCTGGACGGGGAGGAGGCAGTACCAAGTGGTCCTACAGCCTGATCCCATCGGGTGGGACGGCTACCGCCACATCCCGGGGATGTTTTCAACAAGAGGAGAGAGGGGCACACTCTACTATGCCCGCCAGCCGGAGTTCTGTAAAAGGTGCCAGAAGTTCGGGCACAGAACGGCGAGCTGTGAAGTGAGGAGGAAGTGTAACAGGTGTGGGGCAGAGGGACATGAGGCCCTTAACTGCCCGCAACCAAAGAGGTGCAGGGAGTGTGGGTCAGAGGAACATCTGGTCGCGGCCTGCCCGCATCGCAGGAAGTCCTATGCTGAGGCAGCTGGTGGCGAGGGGCCAAGCGGCGAGGGACAGGAAGCGGCAGTGGAGGAGGTTGACAAGGCGGAGAGACGGGAGGGGGCGGTGCCCCAGAAAAAGGCGGGGCCGGTGCCCCAGAAAAAGGCAGGGCTGGTGCCCCTGAAGAAGACGGGGCTGGTGCCCCAGCAGAAGACGGGGGCGGTGCCCCAGAAACAGGCAGGGCCGGTGCCCCAGAAAAAGACGGGGCTGGTGCCCCAAGAGCTGCAGGTTGTAGCGGAGCCCCAGGGGGTGGTGCCCGTTGAGGAGCCCCAGGAAGGGGCGGAAGAGGAAAAGGAGGAGGAGATGGTGGAGGAAACACCGAAGGAGGAAAGACCAGAGGAGGAGGTGGTACTGGAGGAGGCCCTCGCAGGGCTGAGGGAGCTCTCGGAGGGGATGACTGCAGGTACAACAGCGGGGGCAGCACTATCTGGGGGCTCCGGTTGCCCCCTCCAGCCAAAAAGGAAGAGATTGGTTGAGGACTGCGGAGGGAGGGGGGACGGCACGGGGGAGAGCAGTGGGGTGAGTGGGGAGGGGCCGGGCCCGGGGGGGGGGGGGATGGAGGTGGTGGAGGGGTTTATGTCCCAGGACGTTGGGGACGACATGTCGGGTGTCGGGACCCCCTTGGCATCCCAGGGGACTGAGATGGTGTTTGCCGAGGGGGGGACTTGAGGGACTGTGGGGGAGATGGGGTGATGTGGTTTGTGTTGTTGGGGTATATTCGGTTTTGCTGTTTGTAGGTGTGTCTGTTTTTTTAGAAGGTGGGTTTGTTTTCGTATTATGGTGTTGTTAAGTAGAAAGTATGGTTTTTGGGTCTGTATTAGTGGTTATATGGGGATTTTGTTTTCTGTCAATTGCGCCTGATGTGGGCTGGTATAAATTGTAACAGTGCTTTATGGGAAATAAAGACCTTTAACAATCTGTTCTTATCAGTTTAATATCTGATATGTCCCCCATCGGGGGACTATACATATTAAATGGATTTTTCCAACAGGGAGTCGGAAGCGGGGCTTGCTCCGTCCGCTCCACGCATCGACTCGGTATTGCAGTACCTCCGAGAACGGTGCACCATCTTTCACCTGTCAAAAACAACAACAAAAAGAAGGAACACAAGTGGTGACCTAGTAGCCGAGAGAGGTGAGTATCCATGTAGGTAAATGCGTATCCCTAGTAGCAAGAGGATGATAATAACAACTGTGTGCACTTTTTTTCCCCGTCCTGTCATTTGCTCAACGACCTGTGTTCTGTGTGGAATTTTTTCCCTCCGTTTTACTTAAAAAATAAAAAAATAAAAAAAATATAGATTTTGGTTAAATCACTGTGTGTGTGTGTGTGTGTGTGTGACTGTGTGTGTGTGAGACTGTGTGTGCCCAGTCTCTCACTCTGTGACTTGACTAGTCACTCAACTAACTAGTCACCAACTCACTCATGCCCTCATTTGTTCATTCACTCACTCACAAATCCACGAGGCCTGTGCCTGGCACTGAACGAGTGTTTCTCGACCCCTTCACTTTGTCCGAAATCAAAACTCTGCTTTCTCTTCAATTTACGCACAAGTTAGTTGCGGTTCGAAGTGTAAACAGAGTGGTGCGGGTTGGAGTAGGAGTTTTGTACCTGGAGTCGTGCGGTGTATGGGGCACAGGTACAAAAGTATTTTTTTGGAAGTAAGGTTTGGCTTAATAGCCTTTTATTTTACGCGACGTGCGTTTTTTCCCGGTTTTTTGGGGGATTTTCTCAGTTTTTGTTTTCGGTTGTTTGCTGCTCGTTCTGATTAGTGGCTTTACGCACCAGGTGCGTAGCCACTTGCCGGCGGCTTCATGGCAGCTGGATCAGGAGCGGGGGGTGTGCCCGGACAAGGGCTTAAGAACACCCTCCGTTTCCAGTGGAAGGGGGACCTGGAGGAGATGTGGCCCCGGGACCAGTTCACCCGCATTGTCTTGATGGGCATTTTGGGTTTGACGCCAAAGATCGTCATGGCACTGCAGGGTAATGTGCCGGAGCACGCTTTTGAAGTGACCTTTTTTAAGGAGGCGGACAAGGACAGCGCCGTAAAGAAAGTGGAGGATGAGGCCCAGACCAGTCCTTGTCACCTATACAGGGTGACGGATCTTTCGAGGGGGGGGTTGAGGGTGGTAACCGTCCACATGTACGACCCCAACGTGGTGGATGAGACGGTGGTGGCGTTCCTTGCGGGGTACTGTGCAGTGAGGCCAGGCCCGAAATACATAAGGGATAGTTACGGTTTCTGGACGGCCCGGAGGCAGTTCCAGGTGGTCCTCCGACCGGATGCCGCTGGGAAGGACGGCTTCTGCCACATCCCTGGGTTGTTTTCGGTCAAGGGAGGAGAGAGGGGTTCCCTCTTTTATGCCCGCCAACCCGAGTTCTGCAGAAGATGCCGGAAGTTCGGGCACAGCGCGGCAGGTTGTGAGGCGAGGAGGAGATGTAACCGGTGTGGAGAGGAGGGGCATGAGGCCCCAAACTGCCCACAGCCAAAAAGATGTAGGGAGTGTGGGTCGGACGAACATCTGGTCGCGGCCTGCCCGCACCGCAGGAAGTCTTACGCAGAGGCAGCTGGTGGCGAGGGCCCGAGCGGCGAGGGACAGAAAGCGGTGGTGGAGGAGGGCGAAAAGGCGGAGAGACAGGAGGGACCGGAGCCCCAGAAGGCGGGGCAGGTGCCCCAGGAAAAGGCGGGGGCGGTGCCCAAGAAGAAGGCGGGGGCGGTGCCCCAGAAACAGGCGGGGCTGGTGCCCCAGGAAAAGGGGGCAGGTGCCCCAAGAAAAAGCGGGGAAGGTGCCCCAAGAAAAGGCGGGGCAGGTGCCCCAGAAAAGGCGGGGCCGGTGCCCCAGGAAAAGGCGGGGCTGGTGCCCCAGAAGAATATTGTCGCGGAGCCCCAGGGGGTGGTGCCCGCAGAACAAGAGGAGCCCCAGGGAGGGGCGGAGGAGGAAGAGGAGGAGATGGTGGAGGGGGCACCAATGGAGGAGAGACCGGAGGAGGAGGTGGTATTGGAGGAGGCCCTAGCAGGGCTGAGGGAGCTCTCGGAGGGGATGCTCACAAGTACAACATCGGGGGCACACTCCGGGGGCCCTGCTCTACCCCCTCACCCGAAAAGGAAAAGACTGGTTGAGGACTGTACGGGGAGGAAGGAGGACACGGGGGAGAACACTGGGGTGAAGGAGGAGGGGCCTGGCCCGGGGGGGGGTAAGGGGATGGAGGAGGTGGAGGGTTTCATGTCACAGGACATTGGGGGTGAAATGTCGGGTCTCGGGACCCCCTTGGCATCACAGGGGACTGAGATGGTGTTTGCCAACGGGGGGACAGGGGGGACTCTGGGGAAGATGGGGTGATGTGGGGTGTGTTTAAAAGGTGTTTTTGTTCGTGATATGGTGGTGTTGGGTAAAGAGGGTGGTTCTGGGTCTGTTTTGGTGGGTGAAGAGGGGTTTTTGAGTAAAGAGGTATCTGTGTTGAATGTGGGGATTGGGGTTTTCTCAATTGTGCCTGATGTGGGCTGTTATAAACTGTAAAATGTCTTTATGGTAATAAAGACCTTTAACAATCTGTTCTTATCAGTTTAATATCTGATATGTCCCCCATCGGGGGACTATACATATTAAATGGATTTTTCCAACAGGGAGTCGGAAGCGGGGCTTGCTCCGTCCGCTCCACGCATCGACTCGGTATTGCAGTACCTCCGAGAACGGTGCACCATCTTTGACCTGTCAAAAACAACAACAAAAAGAAGGAACACAAGTGGTGACCTAGTAGCCGAGAGAGGTGAGTATCCATGTAGGTAAATGCGTATCCCTAGTAGCAAGAGGATGATAATAACAACTGTGTGCACTTTTTTCCCCGTCCTGTCATTTGCTCAACGACCTGTGTTCTGTGTGGAATTTTTTCCCTCCGTTTTACTTAAAAAAAAAAAAAAAAAAAAAAATAGATTTTGGTTAAATCACTGTGACTGTGTGTGTGTGTGTGTGTGTGTGACTGTGTGTGTGTGACTGTGTGTGTGTGAGACTGTGTGTGCCCAGTCTCTCACTCTGTGACTTGACTAGTCACTCAACTAACTAGTCACCAACTCACTCATGCCCTCATTTGTTCATTCACTCACTCACAAATCCACGAGGCCTGTGCCTGGCACTGAACGAGTGTTTCTCGACCCCTTCACTTTGTCCGAAATCAAATCTCTGCTTTCTCTTCAATTTACGCACAAGAGAAGTTGAGGCTCGGAGTGGGAGGTTGGTACAGTGGATGCATTTTTTTTTTTTTCACCTGTTGGCCGTGCGGTGTATGGGGCACAGGTGGGGAGGTTTCACGGTTGGGTGGTTTTGTGGGTTTTTGCTATTTTAAGCAGCTTTTGTTTAGCGCGACGTGCGCTTGGTTTTCGGGGTTTAGGTAGTTTTTTCCTTTTTTCTTGAGGCCTGGTGTGCGTCTGCTAGCGCGCCAGCGCTATGGCGGCTGGTGAAGGAGCGGGGGGTGTGCCGGGACAAGGCATTAAAAACACCCTCCGCTTCCAGTGGAAGGGGGACTTGGACGAGATGTGGCCCCGGGACCAGTTCACCCGGATAGTTATAATAGGCATACTTGGCCTGACACCAGAGATTGTAAAGTGCCTTCAAGGGAACGTGCCAGAACACGCGTTCGAGGTGTGCTTTTTACGGGACGCAGATATGGATGCGGCGGTGAAGAAGGTGGAGGAGGCGGACCAGACAAGTCCGTGCCACCTTTACAGGGTCACGGACCTTTCAAGGGGGGGCCTCAGGGTGGTAACGGTACATATGTACAACCCCAACGTAGAGGATGACACAGTGGCGGGGTTTCTGGCTGGGTACTGTGCCGTGAGGCCAGGGCCCAAGTACATTCGTGACAACTATGGGTTTTGGACGGGCGCCGGCAGTACCAGGTGGTTCTACAGCCTGAGCCCACCGGGAAGGACGGTTTCCGCCACATCCCGGGAATGTTCGATATTAGAGGAGAAAGGGGTACCCTCTACTATGCCCGCCAGCCGGATTTCTGCAGGCGGTGCAAGAGGTTTGGCCATGGCGCAGCGGGATGCGTAGCAAGGAAGAGATGCAACCGGTGTGGGGAAGAGGGGCATATGGCTACGAGCTGCCCGCAGCCAAAAAGGTGTAGAGAGTGCGGGGCTGAGGACCACCTGGTCGCGGCCTGTCCAGGGCGCAGGAGGTCCTATGCTGAGGCTGCTGGTGGCGAGGGCCCAAGCGGGAAGGAACAAGCCCGGGAGAAGGCAGGGCGGAGAGACGGGCGAGGGGCTGGTGCCCCAGAAGCAGGCGGGGCCGGTGCCCCAGAAGCAGGCGGGGGCGGTGCCCCAGAAGCAGGCGGGGCCGGTGCCCCAGAAGCAGGCGGGGCCGGGGCCCCAGAAGCAGGCGGGGCCGGTGCCCCAGGAGCAAGCGGGGTGGAGCCACAGGAGCAGGCGGCGGACCCCAGGTGGTGGTGCCGTTAGAGGTGGTGGAGATGGAGACTGAGGAGGAGGCGGTGGAGGAGACGCCTCCGGAGGAGAGGCCACCAGATGCGGGCGGGGCCCTGGAAGAGGCCCTGGCGCGGAGTCTCTCGGAGGGGATATCTTTCTCGGAGGCCTCCGATCGGACTCTCCGGGATCTCCCTTCCACGGGACAGGGGACATCCGGGGAGTCCGCGAGGACGGCACTGGGGTGAGTGGGGACACTGAGGGGCGGGGTGGGCCCCGAGGGGAGGAAAAAAGGGAAAAGAAATGTGGTGGGAGGGGAGGGAGCCCCGCTCGAACACTGCCAGGCGGAGCACGGCTCGGGGGTTGAGGGGGTGGGGGGTGCACTGCACGGGATTCTGAGGTCCCAATGACGGGTGAGGGGACGCCCTGGGCAGGGACTGAGGCGGCGTTTGCTGGGGGCGGGACCAGATGTCGGGGGAGGCGGGTGGGGTGGCATCCGCAGGAACTGAGGGGCGTTTGCTAGGGGGAGGACATGGGGGACTTGGGGGTGGTGGGGGTGATGTCCCAGGGGTTGGGGTTTGAGGTAGGGTGCTTGTTTGTTCGCAATGGCTGGTTTCCCAGTGGGACTGTCAAGGTGCGGGGTTTGCGGGTTTGTAAAGAGGAGGGGGTGTTTAGGGACTTTGGGTGGAGTCGGGTTTGATTTTTGTGGTTTTTGTTGCACCTGAGGTAGGTGCACCTCAGGTTTTTGTTTCCTTAGGTTTGGGCTATTCCTTTTGTCATTGGGTGGGGTTTAGTTTTTTGGGTAATGGGGAACTGGGGTGGCCCACAAGGAGGGGGTTACGGGCGGGGGTCCGGGTGGTCTATGTTGAAAGGGTTTTTTGGGTCCCCAGTGATTAGGGTTAGGGTGGATGGGGTTTTTGTTTTTTGTTTTCAATTGGTGCCTAATGTGGGCCGGAGTATGAGTTTGTTAACAGTGTCTTTATGGGAAATAAAGACAGTTAACAATCTGTTCTTATCAGTTTAATATCTGATATGTCCCCCATCGGGGACTATACATATTAAATGGATTTTTCCAACAGGGAGTCGGAAGCGGGGCTTGCTCCGTCCGCTCCACGCATCGACTCGGTATTGCAGTACCTCCGAGAACGGTGCACCATCTTTCACCTGTCAAAAACAACAACAAAAAGAAGGAACACAAGTGGTGACCTAGTAGCCGAGAGAGGTGAGTATCCATGTAGGTAAATGCGTATCCCTAGTAGCAAGAGGATGATAATAACAACTGTGTGCACTTTTTTTCCCCGTCCTGTCATTTGCTCAACGACCTGTGTTCTGTGTGGAATTTTTTCCCTCCGTTTTACTTAAAAAAAAAAAAAAAAAAAAAAATAGATTTTGGTTAAATCACTGTGTCTGTGTGTGTGTGTGTGTGTGTGTGTGTGTGACTGTGTGTGTGACTGTGTGTGTGTGAGTGTGTGCCCAGTCTCTCACTCTGTGACTTGACTAGTCACTCAACTAACTAGTCACCAACTCACTCATGCCCTCATTTGTTCATTCACTCACTCACAAATCCACGAGGCCTGTGCCTGGCACTGAACGAGTGTTTCTCGACCCCTTCACTTTGTCCGAAATCAAAACTCTGCTTTCTCTTCAATTTACGCACAAGTTAGCGGTTCGGAAGTGTAAACAGAGTGGTGCGGGTTGGAGTAGGAGTTTTGTACCTGGAGTCGTGCGGTGTATGGGGCACAGGTACAAAAGTATTTTTTTGAAGTAAGGTTTGGCTTAATAGCCTTTTATTTTACGCGACGTGCGTTTTCCCGGTTTTTGGGGGATTTTCTCAGTTTTTGTTTTCGGTTGTTTGCTG
The DNA here is from genome assembly GCA_029465975.1 of Dallia pectoralis. Lineage (NCBI taxonomy): Eukaryota > Metazoa > Chordata > Actinopteri > Esociformes > Umbridae > Dallia > Dallia pectoralis. The sequence continues at coordinate 13,026,727 of CM055758.1, forward strand.
CTCGTTCTGATTAGTGGCTTTACGCACCAGGTGCGTAGCCACTTGCCGGCGGCTTCATGGCAGCTGGATCAGGAGCGGGGGTGTGCCCGGACAAGGGCTTAAGAACACCCTTCCGTTTCCAGTGGAAGGGGGACCTGGAGGAGATGTGGCCCGGGACCAGTTCACCCGCATTGTCTTGATGGGCATTTTGGGTTTGACGCCAAAGATCGTCATGGCACTGCAGGGTAATGTGCCGGAGCACGCTTTTGAAGTGACCTTTTTAAGGAGGCGGACAAGGACAGCGCCGTAAAGAAAGTGGAGGATGAGGCCCAGACCAGTCCTTGTCACCTATACAGGGTGACGGATCTTTCGAGGGGGTTGAGGGTGGTAACCGTCCACATGTACGACCCCAACGTGGTGGATGAGACGGTGGTGGCGTTCCTTGCGGGGTACTGTGCAGTGAGGCCAGGCCCGAAATACATAAGGGATAGTTACGGTTTCTGGACGGCCCGGAGGCAGTTCCAGGTGGTCCTCCGACCGGATGCCGCTGGGAAGGACGGCTTCTGCCACATCCCTGGGTTGTTTTCGGTCAAGGGAGGAGAGAGGGGTTCCCTCTTTTATGCCCGCCAACCCGAGTTCTGCAGAAGATGCCGGAAGTTCGGGCACAGCGCGGCAGGTTGTGAGGCGAGGAGGAGATGTAACCGGTGTGGAGAGGAGGGGCATGAGGCCCCAAACTGCCCACAGCCAAAAAGATGTAGGGAGTGTGGGTCGGACGAACATCTGGTCGCGGCCTGCCCGCACCGCAGGAAGTCTTACGCAGAGGCAGCTGGTGGCGAGGGCCCGAGCGGCGAGGGACAGAAAGCGGTGGTGGAGGAGGGCGAAAAGGCGGAGAGACAGGAGGGACCGGAGCCCCAGAAGGCGGGGCAGGTGCCCCAGGAAAAGGCGGGGGCGGTGCCCAAGAAGAAGGCGGGGGCGGTGCCCCAGAAACAGGCGGGGCTGGTGCCCCAGGAAAAGGGGGGGCAGGTGCCCCAAGAAAAAGCGGGGAAGGTGCCCCAAGAAAAGGCGGGGCAGGTGCCCCAGAAAAAGGCGGGGCCGGTGCCCCAGGAAAAGGCGGGGCTGGTGCCCCAGAAGAATATTGTCGCGGAGCCCCAGGGGGTGGTGCCCGCAGAACAAGAGGAGCCCCAGGGAGGGGCGGAGGAGGAAGAGGAGGAGATGGTGGAGGGGGCACCAATGGAGGAGAGACCGGAGGAGGAGGTGGTATTGGAGGAGGCCCTGGCAGGGCTGAGGGAGCTCTCGGAGGGGATGCTCACAAGTACAACATCGGGGGCACACTCCGGGGGCCCTGCTCTTCCCCCTCACCCGAAAAGGAAAAGACTGGTTGAGGACTGTACGGGGAGGAAGGAGGACACGGGGGAGAACACTGGGGTGAAGGAGGAGGGGCCTGGCCCGGGGGGGGGTAAGGGAATGGAGGAGGTGGAGGGTTTCATGTCACAGGACATTGGGGGTGAAATGTCGGGTCTCGGGACCCCCTTGGCATCACAGGGGACTGAGATGGTGTTTGCCAACGGGGGGACAGGAGGGACTCTGGGGAAGATGGGGTGATGTGGGGTGTGTTTAAAAGGTGTTTTTGTTCGTGATATGGTGGTGTTGGGTAAAGAGGGTGGTTCTGGGTCTGTTTTGGTGGGTGAAGAGGGGTTTTTGAGTAAAGAGGTATCTGTGTTGAATGTGGGGATTGGGGTTTTCTCGATTGTGCCTGATGTGGGCTGTTATAAACTGTAAAATGTCTTTATGGTAATAAAGACCTTTAACAATAAAAAAAAAAATCTGTTCTTATCAGTTTAATATCTGATATGTCCCCCATCGGGGGACTATACATATTAAATGGATTTTTCCAACAGGGAGTCGGAAGCGGGGCTTGCTCCGTCCGCTCCACGCATCGACTCGGTATTGCAGTACCTCCGAGAACGGTGCACCATCTTTGACCTGTCAAAAACAACAACAAAAAGAAGGAACACAAGTGGTGACCTAGTAGCCGAGAGAGGTGAGTATCCATGTAGGTAAATGCGTATCCCTAGTAGCAAGAGGATGATAATAACAACTGTGTGCACTTTTTTTCCCCGTCCTGTCATTTGCTCAACGACCTGTGTTCTGTGTGGAATTTTTCCCTCCGTTTTACTTAAAAAAAAAAAAAAAAAAAAAAAATAGATTTTGGTTAAATCACTGTGACTGTGTGTGTGTGTGTGACTGTGTGTGTGTGACTGTGTGTGTGTGAGACTGTGTGTGCCCAGTCTCTCACTCTGTGACTTGACTAGTCACTCAACTAACTAGTCACCAACTCACTCATGCCCTCATTTGTTCATTCACTCACTCACAAATCCACGAGGCCTGTGCCTGGCACTGAACGAGTGTTTCTCGACCCCTTCACTTTGTCCGAAATCAAATCTCTGCTTTCTCTTCAATTTACGCACAAGAGAAGTTGAGGCTCGGAGTGGGAGGTTGGTATAGTGGATCGTCTGGTTTTTTTTTTCACCTGTTGGCCGTGCGGTGTATGGGGCACAGGTGGGGAGTTTCACGGTTGGGTGGTTTTGTGGGTTTTGCTATTTTTAGCAGCTTTTGTTTAGCGCGACGTGCGTTTGGTTTTCGTGGTTTGGGTAGTTTTTCCTTTTTTTTTCTTGAGGCCTGGTGTGCGTCTGCTAGCGCGCCAGCGCTATGGCGGCTGGTGAAGGAGCGGGGGTGTGCCGGGACAAGGCATTAAAAACACCCTCCGCTTCCAGTGGAAGGGGGACTTGGACGAGATGTGGCCCCGGGACCAGTTCACCCGGATAGTTATAATAGGCATACTTGGCCTGACACCAGAGATTGTAAAGTGCCTTCAAGGGAACGTGCCAGAACACGCGTTCGAGGTGTGCTTTTTACGGGACGCAGATATGGATGCGGCGGTGAAGAAGGTGGAGGAGGCGGACCAGACAAGTCCGTGCCACCTTTACAGGGTCACGGACCTTTCAAGGGGGGGCCTCAGGGTGGTAACGGTACATATGTACAACCCCAACGTAGAGGATGACACAGTGGCGGGGTTTCTGGCTGGGTACTGTGCCGTGAGGCCGGGGCCCAAGTACATTCGTGACAACTATGGGTTTTGGACGGCGCGCCGGCAGTACCAGGTGGTTCTACAGCCGGAGCCCACCGGGAAGGACGGTTTCCGCCACATCCCGGGAATGTTCGATATTAGAGGAGAAAGGGGTACCCTCTACTATGCCCGCCAGCCGGATTTCTGCAGGCGGTGCAAGAGGTTTGGCCATGGCGCAGCGGGATGCGTAGCAAGGAAGAGATGCAACCGGTGTGGGGAAGAGGGGCATATGGCTACGAGCTGCCCGCAGCCAAAAAGGTGTAGAGAGTGCGGGGCTGAGGACCACCTGGTCGCGGCCTGTCCAGGGCGCAGGAGGTCCTATGCTGAGGCTGCTGGTGGCGAGGGCCCAAGCGGGAAGGAACAAGCCCCGGGAGAAGGCAGGGCGGAGAGACGCGAGGGGCTGGTGCCCCAGAAGCAGGCGGGGCCGGTGCCCCAGAAGCAGGCGGGGCCGGTGCCCCAGAAGCAGGCGGGGCCGGTGCCCCAGAAGCAGGCGGGGCCGGGGCCCCAGAAGCAGGCGGGGCCGGTGCCCCAGGAGCAAGCGGGGGTGGAGCCACAGGAGCAGGCGGCGGGACCCCAGGTGGTGGTGCCGGTAGAGGTGGTGGAGATGGAGACTGAGGAGGAGGCGGTGGAGGAGACGCCTCCGGAGGAGAGGCCAACAGATGCGGGCGGGGCCCTGGAAGAGGCCCTGGCTGGACTGCGGAGTCTCTCGGAGGGGATATCTTTCGCGGAGGCCTCCGCATCGGAGGCCCTCTCCGGGATCTCCCTTCCACCGGGACAGGGGACATCCGGGAAAAATAAAAGGGCAGAGGGCGAGTCCGACGAGGACGGCACTGGGGTGAGTGGGGACACTGAGGGGCGGGGTGGGCCCGCGAGGGGGAGGAAAAAAGGGAAAAGAAATGTGGTGGGAGGGGAGGGAGCCGGTGCCGCTGTACCGAACACTGCCTCCCAGGCGGAGCACGGCTCGGGGGGGGTTGAGGGGGTGGTGGGGTGCACTGCACGGGATTCTGAGGTCCCAATGACGGGTGAATCTGGGACAGGGACGCCCCTGGCATCCGCAGGGACTGAGGCGGCGTTTGCTGGGGGGCGGGACCAGATGTCGGGAGGGGCGGGTGTTGGGACCCCCCTGGCATCCGCAGGAACTGAGGCGGCGTTTGCTAGGGGGGAGGACATGGGGGACTTGGGGGTGGTGGGGGTGATGGGGGTTGGGGTTTGAGGTAGGGTGCTTGTTTGTTCGCAATGGCTGGTTTCCACAGTGTTAACTGTCAAGGTGCGGGGTTTGCGGGATTGTGTAAAGAGGAGGGCGGTGTTTAGGGATTTGGGTGGCGTCGGGTTTGATTTTTTGGTTTTTACAGGAGTTGCACCTGAGGTGAGGTGCACCTCAGGTTTTTATTTCCTTTGGGTTTGGGCTATTCCTTTCTGTCATTGGGTGGGGTTTAGTTTGTGTTGGGTAATGTGGGGAACTGGGGTGGCCCACAAGGAGGGGGTTACGGGCGGGGTCCGGGTGGTCTATGTTGACCAGGGTTTATTTACGGGTCCCCAGTGAGGGGCAGGCTCCGTTGGGGCCAGGGTGGATGGGGTTTTTAAGTGTTTTTGTTTTCATTGGTGCCTAATGTGGGCCGGAGTATGAGTTTGTTTGCTGTGTCTTTTCGGGAAATAAAGACAGTTAACAATCTGTTCTTATCAGTTTAATATCTGATATGTCCCCCATCGGGGGACTATACATATTAAATGGATTTTTCCAACAGGGAGTCGGAAGCGGGGCTTGCTCCGTCCGCTCCACGCATCGACTCGGTATTGCAGTACCTCCGAGAACGGTGCACCATCTTTGACCTGTCAAAAACAACAACAAAAAGAAGGAACACAAGTGGTGACCTAGTAGCCGAGAGAGGTGAGTATCCATGTAGGTAAATGCGTATCCCTAGTAGCAAGAGGATGATAATAACAACTGTGTGCACTTTTTTTCCCCGTCCTGTCATTTGCTCAACGACCTGTGTTCTGTGTGGAATTTTTTCCCTCCGTTTTACTAAAAAAAAAAAAAAAAAAAATAGATTTTGGTTAAATCACTGTGTCTGTGTGTGACTGTGTGTGTGTGTGTGTGTGTGTGTGACTGTGTGTGTGACTGTGTGTGTGTGAGACTGTGTGTGCCCAGTCTCTCACTCTGTGACTTGACTAGTCACTCAACTAACTAGTCACCAACTCACTCATGCCCTCATTTGTTCATTCACTCACTCACAAATCCACGAGGCCTGTGCCTGGCACTGAACGAGTGTTTCTCGACCCCTTCACTTTGTCCGAAATCAAAACTCTGCTTTCTCTTCAATTTACGCACAAGTTGCGGCTCGGAGAGTGACTGGAGTTTGCGGAGGGAGACGTTGGAGAGCGACGCCGGATCTTTGTTCACCTGTTGTCGTGCGGTGTATGGGGCACAGGTGGAGGGGATCACGGTTTCGGTGTGTTTTCTGGATTAGGGCTTTTATGCCATTGTTTGGTTTGCGCGACGTGCGTATATATTTAGTTTCTCTTTTCTCCTAGTTTATTCATTTTTGTTTTCGTTTGGGCCTGGTGCGTGGCCTTTTCTAGCCGGCACCATGGCGGCTGGTCCTGAAGCGGGGGGTGTTCCGAAAAAGTACTCCCTCCGCTTTCAGTGGAAAGGAGGGTTGGAGGATTGCTGGGACCGGGAAAAGTTTTCAAGGAGCATGGTGGTGGAGGCTCTGAAGCTCACACGGACGGAGGTCTCAGGCCTAGCCGGGGGCGTGGAGTACCAGGCTTATGAGGTCAATTTCCACAAAGAGGCGGACAAGGAGGCAACCAAGAGAAGGATAGTGGAGGCCGGCCAGACCAGTCCCCACAATCTGTTCGATGCGACGGATCTCAAGCGTGAGTGTGAGAGCTGTGGGTCCGGAAGCGGGGGCCCGGAGCCGGGGGCCCGGAGCCGGGGGCCCGGAGATGGGGGGCCCGGAGATGGGGGGCCAGGAGACCGGGAGGAGGATGAAGAACACCCTCCGTTTTCAGTGGCGGGGAATGGGAGCGGATGAGGAGCCGTGGGACCGGGATCAGTTCGCCAGGGACATGCTCCTGGGGGCGCTAAAGACCGGACCCAGCGTGGTGAAGTGCCTGCAGGGGGGTTTCTTGGAGTCGTCGTTTGACGTAACCTTTTTTGCGGAGGCGAAAATGGAAGAGGTGTTTAAGAAAATAGAGGACGCGGGGACGACGAGGCCATATGGCCTATTCCAGGTGACGGACATGTCGAGAGGGGGATCCAGGGTTTTAACGATTCACATGTACGATCCGGAGGTGGAGGACGGGACGGTGAAGGGATTCCTGGCCGGGTGGTGCAAAGTGGGGGCAGGACCCCGGTATATAAGGGACAAGTACGGGTTTTGGACGGGGCGGAGGCAGTATCAGGTGGGCCTGCTGCCAGACCCTGCGGGGAAGGACGGGTACCGGCACCTGCCGGCGATGTTCGCCATTGGTGGGGTGAGGGGGACCCTCTACTATGCACGCCAGCCTGAGTTTTGCAGGCGGTGTATGAGGAGTGGGCACAGAGCGGCGGCGTGTGAGGGGCGGCGCCGCTGCCATAGGTGTGGGTCGGACAAGCACCTTGCCAACAGCTGTCCGGCCCCAAAGGCGTGCCACGAGTGCGGTGCGACGGGGCACTTAGTGCGGGAGTGCCCAAAAAGGAGGCGGTCCTATGCGGAGGCCGCTGGAGGAGAGGGAGCAAGAGGCAGGAGTGGGAGACAAGGGGGGCCGGAGCCCCATGAGCATGCAGGGGAGCCCCAGGAGCAAGCGGGGGAGGAGCCCCAGGGGCAAGCGGGGGAGGAGCCCCAGGAGCAAGCGGGGGAGGAGCCTCGGGAGCAAGCGGGGGAGGAGCCCCAGGAGGTGGTGCCCGCGGAGGGTGAGATGGAGGAGGAGGAGGAGGATGATGAGGAGGAGGAGGAGGAAGAGGAAATGGAAGATGAGGAGGAGGAAGATCAGGAGGAGCGGGTCGAGGAGACGCCGCTGGGGGAGAGACCCAGGGAAGGGGCTCTGGAGGAGGCCCTTGCCGGGCTGAGGGAGCTCGCAGGCGGAATGCCAGCAGAGCCGAGGAACTTGAGCGTGCCAAAGAGGAAGAGGGTTCCTAGGGTCGGCACGGGGGTTGGTCTGGGGGTGAGTGGGGGCATGGAGGGGGGTGTGTCCAGGGGGGAAGGGGGGAAGGCAGCCAAGAGGGTGGTTGGAAGTGGGGGAGTCGGGGTCACGCAGGAGGAGGCTGGCTCAAGGGAGGTGGAGGGTTTCACACCCGCAGACTTTGTGGACTCAATGGCGGGAGAGGCGGGGGTTGGGACCCCCCAGGCATCTGCAGGGACCGAGAGGGCATTTGCCGGGGGGGGACAGGAGGGACTTGAAGGACTTGGGTGGGGATGGGGTTTGTTGGTGGTTTTGTGTGGTTTTCGTTGTTGGTGAAGGGGTAGGGGTTGTTGAAGGGTGTTTGGGGCTGTGTTGGGTGTGGGGAGTGAGGGTTGAGGGAAGAGGTGGTTTTGTTTGGTAGTTGTGATGTGGGTTTTTTTGTTTACTGGTGGTGTTTGAGTAGTGCCCGGTGTGGGCCACTGTATAGTTTTTGTAAGTGTCTTTGTGGGAATAAAGACCTTTAACAATCTGTTCTTATCAGTTTAATATCTGATATGTCCCCCATCGGGGGACTATACATATTAAATGGATTTTTCCAACAGGGAGTCGGAAGCGGGGCTTGCTCCGTCCGCTCCACGCATCGACTCGGTATTGCAGTACCTCCGAGAACGGTGCACCATCTTTGACCTGTCAAAAACAACAACAAAAAGAAGGAACACAAGTGGTGACCTAGTAGCCGAGAGAGGTGAGTATCCATGTAGGTAAATGCGTATCCCTAGTAGCAAGAGGATGATAATAACAACTGTGTGCACTTTTTTCCCCGTCCTGTCATTTGCTCAACGACCTGTGTTCTGTGTGGAATTTTTTCCCTCCGTTTTACTTACTTTACTGAAAAAAAAAAAAAAAAAAAAGATTTTGGTTAAATCACTGTGTCTGTGTGTGACTGTGTGTGTGTGTGTGTGACTGTGTGTGTGTGACTGTGTGTGTGTGAGACTGTGTGTGCCCAGTCTCTCACTCTGTGACTTGACTAGTCACTCAACTAACTAGTCACCAACTCACTCATGCCCTCATTTGTTCATTCACTCACTCACAAATCCACGAGGCCTGTGCCTGGCACTGAACGAGTGTTCCTCGACCCCTTCACTTTGTCCGAAATCAAATCTCTGCTTTCTCTTCAATTTACGCACAAGAGAAGTTGAGGCTCGGAGTGGGAGGTTGGTATAGTGGATCGTCTGGTTTTTTTCTTCACCTGTTGGCCGTGCGGTGTATGGGGCACAGGTGGGGAGTTTCACGGTTGGGTGGTTTTGTGGGTTTTGCTATTTTTAGCAGCTTTTGTTTAGCGCGACGTGCGTTTGGTTTTCGTGGTTTGGGTAGTTTTTCCTTTTTTTTCTTGAGGCCTGGTGTGCGTCTGCTAGCGCGCCAGCGCTATGGCGGCTGGTGAAGGAGCGGGGGGTGTGCCGGGACAAGGCATTAAAAACACCCTCCGCTTCCAGTGGAAGGGGGACTTGGACGAGATGTGGCCCCGGGACCAGTTCACCCGGATAGTTATAATAGGCATACTTGGCCTGACACCAGAGATTGTAAAGTGCCTTCAAGGGAACGTGCCAGAACACGCGTTCGAGGTGTGCTTTTTACGGGACGCAGATATGGATGCGGCGGTGAAGAAGGTGGAGGAGGCGGACCAGACAAGTCCGTGCCACCTTTACAGGGTCACGGACCTTTCAAGGGGGGGCCTCAGGGTGGTAACGGTACATATGTACAACCCCAACGTAGAGGATGACACAGTGGCGGGGTTTCTGGCTGGGTACTGTGCCGTGAGGCCGGGGCCCAAGTACATTCGTGACAACTATGGGTTTTGGACGGCGCGCCGGCAGTTCCAGGTGGTTCTACAGCCGGAGCCCACCGGGAAGGACGGTTTCCGCCACATCCCGGGAATGTTCGATATTAGAGGAGAAAGGGGTACCCTCTACTATGCCCGCCAGCCGGATTTCTGCAGGCGGTGCAAGAGGTTTGGCCATGGCGCAGCGGGATGCGTAGCAAGGAAGAGATGCAACCGGTGTGGGGAAGAGGGGCATATGGCTACGAGCTGCCCGCAGCCAAAAAGGTGTAGAGAGTGCGGGGCTGAGGACCACCTGGTCGCGGCCTGTCCAGGGCGCAGGAGGTCCTATGCTGAGGCTGCTGGTGGCGAGGGCCCAAGCGGGAAGGAACAAGCCCCGGGAGAAGGCAGGGCGGAGAGACGCGAGGGGCTGGTGCCCCAGAAGCAGGCGGGGCCGGTGCCCCAGAAGCAGGCGGGGCCGGTGCCCCAGAAGCAGGCGGGGCCGGTGCCCCAGAAGCAGGCGGGGCCGGGGCTCCAGAAGCAGGCGGGGCCGGTGCCCCAGGAGCAAGCGGGGGTGGAGCCACAGGAGCAGGCGGCGGGACCCCAGGTGGTGGTGCCGGTAGAGGTGGTGGAGATGGAGACTGAGGAGGAGGCGGTGGAGGAGACGCCTCCGGAGGAGAGGCCAACAGATGCGGGCGGGGCCCTGGAAGAGGCCCTGGCTGGACTGCGGAGTCTCTCGGAGGGGATATCTTTCGCGGAGGCCTCCGCATCGGAGGCCCTCTCCGGGATCTCCCTTCCACCGGGACAGGGGACATCCGGGAAAATAAAAGGGCAGAGGGCGAGTCCGACGAGGACGGCACTGGGGTGAGTGGGGACACTGAGGGGCGGGGTGGGCCCGCGAGGGGGAGGAAAAAGGGAAAAGAAATGTGGTGGGAGGGAGGGAGCCGGTGCCGCTGTACCGAACACTGCCTCCCAGGCGGAGCACGGCTCGGGGGTTGAGGGGGTGGTGGGGTGCACTGCACGGGATTCTGAGGTCCCAATGACGGGTGAATCTGGGACAGGGACGCCCCTGGCATCCGCAGGGACTGAGGCGGCGTTTGCTGGGGGGCGGGACCAGATGTCGGGAGGGGCGGGTGTTGGGACCCCCCTGGCATCCGCAGGAACTGAGGCGGCGTTTGCTAGGGGGGAGGACATGGGGGACTTGGGGGTGGTGGGGGGTGATGGGGGTTGGGGTTTGAGGTAGGGTGCTTGTTTGTTCGCAATGGCTGGTTTCCACAGTGTTAACTGTCAAGGTGCGGGGTTTGCGGGATTGTGTAAAGAGGAGGGCGGTGTTTAGGGATTTGGGTGGCGTCGGGTTTGATTTTTTGGTTTTTACAGGAGTTGCACCTGAGGTGAGGTGCACCTCAGGTTTTTATTTCCTTTGGGTTTGGGCTATTCCTTTCTGTCATTGGGTGGGGTTTAGTTTGTGTTGGGTAATGTGGGGAACTGGGGTGGCCCACAAGGAGGGGGTTACGGGCGGGGTCCGGGTGGTCTATGTTGACCAGGGTTTATTTACGGGTCCCCAGTGAGGGGCAGGCTCCGTTGGGGCCAGGGTGGATGGGGTTTTTAAGTGTTTTTGTTTTCATTGGTGCCTAATGTGGGCCGGAGTATGAGTTTGTTTGCTGTGTCTTTTCGGGAAATAAAGACATTTAATCAATCTGTTCTTATCAGTTTAATATCTGATATGTCCCCATCGGGGACTATACATATTAAATGGATTTTTCCAACAGGGAGTCGGAAGCGGGGCTTGCTCCGTCCGCTCCACGCATCGACTCGGTATTGCAGTACCTCCGAGAACGGTGCACCATCTTTGACCTGTCAAAAACAACAACAAAAAAGAAGGAACACAAGTGGTGACCTAGTAGCCGAGAGAGGTGAGTATCCATGTAGGTAAATGCGTATCCCTAGTAGCAAGAGGATGATAATAACAACTGTGTGCACTTTTTTTCCCGTCCTGTCATTTGCTCAACGACCTGTGTTCTGTGTGGAATTTTTCCCTCCGTTTTACTTAAAAAAAAAAAAAAAAAAATAGATTTTGGTTAAATCATGACTGTGTGTGTGTGTGTGTGTGTGTGACTGTGTCTGTGTGTGTGTGTGTGTGACTGTGTGTGACTGTGTGTGCCCAGTCTCTCACTCTGTGACTTGACTAGTCACTCAACTAACTAGTCACCAACTCACTCATGCCCTCATTTGTTCATTCACTCACTCACAAATCCACGAGGCCTGTGTCTGGCACTGAACGAGTGTTTCTCGACCCCTTCAATTTGTCCGAAATCAAAACTCTGGTTTCTCTTCAATTTACGCACAAGTTGCGGCTCGGAGAGTGGCCAGAGGGGGAGAGACGCTTCCTTTTGAGTATTCCACCTGTAGCCGAGCGGTGTATGGGGCACAGGTGGAAGCGTGATTAGCTACCTTTATACCCTATTTATTTTTGCGCGACGTGCGCTTTGTTTTTGGTGGCATTTTTTTTGGAAAATGGCCAATTATGACGGTGGGCGGTCCCTAGGACCGGAATTAAAAACACCATAAGGTTCGGGTGGAAGAAGGAGGACGAAGGGAGGATGGCGGTGGACACGTTTGGGAGGACGGTCCTGCTGGGGGCCCTGAAACTGAAGGTGCCGGAGATCATGTGCATGCAGGGGAACGCGATGGTGGCATCCTATGACGTCACCTTCTATACAGAAAGGATGCACGACGAAGTGCTGGAGAGGGCAAAGGCGGTCGGGGCGAGAGGCCGATGTCCTTTTTCCAAGTGACAAGTCTGTCCAAGACGAACTTTAGGATGATAACGGTCCATATGTTCAACCCTCACGTGTCGGACATGGCATTGGCAGCGTTCCTGGGACGGTACTGTGATGTGACGTCGGGGGCGAGGAACCAGCTGAACTCACTGGGCGTCTGGAATGGTCGTAGACAGTTCCAGGTGTTGCTGAGGCCAGACCAGGGAGGGATGGATGGCTTCAAGCACCCGCCGGCCCATTTTTCACTGGGGTCAGATCGGGGCTACTTATTCTATGCAAGGCAGCCGCCGTTTTGCAAGAAGTGCATGGCCTACGGGCATATGACAGCGGAGTGCGGGGCCAAGAAATGCCGGTTCTGCCAAGGCATGGACCATGAGGCGAAAGACTGCCGTGTGCCCAAGGAGTGCCACGGCTGCGGGAGCACGAGTCACCTGTTCCGGGAGTGCCCAACAAGACAGCGGTCCTACGCCGAGGCAGCAGGGAGGAAGGAGAAGGACGCCCGGAGAGGGCCAGGGAAAAAGGCCAGAAGGAGTCCCTGGGCCGAGTGTGGCGGGCGCTGGTGGTGGAGAGCGAGAAGGAGCAGCGCCGGAGTTGAGGGCCGCGGTCCCCAAGGCACGGGCGGATGAGGCGGAAGCTGCATCCCTCACGTGCGTGGCGGCAATGAGGGAGATGGTGGAGGGCCTGCAGGTGGTGGGGGAGCGGCTGAGGTGGCAACAACATCGGGTGCCGAGGCTGCCCCCTACACTGGGAAGAAGAAGCATGCAAAGCGAAGGAGAGAGAAGCACAGGAAAGCGCAGGGAGCGCGGAAGGGGCAGGAAAGCGGGCGATGGGGAGAAGGTCTGTGGGGGACGCGGCCCCCAGGCTAACGCAAGGCTCCATAACCTACAGCCAGTTGGAGGAGATGGCCATTCTGACGCAGGAGGTGGCTGCGACGCAAGAGGTGGTTGTAACCCCATCAGGGGGCCACAGGAGAATATGGAAGGCCAGGAGGTCGCTACCACCATCCCGGCGTCCTGGGCATCAGACTTTGGGGGAGCTTCCCCCAGGAGAAGAGGGGTCAGGAGAGGCCCGGGGTTACGGGGCGCGACCGTCTCCAACCCCATCCCGGCGTCCTGGGCATCGGACTCTGGGGGTGGGGGAAGGGTGTGAGGTGTCCTTACTCTGTGAGGAGGGGCCCCTTTCGGACGGGGACGCACTTGTGCCCGGGGGGGCGGGTGGTTTCATTGCCCTGGAAGGAGTAAGGGAGCGGGGGAGCATCAGGTGAGCCTCCTGTTTGTGTTGTCTGAGTGCTTTTTTGTTTCTTTATAAATGGCTAAAACCACCTTTGTTAGTTTGAATGTCAGAGGGTTGAGGGATAAACTAAAAAGGAGGACGGTTTTTGGGTTTTTAGAGGGGTTGGGTTTTGATGTTTGTTTTCTCCAGGAGGTTCACCTTAGAGATGGGGGGGATGTGAGTAGGTTCAGGAGAGAGTGGGACAAGGGGGAGTGTGGGGGATAGGGGGGGTTCACTCTTCAGGTGTAGGGATTTTGTTCGGGAATAGGGAGGTGAAGGTAGAGGGCACTTTTGTGGTAATGCCGGGGAGGGTGTTGGGGGTGGATATCACATTAAGGGAGTGTAGGTATAGGTTAGTTGGGGTGTACGGGCCACAGTTGGCGGCGGACAGGAGGGAGATGGTGGACTGTCTGTCGCCGCTGTGTGCCACAAATAGACGTCTGGTAGTGGGGGGTGATTTCAATGTGGATTTAGGGGCGGGGGGAGATACCAGTGCAGGCGCCATCAAAAGGCTCATGGCTAGCCATGGGTTGGTGGATGGTGGCCTGCACTCAACCCCGGCGATGGCTGGTCCCACGTGGCGCAACTCCCGGGGGGTCGCGAGGAGGCTAGACTACATTTTTGTACCGAGGTCCTTGGGTCGGTTGTCTGGGCGGCTTTTGCCTGTGTTCTTCTCGGATCACGACGGGGTGCTCCTGCAGGTGGGCACTCCTGCTGGCCTCTTCGGTAGGGGGTACTGGATGTTGGACAAGCAGGTACTGGAGGAGCGAGCTTTTGTAGAAGCGTTCATTGACTTCTATCGGGGGCAGGAGGGTCTCAAGTCGATGTGTGAGGGGGTGTTGGAGTGGTGGGAACTAGTAAAGGATAGGGCGAGGAGGTTTATAATAGGGTTTTGTAGGAGGGCAAAAAGGGAGGAGAGGCGGGAGATGGATCGGCTCCAAAGGTTGCTCGAACTGGAATACGAGGCAGGCAACCTCGGCGGGTCGGTCAACTGGGAGCGATCCACTGCCCTTAAGGCACAGCTCAGGAAGGTGCATGAGCAGAAGGCTCGCTCCTTCCTAGAGCGGGCCCATAGCGGTTTCATTGAACACAACGAGACTTGTTCCGCTGCGTTCTTTAAGTCGGTTAGGGTCAGACAGGGTAGGAAGGTAATGTTCGGGGTTAGGGAAGAAAGGACAGGGAGTGTAGTTAGGGAGCCGGAAGGAATGGTCCGGGTTACAACGGACCACTTCCGCGATTTCTTTCAGGAGAGGGTTGTAGACGTAGAGCAGGGAACTGTGTTTTTAGAACACTTGTCCCGGCAAGTGCCGGAGGACATTAGAGAGGCGATGGAGTCTCCGATCTCCCTTGGTGAGGTGGAGAGCGCTCTCAGGAGGATGGGTAAAGGGAAGGTCCCCGGGATGGATGGGCTGCCGGCTGAGTTTTACCTCAAGTTTTGGGGTACACTTGGACCGGCCGTCCTTGAAGTCTTGAAGGCCATCCTCGAGACGGGGGTCCCGGGGAAGTCGATGGCCGTGGGCATCCTCTCACTTCTTTTCAAGAAGGGGGACGCCACGGACCTCGCCAACTGGCGACCGTTGACGATGCTGTGCGTAGATTATAAGCTCTTGGCAAAAGTCCTAGCGGACAGACTGCGCACAGCCCTTCCCTACGTCGTCCATGAGGATCAGACGTGCGGGGTAGAGGGCCGCTCGATTAGATGGAACCTGCAGTTGATCAGGGACTCCATCGCCTGGGTAGAAGATAGAGGTCTGCCGTTAATGGTAGCAGCGCTTGATCAGGCGAAAGCCTTTGATCGCGTGAATAGAACGTTTCTTTTCAGGGTGTTAGGTAGATTAGGGTTTGGGGAGAAGTTTATAGGATGGGTCAGTACTTTATACGTTGGAGCGGGGTGCCGGGTTAGCGTGAACGGCCACTTAGGTGACGTTCTTGACCTCTCGTCTGGGGTCAGGCAGGGATGCCCGCTCTCGGCCCTCCTCTTCGTTCTGTACATGGAGCCCCTGGCGGCTGCCATTAGGGCGGACGCAGGGGTGGAGGGCTTGCTGATTCCTGGAAGTGGCGGACTGCGTGTCAAGTTGACGCAGTACGCCGACGACACTTCCTTGCTACTATGCAAGGACTCGTGCCTGGTAAGGTCTCTTGCCATCATTGGGGACTTCACCCGAGCGTCTGGAGCGGTTCTGAACCACGCAAAGTCCTCCGTAAAGTATTTCGGGAGATGGCGTGGTAGAACGGATGTGCCCGGAGGGTTATCTCTCTGTAACGGGGCCCTGAAAGTTCTCGGGGTCCACTTTGAGAACTTCGGCTCTGCGGCGCTGAACTGGAACATGCGCATCGCAGCGGTGCAGAACAGATTGGCAATGTGGAAGGCTAGGTCACTGTCATTTATGGGCAAGGTCCTGGTCCTGAAGGTGGATGTCTTGCCATCTCTTTTGTATTTGGCATACATCTACCCACTGCCGGCGTGTCTGAGGCGACCTCTTGTAAGGTTGGTGTTCCAGTTCATGTGGGGTGTCAGGTACGAGTGGGTCGCCAGGGCTCGCATGCTCTGCCCCATCGGGGAGGGAGGTAGGGGGGTACCACATTTCCCCCTCAAGCTCGACTCGATCTTTGTTGCGTTTTTGCTGTCGGAGCTCGCTCGTCCAGTGATACACCCGTCCGGTTACCTCCTGCGGGTGTTCTTCTCTTATCAAGCGAGAAGCATAATGGTGTGGTCCAACACGGGTCCTCGGGCGGAACAGCTGCCGTGGCACTTCGGTCACGCGGCCAAGTGGTTACGAGCGCACCCAGAGGTTGAAGTTGCCCGAGTAGGTTTGGATCACAGGCTCCTGTACGAGGAGGTCAGAAAGGGTGTGTGTCCGGGGCCCGTAGTGGGTATCCCGGCGGTGGTCTGGGAGGGAGTACAGGTGAAGGGTCTGGACAACAGGCTCAAGGACCTGAACTGGTTATGCCTCCACAAGTCCTTGCCGGTGCGCTCCATCATGTGCCGGCATGGCTTGTCGCGATCCCCGACCTGTCCGAGACAGGCGTGTGGCAGGGAGGAGACTTTGCGCCACGCTTTTTGGGACTGTGCTGTTGCCGGGGTGGTATGGGCGAGGGCACAGGGGCTGTTAGGCAGGGTGAGAGGGGATTTTGTGTTGACATGGACACGGGTTGAGAAGGGTGTAGGGGGTGTGGGGGGCACGGATAGGGATAGGCTGTTGCTCTGGCTGATCATCAGCCTTTTCAAACAAGGGCTGTGGGACGCCAGACAGCAGCTGGTCAAGACAGGGAGAGATATAGGGGTGGAGGGAATGGTGAGGAGAGTGGAAGGGGAATTGAGGGCGAGAATGAAGAGAGAAGAGAGGAAGTGGGGACAGCACGCAGCTAGGGAGAGGTGGAAAGGGGGTCTAGGGCTAGTGTGAGCAGGTAGGTGGTAAGTGAGGGTTTTAGGTGTTAGGGTAAGAGTTTTTTGTTTTGGATATGGTTAGGGCTAAATAAGGGGGTAAAAGTGTGATGGGGGTGGGAAGATGCTCCCCTGTGTGTTTTGTTTTTGGGATTGTGTTGTATTTTGTTTTTTCATTGAAAAAGAAATTGTTTAGTTTGCCGCCTCTTTGGGAAAAATACCCTTGGTTTCAGGGAAAAATGTCAAGCCTCTTTGAGGTCTCTTTGACTGTTTTGTTTTTTGGTTTGGGTTTGGTTTCCTTATTGGAAACGGTTCCTTTTGTTTGTTTTTGTGGAAAGGGATGAAAAGGCTTGGTAAGACTGCATTACTGGAGGGATTGGTGGTGGGGTTTTCAAAATAATTGTTTTAGTTTGCAGCCTTCATTTTGGAAGCCTTTAAATGCAATGTTTCCGTTTATTGTTTTTGTTTTGTTTTGATCAATGTAGGAGGTCGGTAATGAAAAGTATCAGCGGTGGGTGCGGTGGTGGGTTATTTGAAAGTAAATGGTTGTATGCATGGTGTTTTGGAGATGTAAATAAACACATTCAATCATCATCTGTTCTTATCAGTTTAATATCTGATATGTCCCCCATCGGGGGACTATACATATTAAATGGATTTTTCCAACAGGGAGTCGGAAGCGGGGCTTGCTCCGTCCGCTCCACGCATCGACTCGGTATTGCAGTACCTCCGAGAACGGTGCACCATCTTTGACCTGTCAAAAACAACAACAGCCATAACAAAAAGAAGGAACACAAGTGGTGACCTAGTAGCCGAGAGAGGTGAGTATCCATGTAGGTAAATGCGTATCCCTAGTAGCAAGAGGATGATAATAATAACTGTCTGCACTTTTTTCCCCGTCCTGTCATTTGCTCAACGACCTGTGTTCTGTGTGGAATTTTTCCCTCCGTTTTACTTAACCAAAATAGATTTTTTTTAAATCACTGTGTGTGTGTGTGTGTGACTGTGTGTGTGTGTGACTGTGTGTGCCCAGTCTCTCACTCTGTGACTTGACTAGTCACTCAACTAACTAGTCACCAACTCACTCATGCCCTCATTTGTTCATTCACTCACTCACAAATCCAAGAGGCCTGTGTCTGGCACTGAACGAGTGTTTCTCGACCCCTTCACTTTGTCCGAAATCAAAACTCTGCTTTCTCTTCAATTTACGCACAAGTTGCGGCTCGGAGTGTTGGCAGAGTGGAGTGGTTTGAGGCAAGAGTTTTTCACCTGGTGTCGTGCGGTGTATGGGGCACAGGTGAAGGGAGTCACGGTTGGGGGTTTAGGTGTAGGGTTTGGTTTTTTGTTTTTGCGCGACGTGCCCTTTTTTTAGTTTCTCCTTTTTTGTAGTTTGGGAGTTTTTGTTTAGGCCTGGTGCGGGGCTTTGTGTGGCCGGCACCATGGCGGCTGGCCCGAAGGCGGGCGTTGCCAGGGATTTCGGCCTTTTGTTTAAGCTGAAAGGAGAGCAGGAGGGAGTTTGGGGCCTCCCTATATTTACACAGAGAGTGGTGGTGGAGGCTCTGGGGCTCACGTCCGAGGAGGTCTCGCACCTTTGTCGGAGCGACAACAGCCGCTGCTTTGAGGTGACTTTCTACCGTGAGGCGGACAAGAGGGAGACCTGGAAGAAGGTGAGGGAGGCGGGCCAGAAATTCCCGCTGGGCCTCTTCACGGTGGTGGACGTCTCCAAGGAGAGGCAGGAAGTGGCGGGTCCGGAGGTGGAGGGTCCGGAAGTGGCGGGCCAGGAAGTGGCGGGTCCGGAGGTGGAGGGTCCGGAAGTGGCGGGCCAGGAAGTGGCGGGTCCAGAAGTGGAGGGTCCGGAAGCGGCGCGTCCGGAGGCGGCGGGCCCGGAAGCGGCGGGTCCAGAAGTGGCAGGCCCGGAGGCGAGGGGCCCGGAGGCGGAGGGCCCGGAGGCGGAGGGCCCGGAGGCGGAGGGCACGGAGGCGAGGGGGGCGCCAGGGAGGGGTATGAAGAACACCCTCCGGTTCCGGTGGAAGGGAGCTTTGGAGGAGATCTGGAGCCGAGGCGAGTTCGCCCGGGTTATGTTGCTTGGGGCGTTGAAGACTACGCCGGTGGAAGTAAAGTGCCTTCAGGAGAATATCAGGGAGAGGGCATATGAAGTCACTTTCTTCAAGGAGGAGGACATGGTGGAGGCAATGAGGGTAGGTGGAGGAGGCCGGGCTGACCAGGCCGTACGGGCTATTTTCAGTGATGGACCTCTCAAGCGGGGGGGTCAGGGAGGTGACTGTCCGCATGTACGATTCCAATGTGGAAGACTGGAGGGTGCGGGTTTTCTTGGAGGGGTACTGCACAGTAGTTGAGGGGCCTAAATACACCAGGGGCCCATACGGATATTGGACGGCTAGGAGGCAGTTCCGGGTGGTCCTCCATCCGGATCCTGCCGGGAAGGACGGCTACCGCCACCTCCCGACCCTTTGCGAGATTGGGGGAAAGGGCGGCACGTTGTTCTATGCGCGGCAACCGAGCTTCTGCCGCAGGTGCCGAAAGAGCGGGCACAGCACGGCAGCTTGTGAGACGGGGCAGAAGTGCTACAGGTGTGGGTCGGGCCAGCATGAGGTGGCAAGGTGTCCGGCACCAAAGACTTGCAGGAGGTGTGGATCAGAGGGGCATTTGGTGGCTGCATGCCGGGTGCAGAGGAGGACCTATGCGGAGGCTGCAGGAGGAGAGCGCAGGAGAGGTGAGGCACCGGGGGTGGAGGAGAGGCAGGCGGGGGCGGAGCCGCAGGAGCAAGCGGGGGAGCCCCAGGCGCAAGCTGGTGAGGAGCCCCAGGAGGTGGCGCCCGTGGAGGGAGAGATGGAGGAGGAGGAGGACGAGGATGAGAGTGAGGAAGAGGAGGAGGAGGAGGAGGATATGGAAGAGGAGGAGGGGGAGGAAGATGAGGAGGAGCGGGTCGAGGAGACGCCGCAGGAGGAGAGACCCATTGATGGGGCGCTGGAGGAGGCCATTGCCGGGTTGAGGGAGCTCTCAGGCGGGATGCCGGTGGAACAGAGGGACTTGGCGGTGCCGAAAAGGAAGAGGCTTCCTAGGGTCGGCACGGGGGATGGACCGGGGGTGAGTGGGGGCATGGAAGGGGGTGAAAAAGCCAAGAGAGCGGTGGGGAGTGGGGGAGTCGGGGTCGCTCAGGGGGTGGAGGGGTTTACCTCCATGGACTTTGTGGACCCAATGACAGGAGAAGTGGGGGTTGGGACCCCCCAGGCATCTGCAGGGACAGAGAGGGCATTTGCCGGGGGGGACAGGAAGGACTTGAAGGACTTGGGTGGGGATGGGGTGTTGTTGGTGTGTTTTGGGTGGTTTTGTTGTTGGTGAAGGGGTATGTGGGGGTTGAAGTGTGTTGGGGCGGTTTTGGGTGTAAAGGGTGGTCTTTGGGGGAAGTGGTGTTTTTTTCGGGTGGTTTTTGATGTGGGTGTTTTGTGTTTGTGTGGGTTTTCCAAGGAGTGCCCGGTGTGGGCAACTGTATGTTTTATGTAAACGTCTTTGTGGGAATAAAGACCTTTAACAATCTGTTCTTATCAGCTTAATATCTGATATGTCCCCCATCGGGGGACTATACATATTAAATGGATTTTTCCAACAGGGAGTCGGAAGCGGGGCTTGCTCCGTCCGCTCCACGCATCGACTCGGTATTGCAGTACCTCCGAGAACGGTGCACCATCTTTGACCTGTCAAAAACAACAACAAAAAGAAGGAACACAAGTGGTGACCTAGTAGCCGAGAGAGGTGAGTATCCATGTAGGTAAATGCGTATCCCTAGTAGCAAGAGGATGATAATAATAACTGTGTGCACTTTTTTCCCCGTCCTGTCATTTGCTCAACGACCTGTGTTCTGTGTGGAATTTTTTCCCTCCGTTATACTTAAAAAAAAAAAAAAATAATAGATTTTGGTTAAATCACTGTGTGTGTGTGTGTGTGTGTGACTGTGTGTGTGTGTGTGACTGTGTGTGTGTGTGACTGTGTGTGCCCAGTCTCTCACTCTGTGACTTGACTAGTCACTCAACTAACTAGTCACCAACTCACTCATGCCCTCATTTGTTCATTCACTCACTCACAAATCCACGAGGCCTGTGTCTGGCACTGAACGAGTGTTTCTCGACCCCTTCACTTTGTCCGAAATCAAATCTCTGGTTTCTCTTCAATTTACGCACAAGTTGCGGCTCGGAGAGTGGCCAGAGGGGGAGAGACGCTTCCTTTTGAGTATTCCACCTGTAGCCGAGCGGTGTATGGGGCACAGGTGGAAGCGTGATTAGCTACCTTTATACCCTATTTATTTTTGCGCGACGTGCGCTTTGTTTTTGGTGGCATTTTTTGGAAAATGGCCAATTATGACGGTGGGGCGGTCCCTAGGACCGGAATTAAAAACACCATAAGGTTCGGGTGGAAGAAGGAGGACGAAGGGAGGATGCCGGTGGACACGTTTGGGAGGACGGTCCTGCTGGGGGCCCTGAAACTGAAGGTGCCGGAGATCATGTGCATGCAGGGGAACGCGATGGTGGCATCCTATGACGTCACCTTCTATACAGAAAGGATGCACGACGAAGTGCTGGAGAGGGCAAAGGCGGTCGGGGGCGAGAGGCCGATGTCCTTTTTCCAAGTGACAAGTCTGTCCAAGACGAACTTTAGGATGATAACGGTCCATATGTTCAACCCTCACGTGTCGGACATGGCATTGGCAGCGTTCCTGGGACGGTACTGTGATGTGACGTCGGGGGCGAGGAACCAGCTGAACTCACTGGGCGTCTGGAATGGTCGTAGACAGTTCCAGGTGTTGCTGAGGCCAGACCAGGGAGGGATGGATGGCTTCAAGCACCCGCCGGCCCACTTTTCACTGGGGTCAGATCGGGGCTACTTATTCTATGCAAGGCAGCCGCCGTTTTGCAAGAAGTGCATGGCCTACGGGCATATGACAGCGGAGTGCGGGGCCAAGAAATGCCGGTTCTGCCAAGGCATGGACCATGAGGCGAAAGACTGCCGTGTGCCTAAGGAGTGCCACGGCTGCGGGAGCACGAGTCACCTGTTCCGGGAGTGCCCAACAAGACAGCGGTCCTACGCCGAGGCAGCAGGGAGGAAGGAGAAGGACGCCCCGGAGAGGGCCAGGGAAAAAAGGCCAGAAGGAGTCCCTGGGCCGAGTGTGGCGGGCGCTGGGGGTGGAGAGCGAGAAGGAGCAGCGCCGGAGTTGAGGGCCGCGGTCCCCAAGGCACGGGCGGATGAGGCGGAAGCTGCATCCCTCACGTGCGTGGCGGCAATGAGGGAGATGGTGGAGGGCCTGCAGGTGGTGGGGGGAGCGGCTGAGGTGGCAACAACATCGGGTGCCGAGGCTGCCCCCTACACTGGGAAGAAGAAGCACGCGAAGCGGAAGGAGAGAGAAGCACAGGAAAGCGCAGGGAGCGCGGAAGGGGCAGGAAAGCGAGCGATGGGGGAGAAGGTCTGTGGGGGGGACGCGGCCCCCAGGCTAACGCAAGGCTCCATAACCTACAGCCAGTTGGAGGAGATGGCCATTCTGACGCAGGAGGTGGCTGCGACGCAAGAGGTGGTTGTAACCCCATCGGGGGGGCCACAGGAGAATATGGAGGGCCAGGAGGTCGCTACCACCATCCCGGCGTCCTGGGCATCAGACTTTGGGGGGGAGCTTCCCCCAGGAGAAGAGGGGTCAGGAGAGGGCCCGGGGTTACGACCGTCTCCAACCCCATCCCGGCGTCCTGGGCATCGGACTCTGGCGGTGGGGGGGAAGGGTGTGAGGTGTCCTTACTCTGTGAGGAGGGGCCCCTTTCGGACGGGGACGCACTTGTGCCCGGGGGGGCGGGTGGTTTCATTGCCCTGGAAGGAGTAAGGGAGCGGGGGAGCATCAGGTGAGCCTCCTGTTTGTGTTGTCTGAGTGCTTTTTTGTTTCTTTATAAATGGCTAAAACCACCTTTGTTAGTTTGAATGTCAGAGGGTTGAGGGATAAACTAAAAAGGAGGACGGTTTTTGGGTTTTTAGAGGGGTTGGGTTTTGATGTTTGTTTTCTCCAGGAGGTTCACCTTAGAGATGGGGGATAGGGGGGGTTCACTCTTCAGGTGTAGGGATTTTGTTCGGGAATAGGGAGGTGAAGGTAGAGGGCACTTTTGTGGTAATGCCGGGGAGGGTGTTGGGGGTGGATATCACATTAAGGGGGTGTAGGTATAGGTTAGTTGGGGTGTACGGGCCACAGTTGGCGGCGGACAGGAGGGAGATGGTAGACTGTCTGTCGCCGCTGTGTGCCACAAATAGACGTCTGGTAGTGGGGGTGATTTCAATGTGGATTTAGGGGCGGGGGGAGATACCAGTGCAGGCGCCATCAAAAGGCTCATGGCTAGCCATGGGTTGGTGGATGGTGGCCTGCACTCAACCCCGGCGATGGCTGGTCCCACGTGGCGCAACTCCCGGGGGGTCGCGAGGAGGCTAGACTACATTTTTGTACCGAGGTCCTTGGGTCGGTTGTCTGGGCGGCTTTTGCCTGTGTTCTTCTCGGATCACGACGGGGTGCTCCTGCAGGTGGGCACTCCTGCTGGCCTCTTCGGTAGGGGGTACTGGATGTTGGACAAGCAGGTACTGGAGGAGCGAGCTTTTGTAGAAGCGTTCATTGACTTCTATCGGGGCAGGAGGGTCTCAAGTCGATGTGTGAGGGGGTGTTGGAGTGGTGGGAACTAGTAAAGGATAGGGCGAGGAGGTTTATAATAGGGTTTTGTAGGAGGGCAAAAAGGGAGGAGAGGCGGGAGATGGATCGGCTCCAAAGGTTGCTCGAACTGGAATACGAGGCAGGCAACCTCGGCGGGTCGGTCAACTGGGAGCGATCCACTGCCCTTAAGGCACAGCTCAGGAAGGTGCATGAGCAGAAGGCTCGCTCCTTCCTAGAGCGGGCCCATAGCGGTTTCATTGAACACAACGAGACTTGTTCCGCTGCGTTCTTTAAGTCGGTCAGGGTCAGACAGGGTAGGAAGGTAATGTTCGGGGTTAGGGAAGAAAGGACAGGGAGTGTAGTTAGGGAGCCGGAAGGAATGGTCCGGGTTACAACGGACCACTTCCGCGATTTCTTTCAGGAGAGGGTTGTAGACGTAGAGCAGGGAACTGTGTTTTTAGAACACTTGTCCCGGCAAGTGCCGGAGGACATTAGAGAGGCGATGGAGTCTCCGATCTCCCTTGGTGAGGTGGAGAGCGCTCTCAGGAGGATGGGTAAAGGGAAGGTCCCCGGGATGGATGGGCTGCCGGCTGAGTTTTACCTCAAGTTTTGGGGTACACTTGGACCGGCCGTCCTTGAAGTCTTGAAGGCCATCCTCGAGACGGGGGTCCCGGGGAAGTCGATGGCCGTGGGCATCCTCTCACTTCTTTTCAAGAAGGGGACGCCACGGACCTCGCCAACTGGCGACCGTTGACGATGCTGTGCGTAGATTATAAGCTCTTGGCAAAAGTCCTAGCGGACAGACTGCGCACAGCCCTTCCCTACGTCGTCCATGAGGATCAGACGTGCGGGGTAGAGGGCCGCTCGATTAGATGGAACCTGCAGTTGATCAGGGACTCCATCGCCTGGGTAGAAGATAGAGGTCTGCCGTTAATGGTAGCAGCGCTTGATCAGGCGAAAGCCTTTGATCGCGTGAATAGAACGTTTCTTTTCAGGGTGTTAGGTAGAGTAGGGTTTGGGGAGAAGTTTATAGGATGGGTCCGTACTTTATACGTTGGAGCGGGGTGCCGGGTTAGCGTGAACGGCCACTTAGGTGACGTTCTTGACCTCTCGTCTGGGGTCAGGCAGGGATGCCCGCTCTCGGCCCTCCTCTTCGTTCTGTACATGGAGCCCCTGGCGGCTGCCATTAGGGCGGACGCAGGGGTGGAGGGCTTGCTGATTCCTGGAAGTGGCGGACTGCGTGTCAAGTTGACGCAGTACGCCGACGACACTTCCTTGCTACTATGCAAGGACTCGTGCCTGGTAAGGTCTCTTGCCATCATTGGGGACTTCACCCGAGCGTCTGGAGCGGTTCTGAACCACGCAAAGTCCTCCGTAAAGTATTTCGGGAGATGGCGTGGTAGAACGGATGTGCCCGGAGGGTTATCTCTCTGTAACGGGGCCCTGAAAGTTCTCGGGGTCCACTTTGAGAACTTCGGCTCTGCGGCGCTGAACTGGAACATGCGCATCGCAGCGGTGCAGAACAGATTGGCAATGTGGAAGGCTAGGTCACTGTCATTTATGGGCAAGGTCCTGGTCCTGAAGGTGGATGTCTTGCCATCTCTTTTGTATTTGGCATACATCTACCCACTGCCGGCGTGTCTGAGGCAACCTCTTGTAAGGTTGGTGTTCCAGTTCATGTGGGGTGTCAGGTACGAGTGGGTCGCCAGGGCTCGCATGCTCTGCCCCATCGGGGAGGGAGGTAGGGGGGTACCACATTTCCCCGTCAAGCTCGACTCGATCTTTGTTGCGTTTTTGCTGTCGGAGCTCGCTCGTCCAGTGATACACCCGTCCGGTTACCTCCTGCGGGTGTTCTTCTCTTATCAAGCGAGAAGCATAATGGTGTGGTCCAACACGGGTCCTCGGGCGGAACAGCTGCCGTGGCACTTCGGTCACGCGGCCAAGTGGTTACGAGCGCACCCAGAGGTTGAAGTTGCCCGAGTAGGTTTGGATCACAGGCTCCTGTACGAGGAGGTCAGAAAGGGTGTGTGTCCGGGGCCCGTAGTGGGTATCCCGGCGGTGGTCTGGGAGGGAGTACAGGTGAAGGGTCTGGACAACAGGCTCAAGGACCTGAACTGGTTATGCCTCCACAAGTCCTTGCCGGTGCGCTCCATCATGTGCCGGCATGGCTTGTCGCGATCCCCGACCTGTCCGAGACAGGCGTGTGGCAGGGAGGAGACTTTGCGCCACGCTTTTTGGGACTGTGCTGTTGCCGGGGTGGTATGGGCGAGGGCACAGGGGCTGTTAGGCAGGGTGAGAGGGGATTTTGTGTTGACATGGACACGGGTTGAGAAGGGTGTAGGGGGTGTGGGGGGCACGGATAGGGATAGGCTGTTGCTCTGGCTGATCATCAGCCTTTTCAAACAAGGGCTGTGGGACGCCAGACAGCAGCTGGTCAAGACAGGGAGAGATATAGGGGTGGAGAGAATGGTGAGGAGAGTGGAAGGGGAATTGAGGGCGAGAATGAAGAGAGAAGAGAGGAAGTGGGGACAGCACGCAGCTAGGGAGAGGTGGAAAGGGGGTCTAGGGCTAGTGTGAGCAGGTAGGTGGTAAGTGAGGGTTTTAGGTGTTAGGGTAAGAGTTTTTTGTTTTGGATATGGTTAGGGCTAAATAAGGGGGTAAAAGTGTGATGGGGGTGGGAAGATGCTCCCCTGTGTGTTTTGTTTTTGGGATTGTGTTGTATTTTGTTCTTTTCATTGAAAAAGAAATTGTTTAGTTTGCCGTCTCTTTGGGAAAATACCCTTGGTTTCGGGAAAGGTCGAGCCTCTTTGAGGCCTCTTTGACTGTTTTGTTTTTGGGTTTGGTTTGGTCTCCCCATTGGAAACGGTTCCTTTTGTTTGTTTGTGTGCAAAGGGATGAAAAGGCTGGGTAAGGCTGCATTACTGGAGGGATTGGTGGTGGGGTTTTCTAAATAATTGTTTTAGTTTGCAGCCTCCATTTTGGAAGCCTTTAAATGCAATGTTTCCGTTTTTGTTTTTGTTTTGTTTTGATCAATGTAGGAGGACGGTAATGAAAAGTATCAGCGGTGGGTGCGGTGGTGGGTTATTTGAAAGTAAATGGTTGTATGCATGGTGTTTTGGAGATGTAAATAAACACATTCAATCATCATCTGTTCTTATCAGTTTAATATCTGATATGTCCCCCATCGGGGGACTATACATATTAAATGGATTTTTCCAACAGGGAGTCGGAAGCGGGGCTTGCTCCGTCCGCTCCACGCATCGACTCGGTATTGCAGTACCTCCGAGAACGGTGCACCATCTTTGACCTGTCAAAAACAACAACAAAAAGAAGGAACACAAGTGGTGACCTAGTAGCCGAGAGAGGTGAGTATCCACGTAGGTAAATGCGTATCCCTAGTAGCAAGAGGATGATAATAATAACTGTGTGCACTTTTTTCCCCGTCCTGTCATTTGCTCAACGACCTGTGTTCTGTGTGGAATTTTTTCCCTCCGTTTTACTTAAAAAAAGTAAAGTGTATGGGGCACAGGTGGAGAGTTTTCACGGGTTTATCGGGTGTTTTTTGCACCGTTAGGTTTTTTTGGTTTGCGCGACGTGCGCTATTAGTTTTCTGGTAGTAGTGGTTTTGCCACCTTTTGTGTTGCTGGCCTGGTGCGTGGTCTTTCCGTCCCGGCGCCATGGCGGCGGGTCTTGGAGCGGAGGGTGATTCCGTGAAATACATCCTCCGCTTCGAGTGGAAAGGAGGGCTGGAGGAAGTTTGGGACTGGAGCAAGTTTGCCAACGACATGCTGGTGGGGGCCCTGAAACTGTCGCCCACAGAGGTCAAGTACCTTAATGGAAGCGCGCAGATCCGGGCTTATGAGGTCTATTTTCATAGGGAGGAGGACATGGAGGCAGTTAAAAAGAAGGTGGTGCACGGGAGGCTAACCAGCCCTTTTAACCTCTTCGCGGCGTTTGACCTCACAAGGGGAGCTGCAGCTCCGAGTGCGGAGGGTCCAGAAGCGGAGGGCCCGGAACCGAGGGGCCCGGAGCCGGGGAGGACGATGAAGAACACCCTCCGGTTCCAGTGGCGGGGAATGGGAGCGGACGAGGAGCCGTGGGGCCGGGACCGTTTTGCCAGGGATATGCTCCTGGGTACTCTGAAGACGGGACCTAGTGTGGTGAAGTGCCTGCAGGGGGGCTTTTTGGAGGCATCATATGACGTGACCTTTTTTGCTGGGGCAAAAATGGAGGAGGTCTTGAAAAAGATAGAGGATGCGGGGATGGCGAGGCCTTATGGCCTCTTTCAAGTGACTGACATGTCGAGAGGGGGGTTCAGGGTCTTAACGATCCATATGTATGACCCGGAGGTCGAAGATGGGGCGGTGAAGGGTTTCCTGGCCGGGTGGTGTAAGGTGGGGGCAGGACCCCGATACATTAGGGACATGTACGGGTTTTGGACGGGTCGGAGGCAGTACCAGGTTGGCCTATTGCCGGACCCTGCCGGGAAAGACGGATACCGGCACTTGCCGGCGATGTTCGCCATAGGTGACGTGAGGGGGACTCTCTACTATGCCCGCCAGCCGGAGTTCTGCAGGCGGTGTATGAAGAGCGGGCACAGAGCGGCAGCGTGCGAACGGCGCCGACGCTGCCACAGGTGTGGGTCGGACAAGCACCTTGCCAACAGCTGTCCGGCCCCAAAGACCTGCCACGAGTGTGGTGCGACGGGGCACCTGGTGCGGGAGTGCCCAAGAAGGAGGCGGTCTTATGCGGAGGCCGCAGGAGGAGATGGGGCGAGAGGCGGGAGACGGAGGGGGCCAGAACCCCAAGAGCAAGCAGGGGAGCCCCAGGAGCAAGCGGGGGAGGAGCCCCAGGAGCAAGCGGGGGGGGAGCCCCAGGAGGTGGTACCCTCGGAGGGAGCGGGTGTTGACATGGAGGGTGAGGAGGAGGATGAGGAGGAGGATGAGGAAGATGAGGAGGAGGATGAAGATGAGGAGGAGGAGGATGGAGAAGAGGAGGAGGGAGATGAGGAGGAGGAGGGAGATGAGGAGCGGGTCGAGGAGACGCTGCAGGGGGAGAGACCAGCAGATGGGGCTCTGGAGGAGGCACTCGCCGGGCTGAGGGAGCTCTCTGAGGGGATGGAGGCAGAGCAAGCGAGCATGCCGAAAAGGAAGAGGATACCTGCGGTCGGCACGGGGGTTGGACTGGGGGTGAGTGGGGGCATGGAGGGGGGTGTGTCTGGGGGGGAGGGGGGGAAAGCAGCCAAGAGGGTGGCGGGCAGTGGGGGTGTTGGGTTACCCAAGAGGAGATAAGCTCCAGGGGGGTGGAGGGGTTCTCTTCGATGGACTTTGTGGACCCAATGTCAGGGGAGGCGGGGGTTGGGACCCCCCCGGCATCTGCAGGGACAGAGAGGGCGTTTGCCGGGGGGGGGACATAAAGCACTCTGGGGGTGATGGGGTTGTTGGGTGGTTGTTGGGTGTTGTTTGTTGGTGATGGATTATGGCTTGTTGAAGGGTTGTGGGACTGTTTTGGGTGTAGAGGGTGGGATTGGGGGGATAAGGTGTTTTTTGGAGGTTATGATGTGGGTTTTTGGTTTTTGGGCTTGTGGTGTCCAAGTAGTGCCCGGTGTGGGCCACTGTATGGCGTTGTAAATGTCTTTTGGGAATAAAGGCCTTTAACAATCTGTTCTTATCAGTTTAATATCTGATATGTCCCCCATCGGGGGACTATACATATTAAATGGATTTTTCCAACAGGGAGTCGGAAGCGGGGCTTGCTCCGTCCGCTCCACGCATCGACTCGGTATTGCAGTACCTCCGAGAACGGTGCACCATCTTTGACCTGTCAAAAACAACAACAGAAAAGAAGGAACACAAGTGGTGACCTAGTAGCCGAGAGAGGTGAGTATCCATGTAGGTAAATGCGTATCCCTAGTAGCAAGAGGATGATGATAATAATAACTGTGTGCACTTTTTTCCCCGTCCTGTCATTTGCTCAACGACCTGTGTTCTGTGTGGAATTTTTTCCCTCCGTTTTACTTAAAAAAAAAAAAAAAAAGAAAAAAATAGATTTTGGTTAAATCACTGTGTGTGACTGTGTGTGACTGTGTGACTGTGTGTGTGACTGTGTGTGCCCAGTCTCTCACTCTGTGACTTGACTAGTCACTCAACTAACTAGTCACCAACTCACTCATGCCCTCATTTGTTCATTCACTCACTCACAAATCCACGAGGCCTGTGTCTGGCACTGAACAAGTGTTTCTCGACCCCTTCACTTTGTCCGAAATCAAAACTCTGCTTTCTCTTCAATTTACGCACAAGTTTTTCGCCTTTTACTAAAGACTTCCGTGGAGAGGAACACTAATGAATTCAACTCATTTTTGGAAGGGCTTTGCTTCCGGCAGAGCCCTAGTATTTGTTACAAGAGAAATGAGCCACCATGTCTGTCTGTCTGTCTGTCTCTAAGTCTGTAAGTCTCTTTCAGGGGGGACGTCACTATTGTCTCTAGATGCCGGACCTCCGTCGGTCGCACGCGGCCCACCTCGGAGCCCCCCGGGGTCCCGGCGTCAACAAGGTCCCATTTGTGGGTTATCGCTTCTCGGCCTTTTGGCTAAGATCAAGTGTAGTACGGTTCGTTTTGGCGGTATTTTCTACACTTTCCACCTGGAGTCGTGCGGTGTATTGGGGCACAGGTGGAAGCGCGATCATGGCCGCAAGGCAAAATAATCAGTCAGCAGGAGCTGGACTGCGCAAAACACTACAGTTTGTGTGGGCAAGTAAGGAGGGATCCATCTGGGATCGGGAACGGTTCATCCGGAAGATTATTATGGAAGGACTGGGTTTGGACCCAGGATTGGTTTTTTGTCTGCAGAGGAACGTGGCGGCAGAGGGATACGAGCTCTCCCTGGGAACCGAGGCATTATATCGGCGGTGTACGGAGGTCTGCAGGGAGAATTTTGCTTCGGAGCCTTTCTGTAATTTTCGGATTTTTCCTTTGGGCAGACTGAATGTAAAGATGATGACTGTGGAGATGTACAACCCGTTTGTGGGGGATGATGTCATTATGGACTTCTTGAGTCGGTATGGGAGTGTGGCTACCTCTGTTCGGTACCTCCGGTGCGGATTAGGCGTATGGTCTGGGCGGCGTCAGTTCCGAGTGACGCTGCGAAAGGATCCAAAGGGGACTGACGGATTGGCGCACCCGCCTGCTTTCTTCTCCATCGGGACAGAGCGGGGCTACCTTTTTTACTCTGGCCAGCCACCTTTCTGCCGTCACTGCCGTAGTTTTGGCCATCAGGCAACTGGATGTGGTCATCTGAAGTGCCGGAACTGTGGGGCCTCGGGGCATGGGGCAGCAGACTGCAAGGAGCCAAAGGTCTGTAATGGCTGTGGGGTTCAAGGCCATGTCTTCCGCGACTGCCCTGCTCGGAGCCGCACTTATGCAGAGGCAGCCGGTGGGGGGAAAGGACAGTGCAGACGCGGCGGACCTCTCTCTTCGCCCCTTGGACGAGGTCATTGGGGAGATGATGGCTGAAGGTTTGCCTTTGACCGGACCAACCGAGTCGGTGGCTGAAGCAGTGGCTGAATCGGTTCTGGAAGAGGTGGGGCAGCCTCCGAAGGTATGGGCGGATGATATGGATGGGTTACTGAGTGGGCTCTCGGACGAGGAGATGGAGGCATCCAAGGTGAGGAGGCCGCGGTCCCCTTCTGCTGATGGTGGGGTGGGATCTGCTCCAGTCCCGGAGACTGGTGTTTCTCCGATTGCAAGGGGCCGGAAGAAAAGGAGGAAGGCGGGGGGACGGCCGCACTGGAGGCTCAAGAAGCGTCCTTCGCAGTGGAGAACCGCTACGCTGTGCTGAATCCGGACTTTGGGGGTGAGTTGGGGGCAGGGGAGATGACTCGCTGCTTTTGGGTCTCCCGGAGGCTATTACCATAGACTCTGGTGGTCAGGGAGTGGGGACTCTGGGGTGGTGCCGGAGACTGCTTTGTCGGACTTGGCCTCTGCCTCGGCTTTGGGGACAGACCAGCTGGTTTCCCAGTTGGGAGGACATGGGGTAGAGGATGTGGACTCCTCCTCAAGTCCGGAGCACGCCTTTGTTGCTCCCATATCACCAAACAGTGTGGACTACTTGCTGGGGAGGAGTGATATGGGGAGTGGGAGTGAAGTTGGTTAAAGTGCTTTGGGGTTTTACTGGTTTTCTTTTTTATGTAGGATGGCTCTGTTTACTGTTCTCACTGTCAATGTTCGGGGGATGCGGGATGCAGGGAAGAGGGGGGGTGTTTTTCAGTATCTGTCATGTGTTTACTTCCAAGTGTGTTTTCTGCAGGAGGTACACCTCAGGGACGAAAATGATTCGCTGGCCTTCTCAAATGGGTGGGTGCGGGGTGATTCTAGGTGGGGGGTTGGGGGTGTACATTCTTCTGGTGTGGGTATTCTGTTTGGGGATCATTTTTTTCAGGAGGTGGGGTGTTTTTCACTTATCCAGGGGCGGGTTCTGGTTGTGGACGCTGATTGGAAGGGGGTGTGTTTTCGTTTTGTTAATGTCTACGCTCCTGCGGAGCCGAAGGGAAGGAAAGCCCTCTTTTTGGCTTTGCCGGACGTGTTGGTGACGAATCGTGTTGTTGTTTTGGGGGGTGATTTCAATGTTTCTTTTGAAGGTCCTGGGGATTTTAGTTTGCCATATTTGGCTACAGTGGTAAGGGATTTTTCTTTGAGGGATTCTTTTAGAGTGGTTGATCCAGGGGGGCAGGGTTTCACATGGGGAAATTCCAGGGGTTCCCGGAGCCGCCTGGATCATGTCTTTTTGCCCGCTGCCTTGCCGGTGGCTCGAGTTACTGTGAAGCCTGTTTGGTTCTCGGACCATTGTCAGGTTCAGGTG
Organism: Dallia pectoralis; assembly: GCA_029465975.1. Classification (NCBI taxonomy): domain Eukaryota; kingdom Metazoa; phylum Chordata; class Actinopteri; order Esociformes; family Umbridae; genus Dallia; species Dallia pectoralis. The sequence goes on from CM055758.1 coordinate 13,058,735, forward strand.
GTGTTCACGGCGGATGTCCCGGCCTTTGGCCGGAGTTTCTGGAAACTGAACTGCTCGGTTTTGCAGGACTCTTCCTTTAGGAGGACTTCAAGGCACATTATGAGGTGTGGGTGGGTCTGAAGCCTTTTTTCACGACCTTGCTTGATTGGTGGGACTGTCTGAAAACAAATGTTAGGGCCTTTGCGGTGTCCTTCTGCTCTGCCAGGGCCCGGGCTAGCAGGGCGGCCTTTGTGGGTCTGCAGCGGGAGCTCTCATCTCTGGTCGCTGCAGAGAATAGAGGTGAGGCTCCGGACCAGGATAGGATGGCGGTTGTGAGGAGTGATCTGGAGGCCTACTTCAAGGGCAGGGCTCGAGATTTCTTCTTTCGGTGTCGGAGGGATAAGGTAGAGTTAGGTGAGGTATGCGGGGCATACTTTTTCAAGCAGGTGAGGGCTGCCCGAGCTAAGGTGGTGATCTCAGGGCTGAGGACGGAAGGCGGTACAGTGGTCCATGACCCTGCGGGCCTAGTTAAGGCCGCTTCAGCCTTTTATGGTGCTTCCTTTTGGGTTGGGTCGGTAGACTCATCCAAGGCGGAGTCCTTTTTAGGGTTTCTGGAGGGGCGGGTCCCCCCGGACATTGCTGCTACCCTAGATGGCCCTTTCAGTTTGGCAGAGTTAGAGGGGGCTTTAAAGGGTTTGCCATCTGGGAAGGTTCCTGGGTTGGATGGGCTGCCCAAGGAGTTTTATGTTACGTTCTGGGATGTTTTGGGTGAGGATTATCTTACAGTGGCTCAGGCTGTTTTTGAGTCGGGCTCACTGACGTCGTCCATGCGTGAAGGGGTGTTGACGCTACTGTTTAAGAAAGGCGAAAGGACCGAGTTGGCAAATTACAGGCCCATTACTCTTTTATGTGTGGACTGTAAGGTGTTGGCTCGAGTTTTGGCAGGTCGGCTGCGTACCGCGTTGCCGTATGTGATCCACAGTAATCAGACTTGTGGTGTGGAGGGACGCTCCATTTTTTGGAATCTGTCTCTAGTTAGAGACTGTATTGCTTGGGCACAAGATCGGGGTGTGGGTCTCATGTTGGTCGGGTTGGACCTGGAGAAGGCCTTTGATAGGGTGCAACATGAATTTCTTTTCTTGGTGATGGAGAGGTTGGGTTTTGGTGTCAAATTTATGAGGTGGGTTCGCCTTCTTTATAATGGAGTGGGGAGCCGCGTTTTGGTAAATGGGAACTTGGGTGAGCTAGTCCCGCAGAGGACTGGGGTGCGGCAGGGTTGTCCACTCTCCCCGCTGCTTTTTGTGTTATGTGGAGCCTTTGGCGGGTGCTCTCCGGGCCGACTCATTGATCTCGGGTCTGCGCCTTCCAGGTGGGGGCTCTTCCGAGGTCAAGGTGTCGTTGTATGCGGATGACGTAACCCTGTTCTTGACCTCGGAGAAGGGGTTGCTAGGGCAGTGGAGGTGTTGGGGGATTTTGCTCTGGCCTCTGGGGCACGGGTCAACCTGGGCAAATCCTCAGTCAAGTATTTCGGCCCTTTGGCCGGGCGACGTGATGGCCTTAGTGGCATCTCGTTTTGCTCGGGGCCAATGAGGGTTTTGGGGGTCGATTTTGAGGCATCTGGTAGTGCTCTGACTAACTGGAGCAAGCGGGTGGCGCGGGTGAACTCTAGGTTAGGTCTTTGGAAAACGCGTGAGCTTTCTTTGAGCGGTCGGGTTTTGGCGATTAAGGCAGACATTCTGCCTTCACTGGTCTTCTTGGCATACGTTTTCCGTTGCCTCCTCAGCTGCGGAAAGGCCTAGTAAGGGCGTTTTTTCTTTTATTTGGGGAGGATATGAGTATGTCAAGAGGGACTGGATGGTCCAGTCGTTGGAGGCAGGTGGCCGTGGTGTCCCTGACCTCCCCTTGAAACTTGATGTAATATTTTTTTTCTGTGTAGGAGCCTGGTGTACCCTTGTGGGCATAGCTACCAGATTTTGTTGGAGTTTTGGTTGGCGGTCCCTTTGCGCCGCTTTGTGGCCTGGGACAACTCCCGTCCAAAAGCAGAGTCACTCCCACCGCACTTCCACCAGGTGGTGATGTGGAGCAAACGGCATGTGGAATGTCGGGAGGGTTTGCTATGTTTGGACCACAGGGCCCTGTACAGGGCATTGGTGGCAAAGAGGGGTCCTGTACGGGTGTTTGGTGTGGGTCCCGATGTTTGGCGGGCAATACAGCGGCCCGGCCTCTCGCATCGTATGCGAGACCTGAACTGGCTGGGTATCCATCGCCGGCTGCCAGTCAGGGACGTTTTGTACAGACACGGCCTTAATAAAACTAAGTTGTGTCCGAGGGCTGGGTGTGGGGCAGAGGAGACGTTGGAACACGTCTTTTGGGAGTGCCCTTTTGCGAAAAAGGTATGGGGGGATCTTATGTTGTTTTTTGCAGGATTGGGGGTTTTGACCTTTGATGGGATTATGTTGGGGCGGGGTTTGGGGATTGGCAAGGGGAGGGTTGCTTTTGTGCTCTGGCTTTTGATTTCTTTGGGAAAGGTGGCTTTGTGGGATTCTCTGGGATTTTTGGTTCGATCCAATGTGGACAAGGGGGTAGCGGGAGTCATTGGATGGGTACGGGCTGAGCTACGCTGGAGGATTGACTCCGACGTAGCCAGATACGGGTTTCATGCAGCCAGGGAACGCTGGAAAGGCCTTTATGGCTAATTCATAAAGGGTAATGGAAAAGGTCTGGTATGGGTAATAGGAACCGTGGCAACCTTTGTTTGTATTTTGGTTTGTTCTTTCTCATGTTTATTATTTTAAGGGTTAGCCGAGGTATGAATGTTGTTTTTGGATATTTATGAGTTGTTTTTATGGTTTCTGTATTGCTGTATTTGTATGGTCTATTGGTTTTCAATAAAAAAAAAAAAATAAAAAAAAATCTGTTCTTATCAGTTTAATATCTGATATGTCCCCCATCGGGGGACTATACATATTAAATGGATTTTTCCAACAGGGAGTCGGAAGCGGGGCTTGCTCCGTCCGCTCCACGCATCGACTCGGTATTGCAGTACCTCCGAGAACGGTGCACCATCTTTGACCTGTCAAAAACAACAACAACAGCCACAACAAAAAGAAGGAACACAAGTGGTGACCTAGTAGCCGAGAGAGGTGAGTATCCATGTAGGTAAATGCGTATCCCTAGTAGCAAGAGGATGATAATAATAACTGTGTGCACTTTTTTCCCCGTCCTGTCATTTGCTCAACGACCTGTGTTCTGTGTGGAATTTTTTCCCTCCGTTTTACTTAAAAAAAAAAAAAATAAAAAAAAATAAATAAATAGATTTTGGTTAAATCACTGTGTGTGTGTGACTGTGTGTGTGTGTGTGACTGTGTGTGACTGTGTGTGCCCAGTCTCTCACTCTGTGACTTGACTAGTCACTCAACTAACTAGTCACCAACTCACTCATGCCCTCATTTGTTCATTCACTCACTCACAAATCCACGAGGCCTGTGTCTGGCACTGAACGAGTGTTTCTCGACCCCTTCACGAAATCAAAACTCTGCTTTCTCTTCAATTTACGCACAAATCAAAACTCGGGTTGGAGTAGGAGTTTTGTACCTGGAGTTCGGTGTATGGGACACATGTACAAAAGTATTTTTTTGAAAGTAAGGGTTTGGCTTAATAGCCTTTTATTTTACACGACGTGCGTTTTTTCCTGTTTTTTTGGGGGATTTTCTCAGTTTTTGTTTTCTGTTGTTTGCTGCTCGTTTTGGTTAGTGGCTTCACGCACCAGGTGCGTAGCCACTTGCCGGCGGCTTCATGGCAGCTGGATCAGGAGCGGGGGGTGTGCCCGGACAAGGGATTAAGAACATCCTCCGTTTCCAGTGGAAGGGGGACCTGGAGGAGATGTGGCCCCGGGACCAGTTCACCCGGATTGTCTTGATGGGCATTTTGGGTTTGACGCCAAAGATCGTCATGGCACTGCAGGGTAATGTGCCGGAGCACGCTTTTGAAGTGACCTTTTTTAAGGAGGTGGACAAGGACAGCGCCGTAAAGAAAGTTGAGGACGAGGCCCAGACCAGTCCTTGTCACCTATACAGGGTGACGGATCTTTCGAGGGGGGGGTTGAGGGTGGTAACCGTCCACATGTACGACCCCAACGTGGTGGATGAGACGGTGGTGGCGTTCCTTGCGGGGTACTGTGCAGTGAGGCCAGGCCCGAAATACATAAGGGACAGTTACGGTTTCTGGACGGCCCGGAGGCAGTTCCAGGTGGTCCTCCGGCCGGATGCCGCTGGGAAGGACGGCTTCTGCCACATCCCTGGGTTGTTTTCGGTCAAGGGAGGAGAGAGGGGTTCCCTCTTTTATGCCCGCCAACCCGAGTTCTGCAGAAGATGCCGGAAGTTCGGGCACAGCGCGGCAGGTTGTGAGGCGAGGAGGAGATGTAACCGGTGTGGAGAGGAGGGGCATGAGGCCCCAAACTGCCCACAGCCAAAAAGATGTAGGGAGTGTGGTTCGGACGAACATCTGGTCGCGGCCTGCCCGCACCGCAGGAAGTCTTACGCCGAGGCAGCTGGTGGCGAGGGCCCGAGCGGCGAGGGACAGAAAGCGGTGGTGGAGGAGGTCGGAAAGGCGGAGAGACAGGAGGGGCCGGAGCCCCAGAAGGCGGGGCAGGTGCCCCAGGAAAAGGCGGGGGCGGTGCCCAAGAAGAAGGCGGGGGCGGTGCCCCAGAAACAGGCGGGGGCGGTGCCCCAGAAAGTGGCGGGGCTGGTGCCCCAGGAAAAGGGGGGGCAGGTGCCCCAAGAAAAGGCGGGGCAGGTGCCCCAAGAAAAGGCGGGGCAGGTGCCCCAAGAAAAGGCGGGGCAGGTGCCCCAGAAAAAGGCGGGGCCGGTGCCCCAGGAAAAGGCGGGGCTGGTGCCCCAGAAGAATATTGTCGCGGAGCCCCAGGGGGTGGTGCCCGCAGAACAAGAGGAGCCCCAGGGAGGGGCTGAGGAGGAAGAGGAGGAGATGGTGGAGGGGGCACCAATGGAGGAGAGACCGGAGGAGGAGGGGGTGTTGGAGGAGGCCCTAGCAGGGCTGAGGGAGCTCTCGGAGGGGATGCTCAAAAGCACAACATCGGGGGCACTCTCCGGGGGCCCTGCTCTACCCCCTCACCCGAAAAGGAAAAGACTGGTTGAGGACTGCACGGGGAGGAAGGAGGACACGGGGGAGAACACTGGGGTGAGGGAGGAGGGGCCTGGCCGGGGGGGATGGAAGAGGTGGAGGGTTTCATGTCACAGGACATTGGGGGTGAAATGTTGGGTCTCGGGACCCCCTTGGCATCACAGGGGACTGAGATGGTGTTTGCCAAGGGGGGGACAGGAGGGACTCTGGGGGAGATGGGGTGATGTGGGGTATGTTTAAAAGGTGTTTTTTGTTCGTGATATGGTGGTGTTGGGTAAAGAGGGTGGTTTCTGGGTTTGTGTTGGTGGTTGAAGAGGGGGTTTTGAGTAAAGAGGTATCTGTGTTTAATGTGGGGATTGTGGTTTTCTCAATTGTGCCTGATGTGGGCTGTTATAAACTGTAAAATGTCTTTTGGGAATAAAGACCTTTAACAATCTGTTCTTATCAGTTTAATATCTGATATGTCCCCCATCGGGGGACTATACATATTAAATGGATTTTTCCAACAGGGAGTCGGAAGCGGGGCTTGCTCCGTCCGCTCCACGCATCGACTCGGTATTGCAGTACCTCCGAGAACGGTGCACCATCTTTCACCTGTCAAAAACAACAACAGCCACAACAAAAAGAAGGAACACAAGTGGTGACCTAGTAGCCGAGAGAGGTGAGTATCCACGTAGGTAAATGCGTATCCCTAGTAGCAAGAGGATGATAATAATAACTGTGTGCACTTTTTTCCCCGTCCTGTCATTTGCTCAACGACCTGTGTTCTGTGTGGAATTTTTTCCCTCCGTTTTACTAAAAAAATAAATAAATAGATTTTGGTTAAATCACTGTGTGTGTGTGTGTGTGTGTGTGACTGTGTGTGTGTGTGTGACTGTGTGTGTGTGTGACTGTGTGTGCCCAGTCTCTCACTCTGTGACTTGACTAGTCACTCAACTAACTAGTCACCAACTCACTCATGCCCTCATTTGTTCATTCACTCACTCACAAATCCATGAGGCCTGTGTCTGGCACTGAACGAGTATTTCTCGACCCCTTCACTTTGTCCGAAATCAAAACTGGTTTCTCTTCAATTTACGCACAAGGGAGTTGCGGCTCGGAGTGAGGCTAGAGCTTTTGGAGGGTGTTTTTGAGTGGCGCTGCTTTCCCGTTTTTCTCTCACCTGTTGGCCGTGCGGTGTATGGGGCACAGGTGGAGGGGATCACGGTTGGGGTTCGTCTTAGGTTTTTTTGGCTTGTACAGCCACCTTTTGTTTCCGCGACGTGGGGTTTTCGTTTCTAGTTTTGGTATTTTTGTACCTTTTTGGTTTTTGAGGTTCTTTTTTGGGCCTGGTGCGTGGCGGTTTTTCTCGCCAGCACCATGGCAGTAGAAGATGGAGCGGGAGGTGTGCCCGGGCGGGGATTAAGAATACCCTCCGGTTCCAGTGGAGAGCTGAGGGGGAGCCGTGGGGCAGGACCAGTTTTCGCCCGGATCATGCTCCTGGGGACTTTGAAGACGGGGCCCAGTGTGGTCAAGTGCCTGCAGGGGTTGTGAGGAGGCGTCTTTGACGTGACATTTTCGCGGAAGAGAAGAAGGACGAGGTCTTGAAGAGGGCGGAGGACGAAGGGACAATGATGCCTTTCAGCCTCTACAAGGTGTTGGACCTCTCTAGGGGTTCCAGGGTGGTCACCGTCCACCTGTACGACCCCGAGGTAGAAGATGTGGAGGTGAGGGTTACCTTGCACAGTGGTGCCAAGTGGGCGCGGGGCCCCGCTACATCAGGGACAACTATGGGTTCTGGACTTGGGACGGCGCCAGTTCCATGTAACCCTCCAGCCGGAAAGGGGAAGGATGGTTACCGGCACCTGCCGGCAATGTTTGCGATCGGGGAAAGACGGGGTACATTGTACTACGCCCGCCAGCCTGAGTTCTGCCGCCGGTGCCTGAAGGTGGGGCACAATGCAGCGGCGTGTGAGGGGCGTCGCTGCCACAGGTGTGGTTCAACCCAGCACCTGGTGGTCAGCTGTCCGGCCCCAAAGACCTGCCGGGGTGCGGATCGGCGGCCCACCTGGTTCGGGACTGCCCGGCGAAAGGGGAGGTCATATGCAGAGGCAGCAGGAGGAGAGAGACGGGGCGGTGCAGAACCAGAGGGTGGAGCAACGGCAGGAGCAAAAGAGCGGGAGGAGGAGAGGCGGGGGCTGAGCCCCAGGAGCAAGCACGGGCGGAGCCCCAGGAGCGGGAGCCCCAGGAGCAGGAGGGGGCGGAGCCCCAGGAGCAGGAGCCCCAGGAGCGGGAGCCCCAGGAGCAAGCAGGGCGGAGCCCCAGGAGCAGGAGGCCCCAGGAGCAGGAGGGGGAAGAGCCGCAGGCCGGGGGTGGAGGAAGTGATGGAGGGGGCGGAGGCGGGTGGTGGAGGAAACACCACCTGGGGAGAGGCCGGTGGAAGCCAGCGGGGGCGCTGGAAAAGGCCCTGGCTGGGCTAAGGGAGATGTCGGCGGGATTGGGGATGGCATCGGTGGAGGTCTGCCAGGAGGAAAAGTCCTTTGCGGCGTTTATGGGGAGGCGGGGGAAGATGAGATGCCCAGGAAGAGGAGGGCGGTTTTGGTGGCGAAGAGGGTGGGAAAGGAGGTGAGGGGGTGGTGGTGGTGGGTCGGGGGGGTAGAGGGGGCAGAAGGAGGGGGTTGGTCATGAGGGGGTGGCGGGGGAGGACCGGGGGGGAGTTGGGGGTTTTGCCTCAGAGGTGTTTTGTTTTAAGATGGCGGTGGGGGACAGGGGACCCCGATGGCGTTCCCGAGAGACAGAACTGGCGTTTGCCAGGGGGACCCGGTGTTGGGAGCATCTGGGACTGGGACCCCCATGGCGTCCCAAGGGACAGAACGGGCTTTGCCGAGGGCGAGACCTCGGTGTCCGGAGGGTCCGGGACTGGGACCCCCAGGGCGTCCCAAGGGACTGAACTGGCTTTGCCGGGGGGTGACATGAGGGGGCACGGGGAGTGATGGGGTGATGGGGTTTTATCTGTTGGTGTATTGGTCGTGATCGGGTTTTGTGCTGTGTGGGGTTGATGTGGGAGGGTTGTTTAAAGGTGGTGGGTTTTTGGTTATTTATGGGTGTGGGGAAGGAGGTTTGTTTGGGGGGTATTGAGTGGGGTTTTTGGTTGATGTGGGTGGATGGTAGGGTTGGGCTTTGGTGATGTTGGGGTGGGTTGGATATATGGTTTAATGGTGCCTGATGTGGGCGGTGTGATGAAGTGTTTGAACTGTCTTTGGGAATAAAGGCATTTAACAATCTGTTCTTATCAGTTTAATATCTGATATGTCCCCCATCGGGGGACTATACATATTAAATGGATTTTTCCAACAGGGAGTCGGAAGCGGGGCTTGCTCCGTCCGCTCCACGCATCGACTCGGTATTGCAGTACCTCCGAGAACGGTGCACCATCTTTGACCTGTCAAAAACAACAACAGCAACAACAAAAAGAAGGAACACAAGTGGTGACCTAGTAGCCGAGAAAGGTGAGTATCCATGTAGGTAAATGCGTATCCCTAGTAGCAAGAGGATGATAATAATAACTGTGTGCACTTTTTTCCCCGTCCTGTCATTTGCTCAACGACCTGTGTTCTGTGTGCCATTTTTTCCCTCCGTTTTACTTAAAAAAAACGTTTGATTTTGGTTAAATCACTGTGTGTGTGTGTGACTGTGTGTGACTGTGTGTGCCCAGTCTCTCACTCAGTGACTTGACTAGTCACTCAACTAACTAGTCACCATCTCACTCATGCCCTCATTTGTTCATTCACTCACTCACAAATCCACGAGGCCTGTGCCTGGCACTGAACGAGTGTTTCTCAACCCCTAACTTTGTCCGAAATCAAAACTCTGGTTTCTCTTCAATTTACGCACAAGGTAGTTGCGGCTTGGAGTGTGGCTGGAGTTTGTTGGAGGGAGTTTGAGAGTGGCGCCGTTTTCTTTTTTCACCTGTTGGTCGTGCGGTGTATGGGGCACAGGTGGAGGGGATCACGGTTGGGTGTTTTTTTGTTGGATTAGGGCATTTACGCCATTTTTGTTTTACGCGACGTGCGTTTATATTTAGTTGCTCTTTTTTGGTTTTGTTTTATAATTTCCGTTTAGGCCTGGTGCGTGGTCCTTTCTAGCCAGCACCATGGCGGCTGGGCTGGGGAAGGGGATGAAGAATACCCTCCAGTTTCAGTGGAAAGGAGCGGCGGGGGAGATTTGGAGCCGGGACCAATTTGCCCGGATTATGCTGCTGGGCGCTTTAAAGGTGACGCCGGTAATCGTGAAGGGCCTCCAGGGGAACTTGAGGTTAAATTCCTTTGAGGTGGCATTCTTCAGGGAGGAAGACATGGAGGCCTCTCTGAAGAAGGTGGAGGATGCGGGGCAGACCAGGCCATATGACCTGTTCCGGGTGACGGATCTGTCAAGGTAGGGGCTGTGATGGTGACCGTCCACATGTTTAATATAAATGTGGAGGAGGGACCGGTGAGGAGATTCCTGGCCCAGTATTGCACCGTGACGGAGGGGCCTAGGCTGGTCAGGGGCCCATATGGGTTTCTGGACGGTCAGGATGCAGTTCATGGTGGTCCTCCAGCAGGATCCCTACTGGGAAGGATGGCTACCACCACCTCCCGGGCTTATTCTCGATTGGGGAGAGAAGGGGAACTCTACTATGCCCGCCAGCCCGTTTCTGCCGCCGGTGCATGAAGTTCGGGCACAGCACATTGGGGTGTGCGACAAGGCGCCTGTGCAACAGGTGTGGGTCCGACCAGCACCTGGTCGCCAACTGCCCGGCTCCTAAGACCTGCCGGGAGTGCGGTTCGGCAGAACACCTGGTGGCGGCCTGCCCGCAGAGGCGGAGGTCATATGCGGAGGCTGCAGGAGGAGAGGGCCCGGCAACGTGGCACCCGGTGGGGCAGGTAGGAGGAGAGGCGAAGAGGCAAGGGGAGCCCCAGGAACAGGAGGATGGGAATACGCAGCATCAGGTGGGGGTGGAGCCCCAGGAGGAGGAAGTGGCGGAGCCCGTGGAGGAGGCGGCTACATGGTCGGGGGAGCCCCTGGAGAGGGAAGAAGTGGAGATGGACTCGGGGGGGGAAACGGTGGAGGAAACCCCTTGACGGGGAGAGGCCAGCATTGGGGATCTGGAGAAGGCCCTTGCTGGGCTACGGGAGCTCTCGGAGGGGATGTCAGGCAGCGAGGTATCAACGTTGGAGGCACTCTCCTGGGGCTCCCTCCCACCAGGACAGGGGACTCCGGGGACAAAGCGGACCATTGGGGACGACAGAGGGGTGAGTGGGGGAGAGCCCGGGGGCGGGAAAAAAAGAAGGGGAAGGGGGCTGCCAAAGGGGTGGAGGGGGGAGCTGGTGTGTCAAAACCGGTGGTAGCCACCCAGTCGGAGCCCGGCTTGGGGGGATAGGGGAGGTGGTGGGGTTCTCCTCCCAGGACCTTGTGGGGACAATGTCGGGGGGCACGGGTATCGGGACCCCCATGGCATCCACGGGGATGGAGCTGGCCTGTGTTGGTGGGAGGACCCGATGTCAGGAGGGACGGGCGTTGGGACCCCACTGGCATCCACAGGGACTGAGTTGGGGATGGCCGAGGGGGACCCGATGGACTCGGGGGGGTGGTGGGGTTTAGGGTGTTGGTGGTTGGTTTTTGTTTTCATCACCATGGCTGGGTTCACTGTGTTAACTGTTAATGTGAGGGGGTTACAGCACAGGGTGAAAAGGAGGGCTGTGTTTGGGGCTTTGGGTGGTGTGGGTTTTGATGTATGTTTTGTTCAAGAGGTGCACCTTAGGGACGAGGGGGACGAGGTGGTTTTCACCAGGGAGTGGGGACACGGGGGGGCGGTGTGGTCGGTGGGGGGGGTGCACTCAACGGGGGTGGGTATTTTGTTTGGGGATAGAGGGGTCAGGGTGGAGAATAGGTTGGTGGGTTTGCCGGGGAGGATAATAGGGGCGGACGTTAGGCTCAGGGAGCACAGGTGGAGGGTGGTGTGTGTGTATGGGCCGCAGGCGGAGCCAGAGCGAGCGGAGTTCGTGGAGGCTCTGGTCCCCCTGTGTGCCACAAACAGGGCACTGATTGTGGGAGGTGATTTTAATATGGTTTTTGGGGGGCATGCCGTGGGCAGTGTGTTGGCTCTCCGACGGTTGTTGGAGGCCAGGGGCCTGGTGGACGGAGCGCTGCGGACGGTCCCGGGTTTGGCTGGGCCGACGTGGCGCAACACCAGGGGGGTTGCGAGGCGTCTTGATTACCTGTTCTTGCCGGGTGCGGTGGGGCAGGTGGCGGGGCGCCTCCTCCCGGTTTTTTTTTTTTTCCGACCACGATGGGGTGCTCCTGCGGGTTGGGGACCCGGGCGGAGGCTTCGGGAGGGGTTATTGGAAGCTCCGCCTGGAGCTCCTCCAGGACCGGGGTTCGTGGGGGAGTTCCTCGGGTTTCTCGAGGGTCTCCTTGGCCTGCGGGCTGTGTGTGGGGGCATCCTAGAATGGTGGGAGATGGCGAAGGGCAGGATGGCCGATTTTTGTCGGTCTTACCAGTGGGGAAAGGGTTTAGAAGAGAGGGAATTGCTGAGGCGGCTACAGGGACTACTGGACCTGGAGTATGTCGCGCAGAATTTCGGGTTAAGCATGGACGCGGAGAGGTGTGCCTCAGTGAAGGCGCAGCTCCGAGCGATACATGAGAAAAATGCTCGGGCACACCTCACCAAGGCTCGGCACGCTTTCTTGGAAGCAGATGAGTCTTGCTCCTCTATGATCTTTGGAGCGGTGAGGGAGCGCCGGCAGAGGCAGGTCTTCACCAGTCTGAAGTCTGCATCCGGTGTTGAGGTCAGAGGGCCAGGCCCTATGGTGGAGGCGGCCACTGGCTACTTCCGTGGATTTTTTGAGGCGCGGCCGGTCGACGTGGGTGCCGGGACGGGGTTCCTGGGCCACCTGACTAGGCGAGTGCCTGAAGATATGAGGGAGGGGTTGGGGGCGCCCATCTCGCTTGCCGAGGTGGAGTCGGCCCTCAAACGGATGGGGAAGGGTAAAGTCCCGGGTGGGGACGGGCTGCCGGCCAAGTTCTACCTCAAGTTTTGGGGTGTTCTCGGTCCGGTGGTCGTAGAGGTCTTGTCAGCGGTGCTGGAGTCGGGGGGGCTGTCGGGCTCCATGTCGGTAGGGTGTTGTCCCTCCTCTTCAAGAGGGGCGACCCCTCCGACCTGGGGAACTGGCGGCCTTTGACCATGCTCTGTGTGGACTACAAGCTCCTGGCGAAGGTGCTTGCTGATAGGATGCTAGAGGCGCTCCCATACGTGGTCCATGAGGACCAGACATGTGTGCGGGGCCGGTCTATCCGGTGGAACCTGAACCTGATCAGGGACGCCATTGCATGGGTTGAGGACCGTGGTCTCCCCTTGATGGTGGCGGCTTTGGACATGGAGAAGGCTTTTGACCGGGTGGACAGGGGCTTTCTTTTCCGGGTGTTGGACACGATGGGGTTCGGGGAGGCTTTCACCGGCATGGTGAAGTGCCTCTACACGGGCGTCGGGTGCCGTGTCAACATCAACGGTCACCTAGGTGAGGTTTTCGAGCTGGGGGCGGGTGTCCGGCAGGGGTGTCCCTTGTCGGCCCTGCTCTTTGTTCTGTACATGGAGCCGCTGGCGGCTGCCATTAGGGCGGACGGGGGCGTGGAGGGGTTGGCAGTGCCGGGCGGCGGGGGCCTTCGGGTCAAGCTGTCCCAGTACGCCGATGACACCACGCTCTTGGTCTGCAGGGATAGATGCCTGGTTAGGGCGCTGGGGATTTTTGCAGAGTTCGGACGGGCGTCGGGTGCGTCTCTGAACCTTGGGAAGTCCTCAGTGAAGTTTTTTGGGAGGTGGAGGGAGAGGACCAACGTGCCGGGGGGCCTTGCTCTGTGCCGCAGTCCGCTGAAAATCCTCGGGGTTCTCTTCCGGCATTTCGGTTCAGCGTCCCTTAATTGGGAGGCTGTGCTGGGGGGCATGAGGAGGAAACTGGGGATGTGGCGGTCAAGGGCCTTGACGCTGGTCGGAAGGGTCCTTGTCCTCAAGGTAGATGTACTCCCGGCCTTGGTATATCTGGCCTACGTCTACCCGCTGCCAGCTTGTTGGAGGAGGGACGTGGTGCGGATGGTTTTTGGTTTCATCTGGGGAGGTGGACACGAGTATGTGGCTCGTGTCCGGATGTACGCTCCGTTGGGGTCGGTGAGGGCGGGGTGTGCCTCACTTCCCCCTGAAGCTGGACGCCATTTTAGGTCGGTTATGTCAGACTGGTCTAACTTGGGTCCCAGGGCGGAGCAGCTCCCATGGCATTTTGGCCATGCGGAGAAGTGGCTCCGGGCCCAGGGGGCGATCGATTTGGCAGCGGTGGGTAAAGACCACCGGCTGTTGTACGAGGAGGCACTTAGTAAAGTATGCGCCCCTCCAGTAGTTGGCCTCCCTGCCGTTGTATGGGAGACGGTCCAGTTGAAAGGCCTGAATAATAGGTTGAAGGACCTACACTGGAGGGTTCTGCACAGGTGTCTTCCGGTGCGGAGCACCATGTACAGCAGGAGGTTGGCCCGGTCACCGATGTGTCCGAGGCCGACCTGTGGCGTTGATGAGACCATCCGTCACGTTTTTTGGGATTGTCCGTTCGCCGGGGTGGTGTGGGGGCGGGTGCTTCCCCTGATGAGCCGGGTGGACGGCGCTTTCGCGCCGACCTGGGCCCGGCTGGAGCGTGGGATCGGGAGACGGGTCCCTGTGGCCCGGGACCGGTTCCTGCTCTGGCTAGTGGTCAGCCTGGCGATGCAGGGGCTGTGGGACTCCCGGGCGGAGTTGGTGCACGGGAGAGGTGGGGGTTGGGACCCCCCAGGCATCTGCAGGGACGGAGAGGGCATTTGCTGGGGGGGGGACAGGAAGGACTTGAAGGACTTGGGTGGGGATGGGGATTGTGGGTGTGTTTGGGTGGTTTTTTTGTTGTTGGTGAAGGGGTATGTGGGGTTTGAAGGGTGTTGGGGCTGTTGTGGGTGTAAAGGGTGGTCTTTGGGGGAAGCGGTGTGTTTTGGTGGTTTTTGACGTGGGTGGTGTGGTTTTTGTGTTTTCGAAGGAGTGCCCGGTGTGGGCAACTTTACGTGTATGTAAACGTCTTTATGGGAATAAAGACCTTTAACAATCTGTTCTTATCAGTTTAATATCTGATATGTCCCCCATTGGGGGACTATACATATTAAATGGATTTTTCCAACAGGGAGTCGGAAGCGGGGCTTCCTCCGTCCGCTCCACGCATCGACTCGGTATTGCAGTACCTCCGAGAACGGTGCACCATCGTTTGACCTGTCAAAAACAACAACAAAAAGAGGGAACACAAGTGGTGACCTAGTAGCCGAGAGAGGTGAGTATCCACGTAGGTAAATGCGTATCCCTAGCAGCAAGAGGATGATAATAATAACTGTGTGCACTTTTTCCCCCGTCCTGTCATTTGCTCCACGACCTGTGTTCTGTGTGGAATTTTTTCCCTTCGTTTTACTTAAAAAAAAAAATAATAAAAAAAAATAATTGATTTTGGTTAAATCACTGTGTCTGTGTGTGTCTGTGTGTGACTGTGTGTGACTGTGTGTGACTGTGTGTGACTGTGTGTGACTGTGTGTGCCCAGTCTCTCACTCAGTGACTTGACTAGTCACTCAACTAACTAGTCACCAACTCACTCATGCCCTCATTTGTTCATTCACTCACTCACAAATCCACGAGGCCTGTGTCTGGCACTGAACGAATGTTTCTCGACCCCTTCACTTTGTCCGAAATCAAAACTCTGCTTTCTCTTCAATTTACGCACAAGTTTAGTTGCGGCTCGAAGTGTTTTCAGAGTGGAGTGGTTTGGAGTAGGAGTTTTCACCTGGTGTCGTGCGGTGTATGGGGCACAGGTGAAGGGAGTCACGGGTGGGGGTTTAGGTGTAGGGCTTGGTTTTTTTGTTTTTGCGCAACGTGCGCTTTAGTTTCTCAGTTTGTTTATTGCAGGTTTTGTTTGGGCCTGGTGCGGGGCTTTGTTGAGCCGGCACCATGGCGGCAGGCCCGGTAGCGGAGGGTGTCTGCAATGATTTCGCCCTCCGGTTTGAGATGAAGGCAGGGCATGAGGGAGTTTGGGGACGGGCCAGCTTCGCGAAGGGCGTAGTAGTGGATGCGCTGAAGCTCTCGTCCGTCGAGGTCTCCTACCTCTATGGGAGCGGAAACGGCCGTTTCTTTGAGGTCACGTTTTACCGCGAGGCGGACAAGAGGGAGGCCTGGAAGAAGGTGAGGGAGGCGGGCCAGACAGTCCCGTTGGGCCTTTTTACGGTGGTGGATGTCAAGGAGAGGCAGGAAGTGGCGGGTCCGGAGGTGGAGGGTCCGGAAGGGGCAGGTCCGGAAGTGGCAGGTCCGGAAGTGGCAGGTCCGGAAGTGGAGGGTCCGGAGGTGGAGGGCCCGGAGGCGGAGGGCCCGGAGGCGGAGGGCCCGAAGGCGGAGGACCCGGAGGCGGAGGGCCCTGATACAAGGGGCCCGCCGAGGAGGATGAAGAACACACTCCGGTTCCAGTGGAAGGGGGCGCTAGAGGAGATTTGGAGCCGGAATCAGTTCGCCAGGGACATGTTACTGGGGGCTTTGAAAGCTACGCCAGTAATAGTGAAGTGCCTGCAGGAGAACATTAAGGAGCGGGCGTACGAGGTAACTTTTTTCAAGGAGGAGGACATGGTGGCAGCTATGAGGAAGGTGGAGGGAGCCGGGCAGACCGGGCCGTACGACCTGTTTAAAATGATGGACCTGTCAAGTGGGGGGGTCAGAGAGGTGACGGTACGGATGTACGACTCGAATGTGAAGGATGAGTGTGTGCGGAAGTTTCTGGAGGGGTACTGCACAGTAACGGAGGGGCCCAAGTACACCAAGGGCCCGTACGGGTTTTGGACCGCCAGGAGGCAGTTCCGGGTGGTCCTCCAACCGGATCCTGCCGGGAAGGATGGCTACCGCCACCTCCCGACGATGTTTGAGATTGGGGGAGAGAGTGGCACTATATTCTATGCTCGGCAGCCGAGCTTCTGCCGCAGGTGCCAGAAGAGCGGGCATAGCATGGCAACATGTGAGGCGAGGAGAAGGTGCTACAGGTGTGGGTCAGACAGGCACGAGGTGGCAAGGTGTCCGGCACCAAAAACATGCAGGAGGTGTGGTTCCGGGGAACATTTGGTGGCTACATGCCCGAGGCAGAGGAGGACCTACGCCGAGGCTGCAGGAGGAGAGGGCGGGAGAGGCGAGGCACCAGGGGCACAGGAGAGGCGGGCGGGGGCGGAGCCCCAGGAGCAGGCGAGGGAGGAGCCCCAGGCGCAAGCTGGTGAGGAGCCCCGGGAGGCGGCGCCCGTGGAGGGAGGGATGGAGGAGGAGGAGGAGGAGGATGAGAGTGAGGAAGAGGAGGAGGATATGGAAGAGGAGGAGGAAGATGAGGAGGAGCGGGTCGAGGAGACGCCGCAGGAGGAGAGACCCATGGATGGGGCTCTGCAGGAGGCTCTTGCCGGGCTGAGGGAGCTCTCAGGCGGGATGCCAGAGCAGCTGAGGGACTTGACGGTGCCGAAAAGGAAG
The DNA here is from genome assembly GCA_029465975.1 of Dallia pectoralis. NCBI lineage: Eukaryota > Metazoa > Chordata > Actinopteri > Esociformes > Umbridae > Dallia > Dallia pectoralis. Next base: position 13,075,411 of record CM055758.1, read on the forward strand.
AGGGTTCCTAGGGTCGGCACGGGGGTTGGACTGGGGGTGAGTGGGGGCATGGAGGGGGATGTGCTCAGGGGGGAAGGGGGTAAGGCGGCAAAGAGGGTGGTGGGGAGTGGGGAGGCGGTGCTACTCAGGGGGTGGAGGGTTTCACCTCCATGGATTTTGTGGACCCAATGACAGGAGAGGTGGGGGTTGGGACCCCCCAGGCATCTGCAGGGACTGAGAGGGCATTTGCCGGGGGGGGGACGGGAAGGACTTGAAGGACTTGGGTGGGGATGGGGTGTGTTGGTGTGTTTTGGGTGGTTTTGTTGTTGGTGAAGGGGTATGTGGGGGTTGAAGGGTGTGGGGGCGGTTTTGGGTGTAAAGGGTGGTTTTTGGGGGAAGTGGTGTTTTTTTCTGGTGGTTTTTGATGTGGGTGTTTTGTGTTGGTGGGGTTTCCAAGGAGTGCCCGGTGTGGGCCACTGTATGTTTATGTAAACGTCTTTGTGGGAATAAAGACCTTTAACAATCTGTTCTTATCAGTTTAATATCTGATATGTCCCCCATCGGGGGACTATACATATTAAATGGATTTTTCCAACAGGGAGTCGGAAGCGGGGCTTGCTCCGTCTGCTCCACGCATCACATCGGTATTGCAGTACCTCCGAGAACGGTGCACCATCGTTTGACCTGTCAAAAACAACAACAAAAAGAGGGAACACAAGTGGTGACCTAGTAGCCGAGAGAGGTGAGTATCCACGTAGGTAAATGCGTATCCCTAGCAGCAAGAGGATGATAATAATAACTGTGTGCACTTTTTTCCCCCGTCCTGTCATTTGCTCCACGACCTGTGTTCTGTGTGGAATTTTTTCCCTCCGTTTTACTTAAAAAAAAAAAAAAAAAAAAAAAAAAATGATTTTGGTTAAATCACTGTGTCTGTGTGTGTCTGTGTGTGACTGTGTGTGACTGTGTGTAACCAGTCTCTCACTCAGTGACTTGACTAGTCACTCAACTAACTAGTCACCAACTCACTCATGCCCTCATTTGTTCATTCACTCACTCACAAATCCACGAGGCCTGTGTCTGGCACTGAACGAGTGTTTCTCGACCCCTTCACTTTGTCCGAAATCAAAACTCTGCTTTCTCTTCAATTTACGCACAAGTTTTTCGCCTTTTACTAAAGACTTCCGTGGAGAGGAACACTTATGAGTTCAACTCATTTTTGGATGGGCTTTGCTTCCGCCAGAGCCCTAGTATGTTGTTACAAGAGAAATGAGCCACCATGTCTGTCTGTCTGTCTCTCTGTCTGTCTGTAAGTCTCTTTCAGGGGGGACGTCACTATTGTCTCTAGATGCCGGACCCTTGTCGGTCGCACGCGGCCCACCTCGGAGCCCCCCGGGGTCCCGGCGTCAACAGGGTCCCATTTGTGGGTTATCGCTTCTCGGCCTTTTGGCTAAGATCAAGTGTAGTTTCTACGGCTTGGAGACTGGAGAAGTGTGGGGGAGTTTGTTGGTTCTGCCTTTTAGTCGTGCGGTGTATGGGACAAAAGGCAGAACTTTTTCCAAGTTTTTGGATACGGTTTATATACCGGGTTTTTCTTTGCGCGACGTGCGCTTTTCCTTAGTTCTAAATTATACATTTTTTGTTTATACAATTTTTGTTCGGGCCTGGTGTTTGGCTGTTTTAGGGCCAGCACCATGGCGGTGGGTCCAGGAGCGGGGGGTGTGCCTTGGAAGGCCATGAAAAACACCCCCCGTTTCCATTGGAAAGGAGCTCGGGAGGAGATCTGGAGCCGTGACCAGTTTGCTAGGGTCATGATGGTGGGGGTTTTCAAGGCTACGCCGGCGGTGATCAAGGGCCTGCAAGGTAACGCCCGGGACAGTGCCTTTGACGTCACCAACTTCAGGGAGGCGGACATGGAGGAGGTGAAGAAGAAGGTGAAGGACGCAGGAGAGACCAGGCCTTACAACCTGTTCAGAGTGGTGGACCTCTCAAAGGGGGGGGAGAGAGTTGTAACCGTACACATGTACGATGCGAACATGGAGGATGAAGCGGTGAGGGGATTTCTGGCCGGGTACTGCACGGTGAAGGCAAGGCTGGGGGACATAATGGGTCCATATGGCTTCTGGACGGTGAGGAGCCAGTACAGGGTTGTCCTTCAGCCAGATCCAGCCGGGAAGGATGGCTACCACCACCTCCCGGCCATGTTCTCCATCGGAGATGACAGGGGCACCCTGTACTACACCGGCCAGCCGTCATTCTGCAGCCGGTGCCAGAAGATGGGGCACAAAGCAGCGGCGTGTGAGGGGCGTCGCTGCCATAGGTGCGGGTCGGACCAGCACCTGGTCAACAGCTGTCCGGCCCCAAAGACCTGCAGGGAGTGTGGCTCGGAGGAGCACTTGGTTGCGGCATGCCCAAGACGCAGGAGGTCGTATGCTGAGGCTGCAGGAAGTGAGGGCATGAGAGGTGGAAAAACGGGTGCAGAGAAGAGGCAGGCGAGGGCGGAGCCCCAGGAACAAGCGAGGGCGGAGCCCCAGGATCAAGCGAGGGCGGAGCCCCAGGAAGGGGTATGTGGGGGTTGAAGGGTGTGGGGGCGGTTTTGGGTGTAAAGGGTGGTTTTTGGGGGAAGTGGTCTTTTTTTCTGGTGGTTTTTGATTTAGGTGTTTTGTGTTGGTGGGGTTTCCAAGGAGTGCCCGGTGTGGGCCACTGTATGTTTATGTAAACGTCTTTGTGGGAATAAAGACCTTTAACAATCTGTTCTTATCAGTTTAATATCTGATATGTCCCCCATCGGGGGACTATACATATTAAATGGATTTTTCCAACAGGGAGTCGGAAGCGGGGCTTGCTCCGTCCGCTCCACGCATCGACTCGGTATTGCAGTACCTCCGACAACGGTGCACCATCGTTTGACCTGTCAAAAACAACAACAAAAAGAGGGAACACAAGTGGTGACCTAGTAGCCGAGAGAGGTGAGTATCCACGTAGGTAAATGTGTATCCCTAGCAGCAAGAGGATGATAATAATAACTGTGTGCACTTTTTTCCCCCGTCCTGTCATTTGCTCCACGACCTGTGTTCTGTGTGGAATTTTTTTCCTCCGTTTTACTGTTCATTCACTCACTCACAAATCCATGAGGCCTGTGTCTGGCACTGAACGAGTGTTTCTTGACCCCTTCACTTTGTCCGAAATCAAAACTCTGCTTTCTCTTCAATTTACACACAAGTTTTTCGCCTTTTACTAAAGACTTCCGTGGAGAGGAACACTTATGAGTTCAACTCATTTTTGGATGGGCTTTGCTTCCGCCAGAGCCCTAGTATGTTGTTACAAGAGAAATGAGCCACCATGTCTGTCTGTCTGTGTCTGTCCGTCTGTGTCTGTCTGTCTGTCTGTCTGTCAGTCTCTTTCAGGGGGGACGTCACTATTGTCTCTAGATGCCGGACCTCCGTCGGTCGCACGCGGCCCACCTCGGAGCCCCCCGGGGTCCCGGCATCTACAGGGTCCCATTTGTGGGTTATCGCTTCTCGGCCTTTTGGCTAAGATCAAGTGTAGTACGGTTCGTTTTGGCGGTTTTTTCTACACTTTCCACCTGGAGTCGTGCGGTGTATTGGGGCACAGGTGGAAGCGCGATCATGGCCGCAAGGCAAAATAATCAGTCAGCAGGAGCTGGACTGCGCAAAACACTACAGTTTGTGTGGGCAAGTAAGGAGGGATCCATCTGGGATCGGGAACGGTTCATCCGGAAGATTATAATGGAAGGACTGGGTTTGGATCCAGGATTGTTTTTTTGTCTGCAGAGGAACGTGACGGCAGAGGGATACGAGCTCTCCCTGGGAACCGAGGCATTATATCGGCGGTGTACGGAGGTCTGCAGGGAGAATTTTGCTTCGGAGCCTTTCTGTAATTTTCTGATTTTTCCTTTGGGCAGACTGAATGTAAAGATGATGACTGTGGAGATGTACAACCCGTTTGTGGGGGATGATGTCATTATGGACTTCTTGAGTCGGTATGGGAGTGTGGCTACCTATGTTCGGTACCTCCGGTGCGGATTAGGCGTGTGGGCTGGGCGGCGTCAGTTCCGAGTGACGCTGCGAAAGGATCCAAAGGGGACTGACGGATTGGCGCACCCGCCTGCATTCTTCTCCATCGGGACAGAGCGGGGCTACCTTTTTTACTCTGGCCAGCCACCTTTTTGCCGTCACTGCCGTAGTTTTGGCCATCAGGCAACTGGATGTGGTCGTTTGAAATGCCGGAACTGTGGGGCCTCGGGGCATGGGGCAGCAGACTGCAAGGAGCCAAAGGTCTGTAATGGCTGTGGGGTTCAAGGCCATGTCTTCCGCGACTGCCCTGCTCGGAGCCGCACTTATGCAGAGGCAGCCGGTGGGGGGAAGGACGGGGACAGTGCAGACGCGGCGGACCTCTCTCTTCGCCCCTTGGACGAGGTCATTGGGGAGATGATGGCTGAAGGTTTGCCTTTGACCGGACCAACCGAGTCGGTGGCTGAAGCAGTGGCTGAATCGGTTCTGGAAGAGGTGGGGCAGCCTCCGAAGGTCTGGGCGGATGAGATGGATGGGTTACTGAGTGGGCTCTCGGACGAGGAGATGGAGGCATCTAAGGCGAGGAGGCCGCGGTCCCCTTCTGCTGATGGCGGGGTGGGATCTGCTCCAGTCGAGGAGGCTGGGGTTTCTCCGGTTGCAAGGGGCCGGAAGAAAAGGAGGAAGGAGGGGGTCGCACAGGAGGTTCAAGAAGCATCCTTCGCAGTGGAGAACCGCTACGCTGTGCTGAATCCGGACTTTGGGGGTGAGTTGGGGGCAGGGGGAGATGACTCGCTGCTTTTGGGTCTCCCGGAGGCTATTGCCATAGACTCTGGTGGTCAGGGGAGTGGGGACTCTGGGGTGGTGCCAGAGACTGCTTTGTCGGACTTGGCCTCTGCCTCGGTTTTGGGGACAGACCAGCTGGTTTCCCAGTTGGAAGGACATGGGGTAGAGGATGTGGACTCCTCCTCAAGCCCGGAGCACGCTTTTGTTGCTCCCATATCACCAAACAGTGTGGACTACTTGGTGGGGGGGAGTGATATGGGGAGTGGGAGTGAAGTGGGTTAATGTGCTTTGGGGCTTTACTGGGTTTCATTTTCTTATGTAGGATGGCTCTGTTTACTGTTCTCACTGTCAATGTTCGGGGAATGCGGGATGCAGGGAAGAGGGGGGGTGTTTTTCAGTATCTGTCATGTGTTTACTTCCAAGTGTGTTTTCTGCAGGAGGTACACCTCAGGGACGAAAAAGATTCTCTGGCCTTCTCAGATGGGTGGGTGCGGGGTGTTTCTAGGTGGGGGGTGGGTGGTGTACATTCTTCTGGTGTGGGTATTCTATTTGGGGATCGTTTTTTCTAGGAGGTGGGGTGTTTTTCACTTGTCCAGGGGCGGGTTCTGGTTGTGGACGCTGATTGGAAGGGGGTGTGTTTTCGTTTCGTTAATGTCTACGCTCCTGCGGAGCCGAAGGGAAGGAAGGCCCTCTTTTTGGCTCTGCCGGACGTGTTAGTGACGAATCGGTTGTTGTTTTGGGGGGTGATTTCAATGTTTCTTTTGAAGGTCCTGGGGACTTCAGTTTGCCATATTTGGCTACAGTGGTAAGGGATTTTTCTTTGAGGGATTCTTTTAGGGTGGTTGATCCAGGGGGGCCGGGTTTCACATGGGGAAATTCCAGGGGTTCCCGGAGCCGCCTGGATCATGTATTTTTGCCCGCTGTCTTGCCGGTGGCTCGAGTTACTGTGAAGCCTGTTTGGTTTTCGGACCATTGCCAGGTTCAGGTGGTGTTCACGGCGGATGTCCCGGCCTTTGGCCGGGGTTTCTGGAAGCTGAACTGTTCAGTTTTGCAGGACTCTTCCTTTAAGGAAGACTTCAAGGCACATTATGAGGTGTGGGTGGGTCTGAAGCCTTTTTTCACATCCTTGCTTGATTGGTGGGACTGTCTGAAAACCAATGTTAGGGCCTTTGCGGTGTCCTTCTGCTCTACCAGGGCATGGGCCAGCAGGGCGGCCTTTGTAGGTCTGCAGCGGGAGCTCTCGTCTCTGGTCGCTGCAGAGAATAGAGGTGAGGCTCCGGATCAGGATAGGATGGCGGTTGTGAGGAGTGATCTGGAGGCCTATTTCAAGGGCAAGGCTCGAGATTTCTTTTTTCGGTGTCGGAGGGAAAAGGTGGAGTTAGGTGAGGTATGCGGGGCATACTTTTTCAAGCAGGTGAGGGCTGCCCGAGCTAAGGTGGTGATCTCAGGGCTGAGGACTGAAGGCGGTACAGTGGTCCATGACCCTGCGGGCCTAGTTAAGGCCGCTTCAGCCTTTTATGGTGCTTCTTTTCGGGTTGGGTCGGTAGACTCATCCAAGGCGGAGTCCTTTTTAGGGTTTCTGGAGGGGCGGGTCCCCCCGGACATTGCCGGTACCCTAGATGGCCCTTTCAGTTTGGCAGAGTTAGAGTGGGCTTTAAAGGGTTTGCCATCCGGGAAGGTTCCTGGGTTGGATGGGCTGCCCAAGGAGTTTTATGTTACGTTCTGGGATGTTTTGGGGGAGGATTATCTTACAGTGGCTCAGGCTGTTTTTGAGTCGGGCTCACTGACGTCGTCCATGCGTGAAGGGGTGTTGACGCTACTGTTTAAGAAAGGCGAAAGGACCGAGTTGGCAAATTACAGGCCCATTACTCTTTTATGTGTGGACTGTAAGGTGTTGGCTCGAGTTTTGGCAGGTCGGCTGCGTACCGCGTTGCCGTATGTGATCCACAGTGATCAGACTTGTGGTGTGGAGGGACGCTCCATTTTTTGGAATCTGTCTCTAGTTAGAGACTGTATTGCTTGGGCACAAGATCGGGGTGTGGGTCTCATGTTGGTCGGGTTGGACCTGGAGAAGGCCTTCGATAGGGTGCAACATGAATTTCTTTTCTTGGTGATGGAGAGGTTGGGTTTTGGTGTCAAATTTATGAGGTGGGTTCGCCTTCTTTATAATGGAGTGGGGAGCCGCGTTTTGGTAAATGGGCACTTGGGTGAGCTAGTCCCGCAGGGGACTGGGGTGCGGCAGGGTTGTCCACTCTCCCCGCTGCTTTTTGTGTTATATGTGGAGCCTTTGGCGGGTGCTCTCCGGGCCGACTCATTGATCTCGGGTCTGCGCCTTCCAGGTGGGGGCTCTTCCGAGGTCAAGGTGTCGTTGTATGCGGATGACGTAACCCTGTTCTTGACCCCGGAGAAGGGGGTTGCTAGGGCAGTGGAGGTGTTGGGGGATTTTGCTCTGGCCTCTGGGGCACGGGTCAACCTGGGCAAATCCTCAGTCAAGTATTTCGGCCCTTGGGCCGGGCGACGTGATGGCCTTAGTGGCATCTCGTTTTGCTCTGGGCCAATGAGGGTTTTGGGGGTTGATTTTGAGGCATCTGGTAGTGCTCTGACCAACTGGAGCAAGCGGGTGGCGCGGGTGAACTCTAGGTTAGGTCTTTGGAAAACGCGTCAGCTTTCTTTGAGCGGTCGGGTTTTGGCGATTAAGGCAGACATTCTGCCTTCACTGGTCTTCTTGGCATACGTTTTTCCGTTGCCTCCTCAGCTGCGGAAAGGCCTAGTAAGGGCGTTTTTTTCTTTTATTTGGGGAGGATATGAGTATGTCAAGAGGGACTGGATGGTCCAGTCGTTGGAGGCAGGTGGCCGTGGTGTCCCTGACCTCCCCTTTAAACTTGATGTAATGTTTTTTAATTTTCTGTGTAGGAGCCTGGTGTACCCGTGTGGGCATAGCTACCAGATTTTGTTGGAGTTTTGGTTGGCGGTCCCTTTGCGCCGCTTTGTGGCCTGGGACAACTCCCGTCCAAAAGCAGAATCACTCCCACCGCACTTCCACCAGGTGGTGATGTGGAGCAAACGGCACGTGGAATGTCGGGAGGGTTTGCTATGTTTGGACCACAGGGCCCTGTACAGGGCATTGGTGGCGAAGAGGGGTCCTGTACGGGTGTTTGGTGTGGGTCCCGATGTTTGGCGGGCAATACAGCGGCCCGGCCTCTCGCATCGGAGCCCCAGGAACAAGCAGGGGCGGAGCCCCAGGAACAAGCAGGGGCGGAGCCCAGGAACAAGCACCTGCGTCACCTGCGGAGACGCAGGTGCAAGCGGCGGCAGAGCCCCGGCAGCAAGCGGGGGCGGAGCCCCAGGAGCGGGAGCCCCAGGAACAGGAACCCCAAGAACAGGAGAGGACGGAGGGACCCCAGGAGGTGGTGCCTGAAATAGTGGTGGAGCCCCAGGCAAGAGGGGCAGAGGAGGAAGGGGTAATGGAAGAGGAGGAGGTGGTGGAGGAGACGCAGACGGAGGTGGTGGAGGAGACGCAGACAGGGGAGAAGCCGGCGGAAGATGGCGGAGGGCTGGAGGAGGCCCTGGCTGGTCTGCGGGAGTTGGCGGAGGGGATAGTGCCCTCGAGGTTCACCAGGATGGTGACAAGAGCTGGGGAAACCATCACGTTCAGAGGGGTGGTACCAGCAAAAAAGAGGGCGATTTGGGTCGGGAAGGAGTACGCTTCCAAGAGAGTGGCGCAGGGGGATGCAGACAACCCGGGCAGGTCGGGGGTTTTTGGTTTTGCGGCCAAGGAGTTCGTTTTTTCGGGGGTGGTAGGCCTGGACAATGGGACTCCTATGGTGGTCCAAGAGACAGGACCGGCGTCCGCCGGGGGGGGGCCCTGTTTTGGGAGGGTCCGGGGCTGGGACCCCCATGGCGTCCCAGGGGACAGAACTGGCGTTTGCTGGGGGGGAGGACCCGATGCCAGGAGGGTCGGAGCAAGGGACCCCAAAGGCATCTGCAGGGACAGAGGCGGCTTTTGCCGAAGGGGGACATGATGGACTCTGGGGACATGATGGACTCTGGGGGTGATGTGGTGTTGTTTAAAATTAGTGGATTTGTGATGTTTGATTGTGGGGTGGGGTAACAGTTTGTGGTTTTGTATAGGTGGTGAACGTTTTGGGTTGAAATGATTAGTTCTTTGATGTGGGTTTGTGTTGCAACTGGGTGGGGTTGTTTAAAATGGTGGGGTTTATTCATGCGGGGTGGGATTACAAGTGTGGGGTGTTATGTGGTTTGTATTGGGTATGAAGGGTTGGGTTGAAATGAAGGTTTTGTTTGATGGGGGTTTTTGTTGTTTTTCAGCGGTGCCTGATGTGGGCTGGTGTGTAATGTAAATATGTTTTTATGGGAAATAAAAACCGTTAACAATCTGTTCTTATCAGTTTAATATCTGATATGTCCCCCATCGGGGGACTATACATATTAAATGGATTTTTCCAACAGGGAGTCGGAAGCGGGGCTTGCTCCGTCCGCTCCACGCATCGACTCGGTATTGCAGTACCTCCGAGAACGGTGCACCATCGTTTGACCTGTCAAAAACAACAACAAAAAGAGGGAACACAAGTGGTGACCTAGTAGCCGAGAGAGGTGAGTATCCACGTAGGTAAATGCGTATCCCTAGCAGCAAGAGGATGATAATAATAAATGTGTGCACTTTTTTCCCCCGTCCTGTCATTTGCTCCACGACCTGTGTTCTGTGTGGAATTTTTTCCCTCCGTTTTACTTCTGAGTGTCTGTGTGTGTCTGTGTGTGACTGTGTGTGACTGTGTGTGACTGTGTGTGACTGTGTGTGCCCAGTCTCTCACTCTGTGACTTGACTAGTCACTCAACTAACTAGTCACCAACTCACTCATGCCCTCATTTGTTCATTCACTCACTCACAAATCCACGAGGCCTGTGTCTGGCACTGAACGAGTGTTTCTCGACCCCTTCACTTTGTCCGAAATCAAAACTCTGCTTTCTCTTCAATTTACGCACAAGTTGCGGCTCGGAGTACTGGCAGAGTGGAGTGGTTTGAGGAAAGAGTTTTTCACCTGGTGTCGTGCGGTGTATGGGGCACAGGTGAAGGGAGTCACGGTTGGGGGTTTAGGTGTAGGGTTTGGTTTTTTGTTTTTGCGCGACGTGCGCTTTTAGTTTCTCCTTTTTTGTTGTTTGGGAGTTTTTGTTTAGGCCTGGTGCGGGGCTTTGTGTGCCCGGCACCATGGCGGCTGGCCCGAAGGCGGAGGTTTCCAGGGATTTCGCCCTCCTTTTTAAGCTGAAAGGAGAGCAGGAGGGAGTTTGGGGCCTCCCTATATTTGCACAGAGAGTGGTGGTGGAGGCTCTGGGGCTCTTGTCCGAGAAGGTCTCGCACCTTTATTGGAGCGACAGCAGCAGCCACTTTGAGGTGACATTCTACCGCGAGGCGGACAAGAGGGAGACCTGGAAGAAGGTGAGGGAGGCGGGCCAGACATTCCCGCTGGGCCTCTTCACGGTGGTGGACGTCTCCAAGGAGAGGCAGGAAGTGGCGGGTCCGGAGGTGGAGGGTCCGGAAGTGGCAGGCCAGGAAGTGGCGGGCCAGGAAGTGGCGGGTCCGGAAGTGGAGGGTCCGGAAGTGGCGGATCCGGAGGTGGCGGGCCCGGAGGCGAGGGGCCCGGAGGCGGAGGGCCCAGGGGTGGCGGGTCCGGAAGTGGCAGGTCCGGAGGCTAGGGGCCCGGAGGCGGAAGGCCCGGAGGCGGAGGGCCCGGAGGCAAGGGGGGCGCCGGGGAGGGGGATGAAGAACACCCTCCGGTTCCGGTGGAAGGGAGCTTTGGAGGAGATCTGGAGCCGAAGCGAGTTCGCCCGGGTTATGTTGCTTGGGGCGTTGAAGGCTACGCCGGTGGAAGTAAAGTGCCTTCAGGAGAATATCAGGGAGAGGGCATATGAAGTCACTTTCTTCAAGGAGGAGGACATGGTGGAGGCTATGAGGAAGGTGGAGGAGGCCGGGCTGACCAGGCCGTACGGGCTTTTTTCAATGATGGACCTCTCAAGCGGGGGGGTCAGGGAGGTGACTGTCCGCATGTATGATTCAAATGTGGAAGACTGGAGGGTGCAGAGTTTCTTGGAGGGGTACTGCACAGTAGTTGAGGGGCCCAAATACACCAGGGGCCCATATGGGTATTGGACGGCTAGGAGGCAGTTCCGGGTGGTCCCGACCCTGTGTGAGATTGGGGGAAAGAACGGTACGGTGTTCTATGCACGGCAACCAAGCTTCTGCCGCAGGTGCCAGAAGAGCGGGCATAGCATGGCAACATGTGAGGCGAGGAGAAGGTGCTACAGGTGTGGGTCAGACCGGCACGAGGTGGCGAGGTGTCCGGCACCAAAAACGTGCAGGAGGTGTGGTTCCGGGGAACATTTGGTGGCTACATGCCCGAGGCAGAGGAGGACCTACGCCAAGGCTGCAGGAGGAGAGGGCGGGAGAGGCGAGGCACCAGGGGCAGAGGAGAGGCGGGCGGGGACGGAGCCCCAGGAGCAGGCAAGGGAGGAGCCCCAGGCGCAGGCTGGTGAGGAGCCCCAGGAGGTGGCGCCCGTGGAGGGAGAGATGGAGGAGGAGGACGAGGATGAGAGTGAGGAAGAGGAGGAGGAGGATATGGAAGAGGAGGAGGAGGAGGAAGATGAGGAGGAGCGGGTCGAGGAGACGCCGCAGGAGGAGAGACCCATTGAGGGGGCTCTGGAGGAGGCCCTTGCGGGGCTGAGGGAGCTCTCAGGCGGGATGCCGGTGGAGCAGAGGGACTTGACGGTGCCAAAAAGGAAGAGGGTTCTTAGGGCCGGCACGGGGGTTGGACCGGGGGTGAGTGGGGGCATGGAAGGGGGTGTGTCCAGGGGGGAAGGGGGGAAGGCAGCCAAGAGAGTGGTGGGGAGTGGGGGAGTCGGGGTCGCTCAGGGGGTGGAGGGTTTTACCTCCATGGACTTTGTGGACCCAATGACAGGAGAGGTGGGGGTTGGGACCCCCCAGGCATCTGCAGGGACAGAGAGGGCATTTGCCGGGGGGGGGACAGGAAGGACTTGAAGGACTTGGGTGGGGATGGGGTGTGTTGGTGTGTTTTGGGTGGTTTTGTTGTTGGTGAAGGGGTATGTGGGGGTTGAAGGGTGTGGGGGCGGTTTTGGGTGTAAAGGGTGGTTTTTGGGGGAAGTGGTGTTTTTTTTTTCTGGTGGTTTTTGATGTGGGTGTTTTGTGTTTGTGGGGTTCCAAGGAGTGCCCGGTGTGGGCCACTGTATGTTTATGTAAACGTCTTTGTGGGAATAAAGACCTTTAACAATCTGTTCTTATCAGTTTAATATCTGATATGTCCCCCATCGGGGGACTATACATATTAAATGGATTTTCCCAAACAGGGAGTCGGAAGCGGGGCTTGCTCCGTCCGCTCCACGCATCAACTCGGTATTGCAGTACCTCCGAGAACGGTGCACCATCGTTTGACCTGTCAAAAACAACAACAAAAAGAGGGAACACAAGTGGTGACCTAGTAGCCGAGAGAGGTGAGTATCCACGTAGGTAAATGCGTATCCCTAGTAGCAAGAGGATGATAATAATAACAACTGTGTGCACTTTTTTCCCCGTCCTGTCATTTGCTCCACGACCTGTGTTCTGTGTGGAATTTTTTCCCTCCGTTTTACTTAAAAAAAAAAAAAATAATAAAAAATAAAAATTGATTTTGGTTAAATCACTGTGACTGTGTGTGACTGTGTGTGACTGTATGTGCCCAGTCTCTCACTCAATGACTTGACTAGTCACTCAACTAACTAGTCACCAACTCACTCATGCCCTCATTTGTTCATTCACTCACTCACAAATCCACGAGGCCTGTGTCTGGCACTGAACGAGTGTTTCTCGACCCCTTCACTTTGTCCGAAATCAAAACTCTGCTTTCTCTTCAATTTACGCACAAGCTAGTTGCGGTTTGGAGTGTGTGTAGAGTTTTGTGGAGGGAGTTGGGAGAGTGGCGCCGTTTTTCTTTTTTCACCTGTTGTCGTGCGGTGTATGGGGCACAGGTGGAGGGGATCACGGTTTGGGTATTTTTGGTTTTGGATTAGGGCATTTTCTGCCATTTTTGTTTGGCGCGACGTGCGCCTTTATTTAGTTTCTCTTTTCGCCTTGGTTGTTCATTTTTGTTTTTGTTTAGGCCTGGTGCGTGGCCGTGTATAGGCAGCACCATGGCGGCTGGGCTGGGGAAGGGGATGAAAAACACCCTCCAGTTCCAATGGAAGGGAGCAGCGGGGGAGATCTGGAGCCGGGAGCAATTCGCCCGGATCATGCTGCTTGGTACGTTGGAGGTGACCCCAGTGACGGTGAAGGGCCTCCAGGGGAACCTGAGGACAAATTCGTTCGAGGTCACGTTCTTCAGGGAGGAGGACAGCCCCCCGGGGCCCCCCGGGGGACTGTGTGCACTTTTTTCCCCGTCCTGTCATTTGCTCAACGACCTGTGTTCTGTGTGGAATTTTTTCCCTCCGTTTTACTTAAAAAAAAAAAAAAATGATTTTGGTTAAATCACTGTGTCTGTGTGTGACTGTGTGTGCCCAGTCTCTCACTCGGTGACTTGACTAGTCACTCAACTAACTAGTCACCAACTCACTCATGCCCTCATTTGTTCATTCACTCACTCACAAATCCACGAGGCCTGTGCCTGGCACTGAACGAATTTTTCTCGACCCCTTAACTTTGTCCGAAATCAAAACTCTGGTTTCTCTTCAATTTACGCACAAAATAGTTGCGGCTCGGAGTGTTGGCAGAGTGGAGTGGTTTGGAGAACATTTTGTATTTGGCATACATCTACCCACTGCCTGCGTGTCTGAGACGACCTCTTGTTAGGTTGGTGTTCCAGTTCATGTGGGGTAGCAGGTACGAGTGGGTCGCCAGGGCGCGCATGCGATGCCCCATCGGGGAGGGAGGTAGGGGGGTACCACATTTCCCCCTTAAGCTCGACTCGGTCTTCGTGTCTTTCTTGCTGTCGGAGCTCGCTCGTCCGGTGATACACCCGTCCGGTTACCTCCTGCGGGTGTTCTTCTCCTATCAGGCGAGAAGCGTAATGGTGTGGTCCAACACGGGTCCTCGGGCAGAACAGCTGCCGTGGCACTTCGGTCACGCGGCCAAGTGGCTACGAGCACACCCCGAGGTTGAAGTTGCCCGAGTAGGTTTGGACCACAGGCACCTGTACGAGGAGGTCAGAAAGGGGGTGTGTCCGGGACCCGTAGTGGGCATCTCGGCTGTGGTCTGGGAGGGAGTGCAGGTGAAGGGCCTAGACAATAGGCTCAAGGACCTGAACTGGCTATGCCTCCACAAGTCCTTGCCGGTGCGCTCTACCATGTACCGGCATGGCTTGTCGCGATCCCCGACCTGTCCGAGACAGACGTGTGGCAGGGAGGAGACTATGCATCACGCGTTTTGGGACTGTGCTGTCGCCGGGGTGGTATGGGCAAGGGCACAGGGTTTGCTAGGTAGGGTGAATGGGGGGTTTTGTTTTGACTTGGGCACGGGTAGAGAAAGGTGTAGGAGGTGTGCTGGGCATGGATAGGGACATGCTGCTGCTCTGGATGATCATCAGCCTCTTTAAACAAGGGCTGTGGGACGCCAGACAGCAGCTAGTAAAGACAGGGAGAGATTTAGGAGTGGAGGGAATTGTGAGGAGGGTGGAAGGGGATTTGAAGGCTAGGATGAGGAGGGAGGAGAGGAAGTGGGGACAGCATGCAGCTAGGGAGAGGTGGAAAGGGGGATTAGGGCTAGTGTGAGCGAACAGTTGGAAGGTTAGGATTAGGTGATAGGGAAAGGTTGTAGGTTAAGGAAGGCTAGGGCCAAGTTGAGGGTTTGAGAGTGAGTGAGAATGGGGGTGGGACGATGCTCCCCTGTGTTTTTGTTTTGGTATTGTGTGTTGGTTTGGTTCTGCCATTGGAAACATGTTTTTTCTTTGGTTTGTTTTTTTTCTGGCAAATTTTAATAAATGAGGCATAGGTCGACTGCATTGCTGGTGGGATTGGTGGTGGGAATTTAAATTATTGCAAAGTAACGGCAATTGTATTATTTAACTCTGCTGCCTATTTGGAGAAGACCTGTAGTTACAGTTAAGTGCAATGTCGAGCCTTTAGTGAATGTTTTCTTTGACTGGATTTGGTTTTGTTTTCAGCATATGGTGTCATGATTTAGATGGGCTGAAGGTGGGATTGGTGGTGGGTTTTGGATTGGATTGGATTGTGAATGTTTGTATGCAGAGGATGATAATAATAACTGTGTGGACTTTTTTCCCCGTCCTGTCATTTGCTCAACGACCTGCGTTCTGTGTGGAATTTTTTCCCTCCGTTTTACTTAAAAAAAAAATCGATTTTGGTTTAATCACTGTGTGTGTGTGACTGTGTGTGCCCAGTCTCTCACTCAGTGACTTGACTAGTCACTCAACTAACTAGTCACTAACTCACTCATGCCCTCATTTGTTCATTCACTCACTCACAAATCCACGAGGCCTGTGCCTGGAACTGAACGAGTGTTTCTCGACCCCTTAACTTTGTCTGAAATCAAAACTCTGGTTTCTCTTCAATTTACGCCACTAGTGGGCAGTGAGGAGCGCCAGTGTTTCTTGTCTTTTTTTCCCTCCTTTTCTTCATCTGTCATTTTCTCCCTCCTTTTTTTCCACATCTGCTTTTCTTCCTTCGAAGGATCTTGGTGCTGTGCCAGTAACAGTGGCTTGACCGCGGCTGGCACAGTCTCCCTTATCCACGGACAAGGCCGGGAAAGGAAGGACCAGGGAGGGGGAAAGGTAACAGTGGCTTGACCGCGGCTTTTCCCTAGACTCATCAGTCCACGGACAACCCAGGACCTCCGGAAGAACGGGAGAAGGGACGATAGGCCCAGAGAAACCAGACCAGGAGTTGGAGCAGCGGCTTGAGACGCCTTCAGACCCCAGGGACCGGAATCAACCAAGCCAGGACTCCAAATCGCAGATCATCTGAAGACAAGCGGAGTCCTGAGATGCCTTAAAATTTCCTCCCAAAGGAAAGTTATTCTTTTTCTTTCTATATATAACTCTTTATTTTCCTATTATCACAACCTACCTTTTTCATTCATAACTGAAAGTAACCATACCCCCCTCCCCCTCTCCACCTCCCCTACCCCACAGCCCATCACACGCAGGAAACATGGACACCGGAAATATGATACGAAGACACAATGCTGTTAGGATGATCCAACTCAGAATTGAAGGACAACCATCACTACAAAGACTGGAGTTCAGCAGAGCAGTCATCCAGAGAGGGCTAGGCTTTACCCCTTGGGACCTTAATTGTTTGTTTAAGCTGCCGGGCCCACGAGATATTTTTGAGATACCTGTTGAATTTTGGCAAAATACCAGTGAAGATAGACACAGATCACTTTTCGACAAATTCCACACTGAACCAATTACAGAACCAGAACGGAAATCGGTCACCATTATCTTTTACAATGAAACAGTTTCAGATCAGGATATAGGCACATGGCTAGCACGACACGCACAAATGGACACAGGGGTGCAACGGATCCGGGACGAGGATGGGATATGGACAGGGGCGAGAAAATGCAATATTACACTCAGACGGAACCCAGCTGGAAACGTCATGCACCTGCCCAGCACCATCATGCTTGGGAACAACCGGGGGCAGGTGTTCTACTATGGGATGCCAAAACTGTGCAGGAACTGCGGAGCCCAAGGGCACCTCGCAGCAGACTGCACAGTAATCCGTTGCAAGAACTGTGGACTAGACCACCTCACAAAAGACTGCACAGAGGAACGGAAGTGTAACCTCTGCGGGGAAGAGGGGCACGTTTTTCGAAACTGCCCATCCTCCTACGCCAACAGGACCCGTTACCAACGAGAGACTCCACCCGACCCAACACCAGCACCAGAAGAAGAACCAGAGCAAAGACCACCACCAGAACAAACATCAAAAACAGAACCGATGCAAACACCGACCCCACCAGAACCACACACACCAACAGAAACAGTACCTTCACCGGAATTAGTGCCAGCCCTGTCAACAGATAGCGAAGACGACTCAGACGAACCAGACACCACAGACGACTCAGACTCCGAATCCACAGGACAGGAAAACAACACAAACAACACCACATCAAGCCTTGGGTCCCCAGTTTCGCCTCTGTCCATGTTCACACCACTACCCCCCCTGGAACATCCGCATTCACTGCCACTATTCACAGAATGCGAGGACTCACAAAAGCACGACAGCCAACCCACATCCACTTCCAAATTGACATTGAAAAGTGAAACCGAAGAAACCAAAATCACTCCCACTCCGGAAGACCAAGAAGATCACAGAGACCAACCCACCACCCTACAACAACCAGTCACCTCAAAAGAACAAAGACAGAAGAGAAAAATGAAAACGACCAAAACCATTAACAAAAAACCCAATAAAACAACTCCCCACCAGCGCCAGATCCCCGCCCCACACAAACAACCCGCACCACGCCCACATCCCGGTAGCCACACTCCCCACCTACTCACGCAAAACAGTCACCAAAAAATCCAAAAACGAAACAAGTAGTTCTGCAAGTGGGCCCGAGTATGCTGGCAGACAAGGGGAGGTCAGCTCAAACACTGCTCCGCCATCCATGCTACGCCAAGAAAAGGGGTCTCTCCCAGAATAATCAGAACCACATAGTCAGCCGTGGGCCGGTCACAGCATCACACCCTACCTACCATACTCATGATCCTGGCACTATCACTTACCTCTGTAAACGTCAGATCAATTCATGACCCACACAAACGGTCAGATGTAATTTCCCACCTCAGGCAAACTCAGACAAGCATCATTTTTCTCCAAGAATGTAACATACCCTTTCACACAGATTACACCTACCTCAAGCAGGAGTGGAGCCCTGGTGACTCGGAGTGGTCAGGATCCAACGTCGACAGGGCAGATGGAGTTGCCATCCTGTTAAAAAACCCAAACATACATTTCACAAAGATCACATATACAGACCCAGGCAGACTCATAGTAGCAGAAATCTCATACCACAACACAAAAGTCAAACTGATAAATGTGTATGCACCAACTAACCAACAGGAACGTCTGTCTTTCATCCGTAAGCTGCGACCGGTCCTCCTGGGGTACCTTCCGGTCGTCGTTGCAGGCGATTTCAACTGTGCACTGCGGGATGTAGATCGTAGCCGCCCTCGGAACGACTGCTCAAGCAGGGAGCTCATCGATATTATCAATGAATATCAGCTACAAGACCTAGGCAGGGACCTGGTGCCTCGCTATACCTGGGTGAGTTCCAACGGCCAGTCTTTTTCCAGGATCGACCTCCACCTCCTAGAACCAACCCTCACTGCATCAGGCACCACATCAGCAGCCACTTTCTTTTCAGACCATAGACAACTTACCACGACAGTGCACCTCCCAGACAGACAGACCAATAGAGGAAAGGGACTGTGGAAACTAAACACTACCCTACTGACTGACACACTCAACAAACAGTACATTACACAGTTGACAAACTGGACCTCTCTCCTTGACCTATTTGACTCTCCCAGCGACTGGTGGGAGATGGTCAAGGAGAGAACCAAACACTTTTACATGAAAGCAGGTAAAACGAAGAATAGGAGAGAAAACATCAACAAACTCAACAGACGACTACAGAACCAATCAAAACTCCAACAGGCAGGCTTCAATCTCGCAGCGGAAATAGCACACACCAAGCACAGACTAGCACTCCTATACAGACAAGAACAGCAAAAAATCAAACATGCAAGCAGAATCAAACGCTTAGAGGAGGATGAGAAATGCGCAAAACACTTTTTTAGGCACATTAGACAAAAGAAACAAACAATAGACTCCTTGAAAGACAACACACACACACACACACTACAGACCGACGAGAACACCATCACCCACATCATCACAGACTTCTACAGCAACCTGTACACAGTCAAGACTACAGATGACGACCTGATCGACGGACTTCTCAAACACATTGCCCCAATACCAGAGGAGGAGGAGGAGGGAGACCTGTCGCCAGAGGAACTCACTCGGGCGATGCAAACCCTAAGTACAGGTAAGACACCGGGTCCCGATGGGCTCCCTGCTGAGTTCTACAGAACATTTTGGGAACATCTAAAAGTCGGGCTGGGGGTGGTCTACAACAGTATGTAAAGGAAGGGTTCCACTCGCACCCTCAATGAGGGAAAGTGCAATTACCCTCCTGTACAAAGGGAAGGGTGATGCCGCTCAGCTCAGGAACTGGCGTCCCATCAGTCTCCTGGGCTCAGATTATAAGATCCTGGCAAAAGCCCTTATGTATAGACTCCAAAGGTCACTCCCGCGGGCAGTTGGGTCTGACCAGACCTGCGGCGTTCCGGGGAGGTCGGCTTTGGACAACCTCTCAGCTGTAAGGGACATCTTTGCTCACTCTGCCGAACGATCACAACCCTTCTGCCTGTTCAATCTTGACCAGGAGAAGGCCTTCGACAGAGTGAGCCACCCTTACATGCTGAAGGTGATGGCCAGAATGAACCTTGTTATGGTCTCCGCAACTGGGTTTTAATAATGTACCAGAACATCACTAGCAGAGTCCTCATCAACGGCACCCCCTCTGAACCCATACACTCCGGTGTGAGGCAGGGTTACCCACTCTCAGCCCTGCTTTACACCATAGCAATAGAACCCCTACTGACTAGCATCCGCAGCAACCCCCTCATCATTGGTTACCCCTTACCAGGAGCACACGGCATGACACTCAAAACACAGGCATACATGGACGACATTACAATTATCACAACCAGCCCAAGATCCATTCCCCAGATCACACATTCCATAAACATCTTCTGTAGGGCGACTGGGGCAATAGTGAACGAGACCAAGAGTGAGGTTTATGTAACACCAGACTGGCCGGCCGACCCGGTCCCGCCATACCCAAAAAAAGAAACTGTAAACATCCTGGCCGTCTGCTTTGGCGGGACCAACCCCGGACGCCGCAGCTGGAAGGACCCTCGCCAAGGCTCAAAAGAAAATAGGTGGATGGCGGGGGCGATCCCTCTCGATGACTGGTAGGACCCTAGTCATTAAAGCCATCGTTTACCCGATCCTGGCATACATAGGCAAGGTCTTCCCACCAAACACACGCACAGCCAAACAAATTAATAAAATAATTTTCAACTTCGTCTGGGGCAGCGGCCAGGAGCGGGTAAATCGACTGACTATGTGGAAGGGAGAAAACAAAGGAGGTAAGGGGATCCCGAACATTTCACTCATGATAGCGGTGCAGTGCCTCAGTTACACCATCACAAACATCCGCAAACAACACAACAAAGCTGCCTTTTTCAACACATTCTACTTTGCCACAACAATCCGACCACTGGGGCTCTGCACCCTAGACCACAGGACCCCTTACTCCTGGGACCCCCCAGCACACTACAAACATCTGAAAAAAGTCATCACTACACAACAGTTACAAACCCACAGAAGCCAAGACTGGTCATTCAAAACACTCAGAAAACTCATCACAGACCGGGATACAATCAATCAAATTTATTTATAAAGCCCTTTTTACAACAAAAGTTGTCACAAAGTGCTTTTACAATCACCAGCCTGAATCCGACAGAGCAAACATCAACAAGTTGAACAAGTTGACACACGGCGGCTAGGAAAAACTCCCTGAAAGTCAGATTTAGGAAGAAACCTAGAGAGGAGCCAGGCTCTGAGGGATCACCAGTCCTCTTCTGGCTGGGCTGGGTCAGTTTATGACAGTACAACAAGCGAGGTGTGAAAAACTGAGAAAGCAAAATAGTCCGGGATGTCCAGGAGGGATGATGGATTTGATAGGACTTGGAGGAAGAAGCTCCGGTTGCACCAGCTGTTCTGTCAGCCGCACAGTCAGGGGCCCCAGGGAGGATCCAGCATATGCTCCAAGCTGGAGCGGTCCCCCTGACAGAAGTGGACACAAACACAGGGAAAGGTTGGACACTAGTTCCCGGCACAATAGTATACCGAACATAATACTTTAAAAGGAGACAGGGGGGTTAGTGAGACAATGGCCATGAACGGGTAAACCCAGGACAAGTCCAGACAGATGTTAGTAGAGACAGGACACAGGAAAGATTAGACACCCTGGTTCCCTACGTCCCCGGCACCATAATATAGCAGCATAGATCTTAGAATGAGACAGGGGGGTCCAGTGAAGCTGGGGCCCTGAACAGGGTAAACCCCGAAACAGGGCCCAATAGGCCGGAAAACACCCACCCACTATGCCGAGCATCAACCCAGGGACGCCAATCGACCATGACCACTCGGGCAGGTTTAGTTTTTGCTCACAAAGTTACTCGAGCTGGTGGAACAAACAAGAGCTATAGCGAGCCAGTGACATCCACACTCCGAGGAGCATATGGGAGGTTTAGTTTTTGCTCACAAAGCTACTCGAATTGAGGCTGCAACGGAGCACTATAGCGAACCAGTGACTCCTCCCCACAGTTAACTGGGATAATCAGAGTTTAATTCACCAGCTACTCGGATTGAGCGAACACAGGAGAGCTATAGCGAACCAGTGACTCCTCCCCACAGTTAACTGGGATAATCAGAGTTTGTTCACTAGCTACTCGGATTGAGCGAACAAAGGAGAGCTATAGCGAGCCAGTGACTCCACCCCCCAGGCAGCAGCCTGGAGGTATCGTTTTTGCTCAAAAAGCTACTCGAGAGGCAACAACAGGGAACCATAGCGAGCCAGTGACTCCACCCCCCAGGCAGCAATCGAGAGGACACCCCAGGGGAGATGTGAACCCGCAAGGCAAAGACAGCAGGGCAGAATGAGATCCGAGCCTTCCGTTCAACCTTCGTACCCTGGGCCATATTACACTCAACCATAGACCTTACTGAAAAGATATGTTTTTAATTGTGTTTTAAAGGTTTGAACAGAATCTACATTTCTAACCCAGATTGGCAACTCATTCCATAATAGAGGAGCTCTATAGGAGAAGGCTCTACCTCCAGCTGTTTGTTTCGAAATTTTAGGTACAATTAGGAGACCGGCATCCTTTGACCTAAGGTTACGCGTGGGTATGTATGGCTGGACTAATTCAGCGAGGTAGGTGGGAGCAAGTTGATGTAAAGCTTTGTATGCTAACAGTAGTACTTTAAAGTCTGCCCTAGCCTTAACAGGCAGCCAATGTAAAGAGGCTAATACTGGGTTAATGTGGTCAAACTTCTTAGTTCTAGTTAAGATTCTAGCAGCCGTATTAAGTACTAATTGAAGTTTGTTTACTGATTTATCAGGGTAACCAGAGAATAGAACATTGCAATAATCTAATCTTGAGGTAACAAAAGCATGGATTAGTTTTTCTGCATCAATTTTTGATAAATAATTTCTGATTTTTGCAATATTCCGAAGATGGAAAAATGCTGTCCTTGAAATATATTTTATGTGATCGTCAAATGAGAGATCCGGGTCAAGGGTCACTCCAAGGTTTTTGACGTTTTTTTGTGAAATGACTACATCCGTTTAGGTTCAGCGTAAGGTCTGTCAATAAATCTCTCTGTTTCTTAGGTCCTATAACTAGCATTTCAGTTTTATCTGAATTTAGGAGCAGAAAGTTCTCTGTCATCCACATTCGTATATCTGAAACACAAGCTTCCATAGTGGCTAATTTAGGGGCTTCTCCATGTTTCATAGCAATATACAGCTGCGTGTCATCGGCATAGCAGTGAAAATTGACATTATGTTTTCGAATTACATTACCCAAAGGTAACATATAGAGTGAGAACAGAAGTGGTCCTAAGACTAAGCCTTGTGGAACACCAAAGCATACCTTTGATTTGTTAGAGGATAAGCCATCTACACAAACAAACTGAAGTCTATCTGATAAATAAAATCTAAACCAATCGAGAACATGTCCTCTTAGCCCAACAAGGGTCTCTAATCTCTCCAAGAGAAGGGAGTGATCAATAGTGTCAAAGGCAGCACTAAGATCAAGAAGCAATAGGAGAGATGCAGAACCTTTGTCAGAAGCCAATAAAAGGTCGTTTACCACCTTAACAAGTGCAGTCTCAGTGCAATGATGGGGTCTAAAACCGGACTGAAGTTTTTCATATATATTATTTGTCTTCAGAAAGGCCTTAAGTTGTAGTGAGACAGATTTTTCTAGGATTTTTGAAAGAAACGGGAGGTTTGATATTGGTCGGTAGTTTTTAGGATGTCTGGGTCTAAGTTACATTTTTTAGCAGAGGCTTAATTTCTGCAATTTTTAGTGAGGTTGGCACTGATCCGGAGGACAGGGAGCAATTTATTATGTTCAACATTGATGGGCCAAGCACAGGAAGTAACTCCTTAAGTAATTTAGTTGGAATTGGGTCTAGTTGACAGTTGGTTGATTTTGAACTATTTATTAATTTTGTAAATGTTTCAAGAGACACAGGTATAAAAGATTCAAGAGTCGCCATTGAAACTAAATCAGGGCAGCTCTGCGGGCTCACAGTACAACAAAGTTTTTGAGAACTAAGGCAGTTAAGGGTACAATTTGCAATTTCTTTTCTAATGTTGATTATTTTTTCATCGAAGTAGTTCATGAATTCATCACAACTAAAGTGAAGACCCACTTAATTGGTTAAACATTGCTTTTTAGTGAGTTTTGCAATTGTGTCAAAAAGAAATTTAGGATTATTTTTGTTTGTGTCGATTAGATTAGATAAGTAGGGTGATCGAGCACTTATAAGTGATTTGCGGTATAGCACAGTACTATCAATCCAGGCTAGTCTAAATACTTCTAACTTCGTGGAGCGCCACTTTCGCTCCAATTTTCTGGAGGCTTGCTTAAGTGTTCTAGTAGTGTCAGTGTACCAGGGAGCAAGTTTCTTATTTCGTATTGGTTTTGTTTTTAGGGGTGCCACAGCATCTAAAGTCTTACGCAGTATATTGTTTAGATCCTCTATTTGATTGTGTATAGATGATGTAGCTCTACCATCATTTAGCAGGCCGAACGAGCCTGGAAGTGCGTCAATAAATTTATTAGTAGTCGTAGAATTTATGCAACGGGTTTTAAAGATCCCTACCTGGGGGGCAAAAGTGTCACTTGTTTTAATGCTAAATGTTATAAGATTATGGTCAGATAAACCAGGATTTTGAGGAAAAATAGTTAGATCAATTACATTTATTCCCTTTGACAACACTAAATCTAAAGTATGATTGTGACAGTGCGTAGGTCCTGAGACGTGCTGGAGAAAACCTACCGAGTCAATTATGGCATTAAATGCCTTTTGAAGAGGGTCATTGGTATTTTCCATATGGATGTTAAAATCACCAGCGATTAAAATTGAATCTGCCATGACTACAATGTTGGACAAGAATTCTGGAAACTCACTAAGGAACAATGTGTACGGCCCAGGAGGCCTGTAGATAGTAGCTATAAAAAACGAGGTATTGCCCTGATTTGTTCTCATAAGTAATACTTCAAAAGATACAAACCCAGTGATTTGTTTTAATGAAAGATTATATTGTGTAGCATAAATATTAGCAACACCCCCCCCTTTACGGGATGCACGGGGAATCTGATCACTGGTGTAACCTGGAGGGGAAGGTTCATTTAAATGAATAAATTCATCAGGCTTAAGCCAGGTTTCACACAGGGCAATTAGGTCTAATTTATGATCAGTAATTAATTAATTTACTGTAATTGCTTTTGAGGTAAGTGATCTAATATTTAGGAGACCTATTTTTAGATATGAGATGTTAATGTCAGTTTTATTTATGACTGGACTAATTGAGGGGCTTATATTAATAAGGTTGCTTTTATTAACACTACCTTTTTTTATTTTATTGAGCCTATTTTTAATGACGGTGTCGATGGTGCAGGGTTTGCTGACTGCTCTGGCTATGCTATCAGCAGATCCCACTAGACTAGCAAGCTGGCTAACAGCCTGCTGCCTGACCTGCACCCTATCTCATGTTAACACTATAGGAGTGAGTCTCCTAGCTATATTCCTAGACAAAAGAAGAGCACCTCTCCAGCTAGGATGGAGTCCGTCGCTCTTCAGCAGATCAGGCTTGACCCTGTTCCTGGGCGAGTCCCAAAAACCTGGCCAATTATCCACGTAACCTATCGATTGCGACGGGCAGAACTCCGTCTTCAGCCAGCGATTGAGCTGTGAGAGTCTGCTGTAGATCTCATCACTGCCCCTAGCTGGCAGGGGGCCAGAGACTATTACTCGATGCCGACACATCTTTTTAGCTAAACTACACGCTAACGCTAGGTTCTGCTTCGTAACCTCTGACTGCCTCATCCTAACATCGTTAGTGCCAACGTGAATAACAATATCTCTATACTCCCTACGCTTTCCAGTTTTAGACTTCGCTAGCACCAACTCCAGATTAGCGGCTACGTCGGTGGCCCTGCCCCCCGGTAAACAATGAATGATCGCTGGCTGATCCTCTAATCTAATACTGCGAGTAATGGAATCGCCAATAACTAGCGTTTTCAGTTTTTCCGGGCTGCCAGCAGAAATTGCAAGCCGTTCGTTCCCATCAGAGCACGGCTCGGGCAGTGGTTCCGACTCTAAGGGAGAAAATCGGTTGGAAAGACTAATTTTTGCCGGTCGGTAGCAATTCTTTCCAGTAGCCGAGAAAGACTTGAAGGAGTTGCTCGGCTGCCAGGGCTGTGCCGAGGGGCTAGCTCTATGCTGTGTTCCTATTGGCACAGGCGCAATAGCTTGCCTGTCTACTCTACCATAAGCCTTCCCTGACACATGCACCTGTAACCGAGACTCTAACTTCGCTATCTTCTCTTGAAGGCGGTAGTTCTCCTTCAGGTTAAAAGTACACCGACTACAGTGAAAAGGCATAACACAAACGAGTACTTAACTTTCTAGTGCGCAGATGAGTAGCACGACTTATCCAGACGGAGACACAGGAAGGTCCCGGTGAATGTTCGGATAAGTTTGTAAACTGTAAAACAAAATCAGGGAAATTAAGCAAGTAATTATATAAGTACGAACGAGAAAACTAAAGCTAGGTAGGCAGGAGCAGCCGCGTGCGGCGCGTCCAGTTGGAGCAAACAGGAAACAGGAACTAGAGCTCAGGAGCAAACAGGAAACAGCCAACCGTCTGTCTGACCACCTGTATGTGATACAATCACAGCAATTCCATCACTCACCACTGAGCAATGCACTACAGTCTGGGAAAACACCGCCTCACCCACTCTAACAAATAAACACACGGACATAGCATGGATGGCTGCCATACGCTGCCTCCACACCCGGTACTTTATGTACAGTAGGGGTATAGCCAGAACAGCTAGATGCCCGCATGGCTGTCTCTGACTCTCTACAGCCATGCGGGCATCTAGCCAGAACAGCTAGATGCCCGCATGGCTGTAGAGAGTCAGAGACAGAAGAACATATCCTATGGCGGTGCAAGGTGGCACAAGACATCTGGCTCATGATCTCTGCTTTTCTCACCAGGTTGACCGGATCAGCTGCGATGACCCTCCAGAGCTCGCTCGCACGCAGCCCACCTCGGAGCCCCCCGGGGGCCCGGCGTCAACAGGGTCCCATTTGTGGGTTATCGCTTCTCAGCCTTTTGGTTAAGATCAAGTGTTGTATCTTGCTGGCGATAAGGTGGTTTGTTTTCCAAATTGTAGTCGTGCGGTGTATGGGGCACAATTTGGAATTTTTGCTAAAGTATACGGTGTTTTATACCGGCTTTTTCTTTGCGCGACGTGCGCTTTTCCTTGTTTCTCCATTATACATATTTTTGTTTATAATATTTTCGTTCAGGCCTGGTGCCTGGCTGTGTTAGGGCCAGCACCATGGCAGTTGGACCAGGAGCGGGGATGTGCCTGGGAAGGCTACCACCACCTCCTGGCCGAGTTCTCCATCAGTGATGATGGGGGCACCCTGTACTACACCGGCCAGCCGTCATTTTGCAGCCGGTGCCAGAAGATGGGGCACAAAGCAACGGCGTGTGAGGGGCGTCGCTGCCATAGGTGCGGGTCGGACCAGCACCTGGTCAACAGCTGTCCGGCCCCGAAGACCTGCAGAGAGTGTCGCTCGGAGGAGCATCTGGTTGCAGCATGCCCGAGGCGCAGGAGGACCTACGCGGAGGCTGCAGGAGGTGAGGGCATGAGAGGCGAGGCACCAGGAGCAGAGAAGAGGCGGGCGGAGCCCCAAGAGCAAGGGGGGGAGGAGCCCCAAGAACAAGCGGGGCGGAGCCCAAAGAACGGGAGCAGGCAGGGGAGGTGCCCCAGGAACAAGCGGGGGAGGAGCCCCAAGAACAGGAGCAGGCGGTGGGACCTCAGGGCGTGGTGCCCGCAGATGTGGTGGAGGAGATGGAGGAGGTGGCGGAGAAGGTGGAGGAAACACCACCTGAGGAGAGGCCGGCGGAGGCTGAAGGGGTACTGCAGGAGGCTCTGGCCAGGCTAAGAGAGCTGTCGGCAGGGATAAAGGCAGTGGAGGTCACCCCGGTGGAAGAGTTCTGGGAAATGCCCAACTACAGTTTGCCCAGGAAGAAGAGGGCGAGTGTGGGTGCAAAGAGGGGAGTAACTGGGGTGAGTGCCGGGAAGGTCAAAAGAGTGAACAGGGGAGGTGTGGGAGCAGATGCTGCTGGGCAGAGCACGGCCAGCACGGAGAAGGGGGAGGGGGGGATCACCCCAAAGGCCTTTGGTTTTGAGGCCAAGAAATTTGCTTTTGAGATGGTTGTGGGGGAGGGTACTGGGACCAACCCGGCATCCCAGGGGACAGAGCTGGCTTTTGCCGGGGGGGAGGACCTGACGCCAGGAGGCTCAGGAACTGGGACCCCCAAGGCGTCCCAGGGGACAGAGCTGGCTTTTGCCGGGGTGGGGGACCCGATGTCGGGAGGGTCTGAGACTGGGACCCCCAAGGCATCACAAGGGACAGAGTTGGTGTTTGTCGAGGGGGGGACATGAGGGACTCTGGGGGTGATGTGGGATTTAAATATTGTGGGGTTCGGTGTTGGACTGTACAGGGGTGTGTGGGTTTGGTGTAAACAGTGGGGTTGTGGTGTTATTGTGGGGTGGGATAAACAAGTGTGTTTGTTTCTGGTTTTGTATTGGTGGTGAACGTTTGGGTTGAAATGATGAGTTTTTTGATGTGGGTTTGTGTTGCAACTGGGTGGGGTTGTTTAAAATGGTGGGGTTATTCATGCAGGGTGGGATTACAAGTGTGGGGTGTTGTGGTTTGTATTGGTTATGAATGGTTGGGGTGAAATGAAGGTTTTGTTTGATGTTTTTTTTTTTTTTTTTTTTTTTGAGGTTGAAATAGTGTTTGGTTTGTGCTTTTCTTCACCTGTTGGCCGTGCGGTGTATGGGGCACAGGTGGAGGGTTTCACGGTGGGGTTTTGTTTTTCCTTTTGGTTGTGGCTTTTGCGCGACGTGCGCTTTTTCTTATAAACTTTTTTAGTTAGGTGAGGCCGGGTGTGTGGCGTTTTCTGCCAGCACCATGGCGGATGGAGTGGGAGCGGGGGGTATGCCCAGGAGGGGCATGAAAAACACCCTCCGTTTCAAGTGGAGCGGGGCAAATGAGGAGCTGTGGGGACGGAGCCAGTTCGCCCGCATAATGCTCCTGGGAACACTGAAAACGGGGCCTAGCGTGGTGAAGTGCATTCAGGGGAACCTTAAGGAGGCCTCGTTTGATGTGACCTTCTTCAC
The DNA here is from genome assembly GCA_029465975.1 of Dallia pectoralis. Classification (NCBI taxonomy): domain Eukaryota; kingdom Metazoa; phylum Chordata; class Actinopteri; order Esociformes; family Umbridae; genus Dallia; species Dallia pectoralis. The sequence goes on from CM055758.1 coordinate 13,103,873, forward strand.
GGAGGTGAAGATGTTGGAGGTCATGAAAAGGGTGGAGGATGAGGGGAGGACGAGGCCGTTCGACCTGTACAGCGTGACGGACATGTCGATGGGGGGCTTTCGGATGGTGACCGTACATATGTACGATCCGGATGTGGAGGAAGAGGAGGTGAGGGGATTCCTGGCCAGGTGGTACCAGGTTAAAGTAAGGGAGACACCTCGGTACTTTATGGACGAGTTTGGGTTCTGGACGGGCCGCCGGCAGTTTCGGCCATGTTTTCCATCGGAGGGGTTGAGGGTAACCTCTACTATGCCCGCCAGCCCGAGTTTTGCCGTCGGTGCATGAAGGTCGGGCACAGAGCAGCGGTGTGTGAGAGGCGTCGCTGCCATAGGTGTGGGTCGGACCAGCACCTGGCAAACAGCTGTCCGACCCCCAAGACGTGTCGGGGGTGTGGGTCCCTGGACCATTTGGTAAGGGACTGCCCTACGAAAAGGCGTTCCTACGCGGAGGCGGCCGGAGGAGAGGGGTCGAGAGGCGGGGCATCAGCGGGGAGGGCACCCCCGGAAGAGGCACCGGCGGCAGGAGGAAGCGAGGCAAGGAGCAAACAGGGGCCGGAGCCTCAGGAGCAAGAAGGGGCGGGGCCCCAAGAGCAGGTTGAGCCCCAAGAGCAGGAGCAGGCGGCGGGACCCCAGGTGGTGGTGCCGGCAGAGGTGGTGGAGATGGAGAATGGAAGGGAAAATAAATGTGGTGGGGGGGAGGGAGCCGGTGCCGCTGTACGGAACACTGCCACCCAGGCGGAGCGCTGCTCGGGGGTTGAGGGGGGGTGGTGGGGTGCACTGCACGGGATTTTGAGGTCCCAATGACGGGTGAATCTGGGGCAGGGACGCCCTGGCATCCGCAGGGACTGAGGCGGCGTTTGCTGGGGGAGGGGACCAGATGTCGGAAGGGGAGGGTGTTGGGACCCCCCTGGCATCCGCAGGGACTGAGGCGGCGTTTGCTAGGGGGGGGGACATGGTGGACTCGGGGGTGGTGGGGGTGATGGGGGTGGGGGTTTGAGGTAGGGTTTTCATTGTTCAATGGCTAGTTTCACAGTGTTAACTGTCAATGTGCAGGGTTTGCAGGATAGTGTGAAGAGGAGGGCGGTGTTTAGGGAGTTGGGTGGTGTCGGGTTTGATTTTTGTTTTTTACAGGAGGTGCACCTGAGGGACGAGCGGGACGACAAAAGGTTCACGAGGGAGTGGGATCATGGGGGGGCTGTGTGGTCGGTGGGAGGGGTGCACTCTTCAGGGGTGGGTATCTTGTTTGGGGACAGAGGGATAAGGGTTGAGAATAGGTTGGTAGGATTGCCGGGGAGGATTGTGGGGGCGGACGTTAGGCTCTGGGAACACAGGTGGAGGGTGGTGTGTGTGTATGGGCCACAGGGAGAGCCGGAGCGAGCAGAGTTGGTGGAGGCACTGGTCCCCCTGTGCGCCACAAACAGGGCACTTGTTGTGGGAGGGGATTTTAACATGGTCTTGGGGGGGCTGCTGTTGGCAGTGTGTTGGCTCTCCGACAGTTGTTAGAGGCCAGGGGCCTGGTGGACGGAGCGCTGCGGACGGTCCCGGGGTTGGCTGGGCCGACGTGGCGCAACACCAGGGGGGTTGAGAGGCGTCTCGACTATCTGTTGGTACCGAGGGCGGTGGGGCAGGTGGTGGGGCGCCTCCTCCCGGTTTTTTTCTCTGACCACGACGGGTTCCTCCTGCGGGTCGGGGACCCGGGCAAGGGCTTCGGGAGGGGCTATTGGAAGCTCCGCCTGGAGCTCCTCCAGGACCAAGTTTTCGTGGGGGAGTTCCTTGGGTTTATCGAGGGTATTCTCTGCCTTAGGGACATCTGTGGGGGCATCCTAGAGGGGTGGGAGATGGCAAAGGGCAGGATGGCCGACTTTTGTAGGTCTTATCAGTTGGGAAAGGGATCAGAAGAGAGGAAGTTGTTGAGGCGGCTCCTGGGACAATTGGACCTTGAGTACGTCGCGCAGAACTTTGGGGTGAGCATGGACGCGGAGAGATGCGCCTCGTTGAAGGTGCAGCTCCAAGCGATACATGAGAAAAACGCTCGGGCATACCTCACCAAGGCTCGGCACGCCTTCTTGGAGGCTGACGAGTCTTGCTCCTCTCTGTTCTTTGGAGCGGTGAGGGAGCGCCGGCAGAAGCAGGTCTTTACCAGTGTAAAGTCTGCATCCGGAGTTGAGGTCAGAGGGCCAGGCCCTATGGTGGAGGCGGCCACTGGCTACTTCCGAGGATTTTTTGAGGCGCGGCCAGTCGATGTGGGTGCCGAGACGGGGTTCCTGGGCCACTTGACTAGGCGCGTGCCTGAAGACATGAGGGAGGGGTTGGGGGCGCCCATCTCGCTTGCTGAGGTGGAGTCAGCCCTCAAACGGATGGGGAAGGGTAAGGTCCCGGGTGTGGACGGGCTGCCGGCCGAGTTCTACCTCAAGATGCCTGTTTCGGGCGCTGGGGATCTTTGCCGAGTTTGACGGGCGTCGGGTGCGTCTCTGAACCATGGGAAGTCCTCGTCAAGTTTTTTGGGAGGTGGAGGGAGAGGACCAACGTGCCGGGGGGCCTTGCCCTGTGCCGTGGTCCGCTGAAAATCCTTGGTGTACTCTTTGAGCATTTCGGTTCGGCTTCCCTTAATTGGGAGGCCGTGCTGGGGGGCATGAGGAGGAAGCTGGGGATGTGGCGGTCGAGGGCCTTGACGCTGGTCGGTAGGGTCGTTGTCCTCAAGGTAGATGTACTCCCGGCCTTGACACATCTGGCCTACGTCTACCCGCTGCCGGCTTGCTGGAGGAGGTGTCCGGATGTATGCTCCGTTGGGGTCGGGAGGGCGGGGCGTGCCTCACTTCCCCTTGAAGCTGGACGCCATTTTTGTGGCCTCTTTGCTGCAGCAGATGGCTGGGCACTTCCTGGGTCGGGGTACTTCCTCCGGGTCTTTTTTTCATACCAGGCAAGGTCGGTAATGACAGACTGGTCTAACTTGGGCCCCAGGGCGGAGCAGCTTCCATGGCATTTTGGCCATGCGGAGAAGTGGCTCCGGGCCCAGGGGGCGATCGATTTGGCAGCGGTGGGTAAAGATCACTGGCTGTTGTACGGGGAGGCGCTTAACAAGGTATGCGCCCCTCCAGTGGTAGGCCTCCCTGCCGTTGTATGGGAGACGGTCCAGTTGAAAGGCCTGGATAATAGGTTGACGGACCTACACTGGAGGGTTTTGCACAGGTGTCTGCCGGTGCGTAGCACCATGTACAGCAGGCGCTTGGCCCGGACGCCGTTGTGTCCGAGGCCGGCGTGTGGCGTCGATGAGACCATCCGCCACGTTTTTTGTGATTGCCCTTTCGCCGGGGTGGTGTTGGGGCGGGTGCTTCCCCTGTTGAGCCGGGTGGACGGCGCTTTCGCGCTGACCTGGGCCCGGCTGGAGCATGGGATCGGGAGACGGGTCCCTGTGGCCCGGGACCGGTTCCTGCTCTGGCTAGTGGCAATGCAGGGGCTGTGGGACTCCCGGGTGGAGTTGGGGCACAAGGGCACGGGGGAATCGGTGGAGTCTATCGTCCGCAGGGTGGAGGGGAACCTAAGGGGGAGGATGGAGAGGGAGGTGGAGAAGTGGGGCTTCCACGCTCTCCGGGAGAGGTGGAAGGGGGGTTTGGGTTTAGTGTAGGTGTGGGTTTGTTTAGGTTAGCGTTTTTTTGTTGTTTGTGTGGGCGGGGGGCCGGGGCCCATTAGAAGGCCCTATCCGCATTGTGCCCGAGGTGGGTGTAGGTTTGGGGGTGTTTTTGGGTGTGTGTGGGCGGGGGGGGCCGGGGCCCTTTCCGCATTGTGCCCGAGGTGGGTGTAGGTGTGGGGTATGGGGGAGGTGAGGTGCACCTCCGGTTTTATTTCCTTGGGGTCTGGGCTATTCCTTTTTTGTTATTGGGTAGGGGTTTAGTTTGTGTTTGGGAATTTGGGGAAGGGGGGTTGCCCACAAGGAGAGGGGGATACGGGTGGGGTCCGGGTGGTCTATGTTGACCAGGGTTTTATTTATGGGTCCCCAGTGAGGGGCAGGCTCCGTTGGGGCCAGGGTGGATGGGGTTTGGGGCTATGGGGTGGGGTTTTTATGTCTTTGTTTGTTTACTGTGTCTTTTCGGGAAATAAAGACAGTTAACAATCTGTTCTTATCAGTTTAATATCTGATATGTCCCCCATCGGGGGACTATACGTATTAAATGGATTTTTCCAACAGGGAGTCGGAAGCGGGGCTTGCTCCGTCCGCTCCACGCATCGACTCTGTATTGCAGTACCTCCGAGAACGGTGCACCATCTTTGACCTGTCAAAAACAACAACAGCAACAACAAAAAGAAGGAACACAAGTGGTGACCTAGTAGCCGAGGTGAGTATCCATGTAGGTAAATGTGTATCCCTAGCAGCAAGAGGATGATAATAATAACTGTGTGCACTTTTTTTCCCCGTCCTGTCATTTGCTCAACGACCTGTGTTCTGTGTGGAATTTTTTCCCTCCGTTTTACTTTAAAAAATTTAAAAAAGATTTTGGTTTAAATCACTGTGTCTGTGTGTGACTGTGTGTGACTCACTCAGTGACTTAACTAGTGACTCAACTAACCCAGTCTCTCACTCGGTGACTTGACTAGTCACTCAACTAACTTGTTCAATTCACTCACTCACAAATCCACGAGGCCTGTGTCTGGCACTGAACGAGTGTTTCTCGACCCCTAAACTTTGTCCGAAATCAAAACTCTGGTTTCTCTTCAATTTACGCGCAAGGCATCTGCGGCTCGGAGTGTTGCCAGAGTGGGAGTGGTTTCAATTGAGAGTTTTCACCTGGTGTCGTGCGGTGTATGGGGCACAGGTGAAGGGAGTCACGGTTGGGGGTTTTTAGGTGTAGGGTTTTGGTTTTGGTTTTTGCGCGACGTGCGCCGTTTCCTTAGTTTCTCTTTCTGGTGTTGTTTTTGGAAGTTTTTGTTAAGGCCTGGTGCGGGGCTTTTGTATAGCCAGCACCATGGCGGCTGGCCCTAAAGCGGGGGGCGCTTCCAACATTTTCGCCCTCCGTTTTCAGCGGAAAGATGTCCGGGAGGGAGTTTGGGGCCGGACACAGTTCGCAAAGACCATGCTGGTGGATGCTCTGGAGCTCTCAACGGATGAGGCCTCAAGCCTTTTTGGGAGCAGCAATGGCCTCTTTTACGAGGTCACTTTCTATAAGGAGGCGGACAAGGTGGCAACCTTGAAGAAGGTGAGGGAGGCGGGCCAGACAGTGCCACACAATCTGTTTTTGGTGTTGGACACTTCGAAGGTGAGGCCGGAAGTGGTGGGGCCTGAAACGGTGGGTCCTGAAGTGGCGGGTCCGGAGGCAAGGGGCCCGGAGGCAAGGGGCCCGGAGGCAAGGGGGGCGCCGGGTAGGAGGATGAAGAACATGCTCCGCTTTCATTGGAAGGGTGCGTTGGAGGGGATTTGGAGCAGAAACCAGTTTGCCCGGGATATGTTACTGGGGCGTTGAAGGCCACGCCCGTGGTTGTCAAGTGCCTCCAGGAGAACATTAAAGAGCGGGCGTATGAAGTGACTTTTTTTAAGGAGGAGGACATGGTCGCAACGATGGAGAAGGTGGAGGAAGCAGGGCAGACCAGGCCGTACAACCTGTTTTAAATGATCGACCTCTCGGGGGGGGTCCGGGAGGTAACCGTACGGATGTACGACTCAAATGTGGAGGATGAGAGGGTGCTGAGGTTTCTGGAGGGGTACTGCACAGTGACAGAGGGGCCCAGGTACACAAGGGGCCCTTATGGTTTTTGGACGGCCAGGAGGCAGTTCCGGGTGATCCTTGTTAAGGAATGTTTAATAATAAGCATGTCTAGTTTAGAAACCATTTATGGTTTTATATAGGAGACATATAAACTATATTGGGAGAGAGGATCTGGAGAAGAAGCAGGTGATTTATGGTCTGCACGGGGATGTTGGGTTCTACTGTATGTACAATTTTCCATACCTTTTTCATCTGTTTTCTCTGCTGTGATGTCATTCTCCTGGGCCCAACTTAGCTTCTCCATATGATTCTTAACCTTTTAAGGTTTACCACATGTATGCTTTCTTGCTCTATGGCCTATGTAAACTGAGTGTATTTTATGCCTTGGTCAGGAATAACCTGCCACCGCATTGTTGCCGTGATTGCGTGTGTTAAGGTTTTCCTCATCTATCAATTAAACTGTTAGAGTTAACTTGAGAGATACTCTTGTCTGTTCTTCTTTTGAGTCTGGATTCAGTGTGTATTTGCTTAATGTTATTCTATAGATAAAGGTATAGTGACATTAATTAAGTGGTATTAGAATAATCCACAACATCCTTCATCCGGATCCGGCCGGGAAGGACGGCTACCGCCACCTCCTGACCATGTTCGAGATTGGGGGAGAGAGCGGCACAGTATTTTATGCGCGGCAACCGAGCTTCTGCCGCAGGTGCCAGAAGAGCGGGCACAGCATGGCCGCATGTGAGACGAGGCGGAGGTGCTACAGGTGTGGGTCGGACCAGCACGAGGTGGCGAGGTGGCAAGGTGTCCGGCGCCAAAAACGTGCAGGAGGTGTGGCTCTGGGGAGCATTTGGTGGCTACATGCTCGATGCAGAGGAGGACTTATGCTGAGGTTGCAGGAGGAGAGAGCGGGAGAGGCGAGGCACCGGGGCCCGAGGAGAGGCAGGCGAGGGCGGAGCCCCAGGAGCAGGCAGCGGGACCCCAGGAGGGGGCACCTGCGGGGGTGGACGTGCCCCAGGCAAGTGGGAGGGAGGAGGTGGAGGAGGGGACACAGCCAGGAGAGGCCGGCGGAAGTTGGCGGGGAGCTGGAGGAGGCCCTGGCCGGACTGCGGGAGCTAGCAGCGGGGATGGTGCCCTCGGGCGTCCCCGCAGCGAAGAGGAGGGCGAACGTGGTGGGGAGGGAGGACAGTCCTGGGGCGGGTGGTGATATGGGGGGAGAAGGTGGGCCGGGGAGGAAAAAGAAGGGGAGAGGAGGAGCCAAGGGGCAGGCGGTGGGGACAGGGATGGGTGTGGCCGAGGGGGAGGACCCGATGCAAGGAGGGTCGGGGGCTGGGACTCCCCAGGCAACACAGGGGACTGAGGCGGCGTTTGCCGGGGGGGGGGGTTTGGGGACGTTGGGGGCAGACACTGGGACCCCAATGGCGTCCCAGGGGACAGAACGGGCTTTTGCCGGGGGGGGGGCCCGATGTCAGGAGGGCCGGGGGTTGGGACCCCACAGGCATCTGCAGGGACAGAGGCGGCTTTTGCCGAGGGCGGGACGTGAGGACTCCTGGGACATGGTGGGCTCTGGGGGTAATGCGGGTGTGGTTTTTTTTCAATGGTGGGGTTTCTGTGTTTTGAAGTGGTGGGGTGACGGTTTTTGGTTTGTATGAAGTGTTTTGATGTGGTGTGGGTTTTGCCTGATTTGGGCTGCTGTAGTGTTTGTAGTATGTCTTTATGGTAATAAAGACCTTTAACAATCTGTTCTTATCAGTTTAATATCTGATATGTCCCCCATCGGGGGACTATACATATTAAATGGATTATTTCAACAGGGAGTCGGAAGCGGGGCTTGCTCCGTCCGCTCCACGCATCGACTCGGTATTGCAGTACCTCCGAGAACGGTGCACCATCGTTTCACCTGTCAAAAACAACAAAAAGAAGGAACACAAGTGGTGACCTAGTAGCCGAGGTGAGTATCCATGTAGGTAAATGCGTATCCCTAGTAGCAAGAGGATGATAATAACAATAGTGTAAGTCCATATTTAACCTAAATTCAGCATGATCTTTGTTTTTTCAGGGCTTTGGCCAGAAACAAGTAGGCTACAATAACATTAGGATTTGCATTTATATAACAGTTTTGTGTTGTTGCACCGGGGCGTGGTCAGTTCAGTTGTATGGGCTTTACGTTTTGCCTGGGCCATATGGTTATGTTCCTCCTACTTAATTTGGAAACCTTATATTGCTTTACACCTCTAACCCCACCCTCTATTTTTATTTATTTTTATTCCTTCAGGTGGTTTGGGTGACGTCTTGGACAGCTGGAAAACCCAGGCAAGGCACTACAAGACACTGCAAGAGATGTGCCGGTCCAAGAAGCCAAACAAAGCTTCAGTAACCCATTTGCTGAACTTGGAGTTTGAGTCGAGAAGACGCTTTATAACCTCTGACATTGTAAATGAGCAAGACCAACCCAGCAAGATTCTGGAGGCATATTCTTGTTTCAAAGACTTGGATCATGTAAGTAAATCCCCTCATAACCCGTGGTCTTTACCTTTTTGTAGCTTTTCTGTACATATTTGGGGCCATTATGGGCCTTTAACATGTCTATTACCTATGATCACCACTATTGGACAATATTCAAATAATGTGCAATAACCTATACTGCATATCACACTGTATATAGAACCATACTTATTTTTTCATATGTATATAGTGTTTCAACTGTTCACTTATTTTATTATATGTTATATTTTTTCTACGTACATGTTGGCACTGGAAAAGGAGTTGCTTTTAATCTCATTGTACATATGTATAGTGACAATAAAAGGCATTATATTCTATTCTAACTATAAGTTCTTATTTGAAGAGACATCAGTCATCTACGTGTTGGACCAGGACTGACAATGGAAATGATTTACACCTGCTTTTTTATGTCTTTCAGGTCTTAGATGAGTTGCAAAGGATAATACAGCCAAACAATGCCCACTATGTCTCGGAGATGAGGAAATGGTGGGGTGATGAAAAAAGCAATGAAACCCCCTAGAACAGACAACACTTATGCCATTTTACCATATCACGATATACAAAATCTAAGACAATATCTAGTCTCATATCACGATATCGATATAATATCGATACATTGCCCAGCTCTAATGGTAAGCCTCTGTCATTTATACAAAAACGGTAGTGCTGTTAGTGACCTAATTGTTGTAGTTTTTTTTGGAAGTATCCCAATCCAGGACAAGGTTAGTGTTACTTCCACTTCCACTCTTGTCATCTAAGCTTCAGAGGACCCCGATGCATACTTGAGCCAGCGACCCCTGTTTTGTCCAGTTCTGCTCGTCTATGAGGGAAACTGCATGATCGCCATTGGAAACACACCAGTGACTACCTTCGACAAGAAGAAGATTGATGAAGGCCTGCTCTACCTCTTGGGGTATTACTATTGCATGCACCTCACTTATCCAAAGGGCATTTCCACCCTGCTCTCAGTGTTGCAAACTGAGGTTCTCCAGGACTCCCCGCATGACCGAGATTCAACTGCTAGGAAGCAATTCTGAGGGGAGGTCCTTCACTGAGTGATTTACAGATATCTCTAAAAAAAAAATTCAGTTTGAGAGAGTCAGACCGATGTTAGCCACGTGTTTGTTGATGTCATTGGAGTTCCTTCATTGAGTTAGTCACTCTGAGAAAATTATTTCTGTTCAAGAGAAAGACCCATACGACATGTTTGTTGCTGTCATTTAAAATTATGCTGTCTCAAGTAAATATGATTTCATTGCTTGTAGTAAGCTCAGTTTGCTCGAATTCTAGCCTTTTTGTCTAGTTTTAAGGCACATTATGATTCTTCAGTGGCTAGACTTTTTTTGCTACTTTGAAGAATTCTAACCTAGTAAAAGAAAATTCTTACCCCATTGGCAGATTTTTTTTGCTCAATACAAGATAATTTGACTAGATTTAGGAATATTAGGCTTATTTCTAGAGGGGGCTTTTTTGCAGTGTTATCAGCACAATTACAATCAATAAGTTCATTTTTCAACCACTGATGCCAACACTTTAGTAGATTATGTATACACAAAAGATGTACAATTTCACATATCTGTTTAATTGCTATTACCATACTACAGTCACCATAATGCTATTCTTATTCACATAAAGTAGCCAAAACATCTGCACAACAATGCAGGTTTAACCAAAAACAAACCCAAGCCAACTAAGCACAATTTGACATTCATATAACCTAAACAATTTGTAAATTGGCAGAAATATTAATTGGGGAAAAAAAATATTTCTATATTTCTCATAATTGAAAATTGATTTTCCCATCTTCACACTAATCCTTGTGCATTCAAACTGTTAGACTACAGGCAACCATCCAACATCTAAATATGTCTTTGCCCCCTCTTCAACATCAGGTAAGCTATGCTACACATTACATGTTTTTAAATGGTTAAACATATCACACATTAAAATGTTTATGATATACTTTTCAGGAACTAGTTAAAGTTACACCTCACAATATTGAGCTTATGTTGCTTCCATAATTTGTAGCTCTGTTCTAACCTGTTAGCCCTGCTGACATCACAGTGTCATAGTCAAGGCCTACACTTGCTTATTCAGTGGAAAACTACACTTTCATTAGTTAGGGGTCCTCGACAGAGGAACCCTATTGTTATTGTGAGAATTATTAGGGGTCCTCCGTCAGGAGGAACCCTATTGTTATTAGGGGTCCTCGACAGAGGAACCCTATTGTTATTGTGAGAATTATTATTATTATTATTCTTGGGACAAAAATTGGCCATAACTCAAAAAGTACATGGTAACTTTTTCCCTAAATTTGATCATGTCTTCTATAGCCCCTGACACACTACCCTACTGACCCCTGCCCCAGTTCGACCACCAGGGGCGCTACAGTACACGCCTTAAAATAATTATTTCACAATGATGCCATTTCCACCCCGTTTGACTTAGAATTCTGCAAATTTTTGTACATGCCTCATGCCTCATGCCTGTGTAGTTCTGGGCAGTTTGTTTTTGTGTAATTTGTTTGCAACCATGAGTGGAAAGACTGACTGTTTAAATGGCTTGCTTAGCCGTTCAATAGCTTCGTTATCAGCGCTCCCCTGTAGCAGAGGTACACTCTTCTGAGTTGAGTAGAGGGAGGAGTAACAGTGGCTTGACCGCGGCTCTTCCTGACCCCTCCGGCTCACGGACCGCACCGGGAGAGAAGAAGAACCGGGGAGGACTGGGTCAGTAACAGTGGCTTGACCCAGCACCCCGGCTCATGGACCACTTGGGGAGAGAAGGAGCGGGGGAGGGGGAGTTTTCAGCAGTGCCACAACCACGGCTGAATCTCCAACACACCATTTCACGGAACACACCGGGAGATTGAAGGAGCGGGGGAGGGGGAGATTTTTGGCAGTGCCACAACCACGGCTGAGTCTTCTACCCACCGTTTCACGGAACAGACTGGCAGCGTGAAGAAGTGGGGGAGGGGGGGATAGCGGCAGTGGCCCAAACGTGGCTGTCTCTTTTCATCCACCGCTTCACGGACCAGGCCAGTCAAACACGTAGGACTGAAGAGGAAGGACGAGCGCGGCCCCGCCCAACCCTTCAGTCCGGAACACCTAGCCTTCAGGTCTCTATATTTTCCCCCTACAGGCCCAGTGGGCTCTCCCTGAAAATCTTCAACAGCAGTAGAAGCTCACCCCCGTACAATAAGTTCAAAGCATACCCACGATCAGACACCGAATCAAAAGTGGTGACCGTCAAATTCCACAACGAATGCATACAAGAATATGACATTGAAACATGGCTAAACAGATATGCCACAATAAAATCGGAAGGAAGGAGGGTCCTGGACGAAGACCAGGTCTGGACAACCGGAGTGGGCGGGGTCCGTCATCTGCCCAGCACCATCACGCTGGGGAACAACAGAGGCTCCGTCCACTACTACGGCATGCCCAAGCTGTGCAGAAACTGTGGCAACCTTGGACACCTGGCCGCAGCCTGCACAGCCTGCAAAATTTGCCAAGGTGACCACCCAACCGCAGACTGTACAACCACCAGACCATGTAACCTGTGCGGGGTCGTTGGACATTTTTTCAGGACATGTCCCAGGTCCTACGCAGGCATGGCGAGGGCAGACGGCCCAACAAACGACAACCCACAACCTCCCCCTCAACCACCCACTCCCCTCCAACCTCACCCCCCCACCAACAAACAGCGACGACATAGACCCAGACCCTACTGATATGGAGGATATAACAACTCAGCCTACCCAGACACCAACACCCTCACCACCCGGCACCACACCACTAGTTTAAGGGGAGCCGGAGCCAATCCCCACCTCCGAGTCGCTGTTCTCGGAGGAGGAGGATGACCCAACCTGGTCCCAGGTAACCCACCAGAAACGAAAGAGACCCCCAAAACCAAAAAACGACCCCAGACCCAAACCTCAGCGCCAAAAGGCTAGGCCCAACCCTACACCACCACCCTCCTCAACTCCATCCCGTCTGGTCCCTTGCCCGTCCCAACCATGGCCCAGCCCTCCGACCCCATCGCAAACACTGCCACAACATCAGATTTAGAGACCCTAGATTTATTTGACCAGTTCTTCGGAGGGCCCGACCCCGTACAGGTGACCAGCCAACCTCAGTCTAGACCTGAAGGACCCCCCGAAACACCATCGTCCCTACAGTCAATACCCACGGCACCACTGGAGGGCCAAACGACAACACAGCCAGGCAGTAGGGGGGGCAAAACAACACCCATGATCAGCCAGGGGGGTGAGCCGCCATACGACCCCTACGACACAACAGAGGCCCTAATCAACATCTGTAACCAAATGGGGGCCAACGACACCAGAAATCACTCCAACTCATCTTGTCAGTAACCATATCAAGCCTCAATACCAGAAGCATCCGATACCCCGACAGACGCCGCACAGTCCTAGGGCACCTCACAACTAAACCAGCAGACATTTTCCTGCTCCAGGAGTGTGGCATCCCGTACAAGGAGATGGATGGCCTCCTGGGATGGACTTTAGGGAGCTCTTTGTGGTCTGGCTCCAACATCGCCAGAGCAGATGGGGTCGGCATATTGATGACCAACCCGTACATCCGACCAAAAGCCAGCCGCGTCGTGGAAAGCGGGCGAATCCTGGTCTTAGACCTGGAGATCCAGGGAGGAGGATGAATCCCTCTAGCTGGAGGATGAATACATCAGTCCTCGAGGACCAGACAGACTCTCCTTCTCTAGAAGTTACCTGGAGTGGCGAACACTGAAATAACTGTACGACTCCCCTATAGAGTGGTGGGAAATGGTCAAGGACAGGGTCTAAGGCTACTTCGGTGGTGTAGGGAGGAGGAAGGCTAGGGAAAAGAGGGCCAGTTTTAACCACCATAACAAAGCCCTACAACGACTTAGCCTCCTCCAGCTAGAGGGATTTGAAGTGGCCCGAGAGCTGTCCGAAACCAAAGAACACCTAGCTACAAAAAAAAAGAGGAGCAAAAAAAGAGCCAGTACAGGTCAAAACTCCAGGGTCTGGAGGAGGATGAGAATGCACTCGCTACTTCTTCCGAAGGGCACGGTCAAGACAAAAACCCATCCTGTCCCTCTATAACAGCCAAGGTGACTCTGTGAAAAACAGCGCAGACATCCTGAGGGCGGCCGGGGACTTCTATGGCAGACTGTATGACTCCCAGCCTGCCGACGGAGACCTCGCAACCGCCTTCTTAGAGGGTCTCAACAGAGTCATCGAGGGAGGTGAGAGTGAAGACCCCGAAATGAGCATTGAGGAGCTCACCCGGGCCGTGCACTCCATTAATAAACAAAAAGCACCTGGACCGGATGGGATCCCGGGAGAGTTCTACCAGACCTTCTGGGATCTCATCAAGAACGACGTGGCGGAGGTCTTCCAAGCCATATACAGGGAGAGACGGTTGGGTGAGTCCATGCGACAGAGCACAATCACTCTTATCCCGAAGAAGGGGGACCTCAAAGACCTCCGGAACTGGCGTCCAATCAACCTCCTATCTGTTGACTATAAAATCATGACTAAGGCCCTAACCAAACGCTTTCAGTCCCATCTCCCCACAGTAATAGCTGCAGACCAGACATGCAGCATCCCCGAGAGGTCTATAAACGACAACCTGCTCCTGGTGAGAGACGTCATCCTACACTCCAAGGTCCCCCTTGGGCCTGCTAAGCCTGGACCAGGAAAAGGCCTTTGACAGGGTGGAGCCTTTCTTGGAAAGAATCAGAACATCCCCAGGTATCCTGGGCTACCAGCTGCCAGGAGCCGGGGGAGAGAGGCTAAGGGTGGTGGCGTACATGGACGACATCACCATCGTTGGCACAGATAGCCGCTCCATCACCACTGCAACAAAGGTGGTGGACGACTACTGTGCAGCCACAGGCGCCCTCGTCAACCGGGGTAAGAGTGAGCTCTTTCTATCAGGACACTGGCATGAGACTCTCACCACCTCTTTCCTGAAGGCAATTGTTCTCCCCATTCTACTGTACCTAGGCAGGGTGTTTCCCCCGGACAAGGCAAAAAGCAAAAAGATTGAGCGCCTGATGTTCACCTTTGTCTGGGGGAGCCAAATGGAGCGACTCCAATGCAGCACCCTGTACAAAATGGCGAGAATGGGGGGAAGGGGGTCCCAGACATCCTCAACATTATTAGGGCACAGCAACTCTCCAACTTGGTCAAAACTTTCAATAAACCGGACAGAAAAGCCAGTTTCTTTGAGAGACACTACGCCACACCCATCCTCAGAACACTGGGAATGGGCACTATTGACCACACAGTGCCCTATAGCTGGGTTCCCCCAAAAGTCTACAAAGCCATCAGAGACTTTGCCGTCGGGTCTGTCTACAGCTGGGCTGGCGTCTTGGAAATACAAAGACATCATGGGCCACATCCGCTCCAAGGACACAGTGGCCCCCCTGAGAACCAGCTCAACTGTAGCCCCGCAACAGGTATGGTTAAACGTCAATCACCATTGCCTTACAAACAGACAGAAAGACATCTCCTGGATGGCTGTTCATGGTTGCCTCGCCACTGGAGAATTCATGTACAGGCGGCACATTGCACTGACAGTGAGCTGCCCCCACGGATGCAAAACGGCTGAAAACACTTACCATGTTTTGGCCGAGTGCTCCGTGGCCAGGCGGGTCTGGGCCTTGTTTGTTCCCTCTGTCTCCCACAAAAGGCTGCTGACCCTACCTGGCTTGACGACAGAAAACATCCTGAACGGTCGGTGCTCGGCCAGTGGACTGTTCCGCTCCTCAGGTTGTCCTTCCTCCCCTCTGCAGGTCCAGTAACAGCGGCGGACCCCGGTATACAGCACCAGCATCACCAACAGCACCAGAATGGCAGATGGAGCGGGCTGCTCACAGGCGAGTTCCATTAATGACCTTCGGGTCAGGACTCCCCTGTGTGCTGGCTCGCTCCCCAGTTGTTTTCCTTCCCCACTACAGGCCGAGCACCACCATCAGCACCACCACCAGCACCACCCCAGTACCCAGAAGAGGCGGGGAGGAGGGACCCACATTAGACCTTCACACCGAGCGGGCTGCTCACAGGCGAGTTCCATCAATGACCTTCGGGCCAGGACTCGTCTGGGGGTTGGCTCGCTCCTCAGGTTGTCCTTCCTCCCCTCTGCAGGTCCACATTACCTTTGTGCCTCATTATGTTAACCATCTTTGGTAATAATGTTGAATAATGTCTTAATGACTTGTTTTAGGGCAACCTGTCATCACTCCCTCAGGCTTATGGTGTGGATTGGATTCAAGGTGCTGTACTTTGGAGAGCATCTGTACAGTGAATTGGCAGTAAGTCATAATTATTAACATTTGTGTTTACTGATGTTGTTTGGGTAAATGAGATATTTCCCAACGTATGTGTTGTTTTGTAAAAACACATTGGCATGTAGTCAAGCATTGGGCTTGCTGCACCATCTCTAACAGGAGGAAGTGTGTGTGTGTGTGTGTGTGTGTGTGTGTGTGTGTGTGTGTGTGTGTGTGTGTGTGTGTGTGTGTGTGTGTGTGTGTGTGTGTGTGTGTGTGTGTGTGTGTGTGTGTGTGTGTGTGTGTGTGTGTGCTGAATGTATAACAATTACTTAATCAAAATCCAAATTCGAAAGAAGTTCTGAAGGATTGATTGAAGGATAGAGGAGCTAGGGTGAGTGTAGTGTTGTTGATCACTGTATTCCACAATATTTATTGTCAACACTTCATTTATCAACAGTGTTGAACCAAAAGGATTTACTGTTACTTTTAAGGTTTATACCATTGTCTGAACCTATTTGGATAAAATCTTTTTCTACTTACAGAGCTGTGACAAAACACCTGTTCAACCGACACTTTGGCAGCATTTTCCACACCTGCCACAACCCCACCTTCTTTTCATGTTGCCTATGGCACTTCTCACATCTCTACATTGCATCCATCAGCTGCCTGCTGAATTACAACCCCTCCTACACCTTCTATACTCGTTGCAGCCCTCTACAGTATGATACACCCCTGTGTATGGACCAGCTTGGCACTAGCTGCTGAAAGACTCTGGAAGATTTCTGGAGGAGATTAATCACATGTAAAATGAAATGTTTTGTCTTCATCTGTTTGAGTACTAAAATGTAAATAATTCGGAGAAGCTAAGTTGGTGTTATCGCATTAAATATATTGGGTCTTTCTTAAATTGGTTTAGCAGTTCTCTCCATCACCTTTGCAACTATGGCAAAAAAACTATAATAGCATATTGTACACATGTCTTTCTTGATACTTAACCATTTTCAATGACATGCTTTACCACACTTATTGGAGTGAAAGTCCGCATACTAAGTCAGCTATTTTACTTTACATAAAGTAGGCAATACATGATGTGCACAACAACACACTTTTAAACAAAAACAAAAGCCAACAAACTAAGCACACTTTGACCTATGCATTTACTGACTTATTTTAGAAATTAATTTTACAAATGACCACAAGACCTTACTAACAACAGCTGGTAGTCTATTACACAATCCCCTTATTGGAGAAAACAGTTTGAATATTGACATCAAATACATATCAATACATGTTCTGCCCTACGTACCACGCAGGCCACTTTTAGTTAATGTTATATTTATCCTTTGTGCACTTTGACCTTCCAAACCCGGAAGTGTTATCTCAGTCTCCATTTTTGTCACATGTGAGAAGAGGCTCATCTAAAGCCATCCTTTTTTTGTGTGCCTCGCGTAGCATTGCCTGTGAGTATTTTGTTGCATCTTAAGTTGATCTTGCAATATAAGGTTATATTGTGTGTTGTTCTAAAACTATAATTATTCTGTGTGCTATGTAGATTAATAGCTTAGTTGAGTCGGTGTTGTATCTATCGTAACTAGACGGCATTTTAGTAAAAATACTACTGGGATCTTAATGTGGTGGTATACTTTAGGCAAAATGCATAATGGTATTCTAAGGGAAAAATGTATTTTGACTACTATCTGTATTTTCATTTTACAGTTTCACTCCTTTATAATTTTTACATTGAGTCCTCAATTAACCTGGAGCTAGAAGGCTAGTTCCACACTCTAGTGTCATCAGTGATGGGAGTTTGGCTGGCTGTCTAATTTTGGTTAGATACACCTTAAGGAGGACAGTACAGTGAAAAGGCAAGTGACCAGCCGGCACTTTTACAACTACGGCAATGGAATTAAACCGAATCTGCATGATGGAAGAACCCAAAGACGACATTAGCATTTCTCAAGCTAGCTCTAGATCTTCGTCAACAGCTAGCGCGGCTGCAAGGGCCCGAGCAAAATCAGAGGCGGCACGCGCACGCGCCTCATTCGCAAAAATGGAAGCAAAACTAAAAACTGAGAGTGCAGAGAAAGCTTTGGAAAAAGCCAAGCTTGACGCTGAGCTAGGAGCATTGACGAGGGAGGAGTTGTTTTGAATAAAGACAACAAAGCACTATCCCGGGAGGAGGTTGCCGAACGCACAACCGACTATGTTAAAGAACAAGCCAAACTTAACAGCAATCCCACACCTTATACAGCTGTTGAAGACCCTTCTCCACCGTACACCAACAATACCATCATTACATGGGAAACACCCCACGTCAGTAAAACACGCACACATAAGCCCGAACCAGAAAGACTGTTATCAGACTTTGAATACAGAACACTTCCCACTCATCGCCATCAGAATCCGCCACGTACTGATCCAGGACCATACGGCCAACCCACGGAACCCTTAAATCAGCATTACGCGCCACGACATGACCAACAATCGCCCCCTACAATCCAAGCTCCAGCCATGCTAGATTTCGCTAAGTATCTAGCGCGCCGCGAGCTGGTGAATACGGGGCTCGCCCAGTTTGACGATCGGCCCGAGAGCTTTAGGGCATGGCAGGCTAGTTTTACCAATGCCATCAGAGGCCTAGACCTCTCGGCAAGCGAGGAGCTAGACCTGCTAACCAAGTGGCTAGGTAAGGATTCAAAAGAGCAAGTAAAACGAATGCGCGCAGTGCACATCAGTGATCCCAACGCAGCACTTAGAAAAGCCTGGAATAGACTAGCCGAGTGCTACGCCGCACCAGGATCCACCCGAGGATCTCAGTTAGAGACTACATCAAGCTGAGAGAGCTCGGAGATCTTTTGATGGAGCTTCAATCCGCGAAAGAAGATGGATACTTACCTGGATTAATTTACTTAGACACTGCCCGAGGGATCGGCCCTATCGTGGAGAAACTCCCTTATACTCTCCAAGAAAAATGGGTTTCCCAGGGCTCTAAGTTCAAAGAGGAACGCAATGGATATTATCCACCTTTCTCTTTCTTCACCAGTTTCATTTGCCAGGAAGCTCGCACCAGAAACGCAGAAACGACCCTAGTTTCGCGCTCCCAAGCAACAACCGAGGCTTTGTAAAGGTAGAAAGGCCAATCCAAAGATCTCTGAACATGAGAGCGCCCATATCCGTCAACAAGACATACGTCTCCGCAGCTGCAGGATCAAGCGCAGATGTCACCACAAGCAAGGGTGAGGGACCGAATAAGAACTGCCCCCTCCACAACAAACCACACTCACTCGGAAAATGCAGAGGCTTCCGAGCAAAAACCCAAGAGGAAAGAAAGTCCTTCCTTAGAGAGAATGGGATTTGTTTCAAATGCTGCGCATCATCTACTCACCTCGCTAAAGATTGCAAACTAGAGGCAAAGTGTAGCGAGTGCGAGAGCAATCGTCATTGCACAGCGATGCACCCCGGACCACCACCCTGGTCAACAAAGGCTCCTACTCCTACGTCAGAGGACGGCGGGGAGAGAGAAGATATCGCGACCTCTACCACGGTCAATTCCCTCTGTACCGAGGTTTGTGGTAAAGGCCAAGCTGCCAGGTCATGTGCTAAGATCTGCTTAGTTAACGTATACCCACAAGGTCAGTGAGGAAAGGCAGTCAAAATGTACGCTATGCTTGACGATCAGAGTAACCGATCACTAGCCAGTTCAGACTTCTTCGAGTTTTTTGATGTCCAGAGTCTCGCAACACCATATTCCCTCAGAACCTGTTCTGGACTGATAGATATGTCGGGGAGAAAGGCAGATGGGTTTCAAATAGATGCTGTGAATGGCGGTGTCAATCTTGCCTTACCGCCTCTCAATACTCAACAACAAGACCGAAATACCTACCCCAGAGGTAGCTTATAACCACCCACATCTGAGAGCCATAGCTAGTCACAACCCCGAACTAGATCCTAATGCCAAAATCTTACTGTTGCTAGGGAGAGACATTGTTCGAGTGCATAAAGTAAGACAGCAAATAAACGGTCCGCACAACGCCCCCTTTGCTCAGAGGCTGGACTTAGGCTGGGTCGTGGTAGGCGAAGTATGCTTAGGGCGCGCCCACAAGCCCAGTGTGAGCACATTTAAGACCAATGTGTTGGACAGCGGACGGCCTTCCTTCCTTGAACCCTGTGAAAGTTATGGGCAGCTCAAGGAGAAAGTCAGTTATGGTCGAGAAAGAAGCGGTGTCTCCGATCAGTGCAGAGCAAAGAGAGAAAAGGTTACTGAATACAACATCGGAAAGAGTGTGTTCATCCACACTGTAGATGACAATAAACCCGCTCCATCAATCGAGGACACAGTCTTTCTACAAACCATGGATAAGGAAGTCTACCAGGACGAGGCGAATAATTGGGTTGCCCCACTTCCCTTCAGAATGCCTCGACAGCTTCTCCCAAACAACCGAGAGCAAGCACTCACACGTCTCACTGCTTTACGTCGCAATCTGGACAAGAAGCCGGAGATGAAAGAGCAGTTTATTGCCTTCATGGGGAAGATCTTCGAGAATGGCCACGCTGAGCCAGCACCCCCACTGGGAAAGGGCACAGAGTGCTGGTACCTACCAACTTTTGGTGTCTACCATCCCCAAAAGCCTGGTCAGATCAGGGTAGTCTTCGACTACCGCAGCGCGCAGCAGAATGGTGTCTCCCTCAACAATGTGCTCTTGACAGGCCCAGATTTGAATAACAGCTTGGTGGGAGTCTTGATACGCTGTTGCAGATGTTTCATTGTTTCTTCGTTCGGCAAGATCACAGGGACTACCTGAGGTTTCTGTGGTACCGAGACAATGACCTCACCAAAGACATCCTAGAGTATAGGATGAAAGTTCACGTCTTTGGTAACAGCCCATCCCTAGCTGTTGCCATTTATGGGCTCAGACGAGCCGCCCAGGAGGGCGCAGATACCTACGGAGCAGACACGCAACAGTTCGTAGAAAGACACTTCTATGTCGACGACGGGCTCCTCTCCTTGCCCACCGCTACAGAAGCCATTGATCTCCTCAGGAGGACTCAAATGCCAAGTCTAATCTACGACTACACAAAATTGCATCGAACAGCGACGTTGTCATGGACGCCTTTCCTTCGGAAGACCTCGCGAAGGGCTTAAAGGACATGGACCTCAGCGGAGAAATCGCACCTGTTCAACGTAGCTTAGGCCTGTGCTGGGAAATATCGACAGATACGTTCACCTTCAAAGTAACAGCCAATGAGAAACCGTTCACACGCCGCGGTGTCCTGTCCACTGTGAACAGCCTCTTTGACCCACTTGGACTAGTAGCCCCAGTAACCATACAGGGTAGAGCTTTATTGCGAGAGCTCACTACAGACACATGCGATTGGGACACACCACTCCAAGAAACAAAATTAAAGGAATGGCAATTATGGAGAGATTCTCTGCAAGATTTGAAGAAGCTTCACATCCCACGTACCTATACTCCTAACTCGCTCTCCATCATGAAACAAGCAGAGCTGTGTGTGTTTTCAGATGCCTCCACCAAGGCCATCGGTGCCGTGGCTTACCTGAAAGCCATAGATGAAAATGGAAAATCTCATGTAGGATTTGTCCTAGGCAAGGCCAAATTAGCCCCTCTTTCCGACCCTACCATTCCTCATCTTGAACTATGTGCGGCTGTGCTTGCAGTAGAGATGGCCGAGCTCATCCTGGAAGAGATGGACCTAAAACCTGACGCTGTCCACTTCTATAGCGACAGTAAGGTGGTCCTTGGATACATATACAACGACACGAAGCGCTTCTACGTATATGTGCACAATAGAGTCCAGCGCATCCGTCAGTCGACACGGCCAGAACAATGGCACTATGTGCCCTCAGAGCACAACCCAGCCGACCATGCATCTAGGTCAGTCCCAGCGTCCCTTCTCACCGAGACAACATGGCTCACTGGTCCGACATTTCTCCACAAACCCTCTGCGGATTATTCAGGAAAACTAGACTTTGAGCTATTGAACCCAGAGTTTGATGTAGAAATACGCCCTCAGGTGACAAGCTTCAAAACTCAAGCAAAAGAGGGAAGCCTGACTTCCGAACGCTTCGAACGATTCTCCAGCTGGAAGGTATTACTCAGAGCCGCACTGTATCCATATTGCTTGCTCTTCAATAACTCGGTTGCCCTTGGATAACTTTTTCAAAAAATTTGCACATTGAAAAAACAGGTGTCGAGTAACTCACACAACTCAAATGACCTACATATGCCCATAGGTGGCGCTATAAATTACGGCCAAAGTCTACGGGATAGCCCCGCCCAACCGTTTGTCCGATATTGCTGGAACTTGGTGTCTATGCCTTACCTGATGAACAAAAAAGCCTCTTGGACCCATAAAGTCCACCATGATGGATTTTTCTGTACAGTCCAAATTTGGGACAATGTACAAAACGCTACTCCTCTTGAACCGCTGCTCTGATTCACTTGGTTGTTGGCTTGACATGTGTAGAATTACTGTCATTCAATTTGATATTTAAGGAAATGAAATTGAATACAAAATGGCGGAAAGGGGCGTGTCTATGTACATTTTCATATTTCCTTAATTTCTGTGTGTTCGGGATCAGCCCTGCTGCCCAATATGTTAAAAATGGATGCCCTTTGGCATACTTGCCTTACTATTCATGATGAACAAAAAAGCCTCTGGGACGCATGAGGTTTGCAATGATGGAATGTCTTGTACAGTCCAGATTTGGGAAAACCTTCATAAATTGTTTTCTCTTGAACCGCTGCTCCAAAGGACTTGAATCTTGCTTTAGTCATGTGTGGAACTAATGTCCTTCATTGTTAAATTTATCAAAAAAATATATAATATATATTGAGGTGCATGTTTATGTAACTTTCTATATTGCCATCAACTCTTTGTGTCAGAGAATAGCCCCGCTGCTCCATATGTCCAAAATGGATGCATATTGTTGTACATGACTTGTTTCTCATGGTGAACAAAAAAGCCTCAAGGACCATGAGGTTTGCCATGATGGATTGTCATGTACAGTGATATTTAGGGAAAATCTTTATGAATTGTTTTCTCTTGTATTGCTGCTCCCAATGACTTCAAACCTGCGTTTATATGTGTGGAATTCATGTGTTATGATGTTACATTTATCACAAAGCAATAGAATGATTAATGGCTGAATAGGGCGTACTTATTTAAAATTTCCCACTGATCAAATGTTTTTTTTTTAGTTGATATGACACATTATTTTTCACACATGCGCCACTAGGGGCACGCAGCGTCTGCGTGCCTGTGATATCCTAGGACGTCGACTCCATTATTTTTGAGGAGATCGTGGTATTTTGAGGAGATCTTTATTTAGAATATGTATAGTTTGGTTACCAAATGTTCTGCCGATAAACTTTATTATATATTGTGCTGTATTTTAGATGTCATGGAATTATGTTTTTTACTTTTACCCACGGACTGAAAACGAAAACAACAGAGGATGTTCGCAGGATGTTAGTCCTTCATTTGATCTACAGTAAGTAATAACATAAACTTTCCAAACATTTATTAATGCGTTATCGTTGTTATTATATCTTGAGTTTAGTAGTTATATGCGTACTAAGTGTATTCGCGTACAGATAATAGCAGTTGAACTAATGGTATCTCCCGTGATACAATTAACCAGTTTCGGAATTGTAACCTACTAATCTAATCATGTTTGATAAGTTTACTTGACTGTATGATCTGCAATTAAATAGTTTGTGTGCAACAAGCTGCACATATATGTGGTAATTACAGATCATCTGATGGTTTATATGTATCACAAGTTAATCTGGGTGCACTACACTCTGTTATGATAGCGGTCTATATGAGCATAGTCTATGTAGCTGTACAGATGTTGTATCACAAGTTAACCTGGGCGCACTACACTCTGTTATACTAGTGGTCTATGCTCATATAGACCACTAGTAAAACCTGGGTGCACTACACTCTGTTATACTAGTGGTCTATATGAGCATAGTCTTATCTACCTGTACAGGTGTTGTATCACAAGTTTATCTGGGCGCACTACACACTGTTAGACTAGCGGTCTATGTAGCTGTACAGATGTTGTATCACAAGTTAATCTGGGCGCACTACACTCTGTTATACTAGTGGTCTATATGAGCATAGTCTATCTACCTGTACAGGTGTTGTATCACAAGTTTATCTGGGCGCACTACACACTGTTAGACTAGCGGTCTATGTAGCTGTACAGATGTTGTATCACAAGTTAATCTGGGCGCACTACACTCTGTTATACTAGTGGTCTATATGAGCATAGTCTATGAAGCTGTACAGATGTTGTATCACAAGTTAATCTGGGCGCACTACACTCTGTTATACTAGTGGTCTATATGTGCATAGTCTATCTACCTGTACAGGTGTTGTATCACAAGTTAACCTGGGTGCACTACACTCTGTTATACTAGCGGTCTTTACTCTGAATTCGTTCTGCGGCGTCAACAAACACCTCAGACTATTAGGCTGAAATACAAACACATTAAACAAGATTATGATCAAATTACAAACATTTGAACGATTTATTGAAGTTTTTATTACTTTGAACAGGCATCGATACAATCAACTACATTTACCTTCGGAACTCGGAACATTAATAGTATTGACTGAATTACGTTGGTGCTATCTAGTATAATTAGTCCCGTAACATCAATTGGTGGGAATTATGTATTACTCGAAAATAATCATTAGATATTACCAAGTAAATAGCTCTGGAATATACATTTAAGCTTCAGCACACAGCATATTGTAACTTTGAGTTTATTTTAATTGTGGTGTACTTGTTTTTTTGTTTTTATTTCACAATACAGCCACTACCGTTTTTGTTGTACATTAGTTTCCTTGCATTTTTTACAAGGTTACTGAGAATCACCTAAATAAGATTTACCAGAATAAATTACCACCAAATTAGTGTGTGTGCTGTAGTGGTACTTTACACCAGGCTACACTTAACACTTCATGTCATTGGGTTGCAATGAATAGGATGATGCAGGGTCCACTGAATGGATGATGTGTAACTAGACCATTAGGCGATACATATACAAGAACACATGTTTTCAATAACTTCACTCCTTAGTGACCCCTTTGCATTCAATTGATTTAACAATTTTCTATATAACTAATATTAATTTTGAAATTGTGAAGTTTTTTTAAACTAAATTTCACAACTAGCTAGGTTCCATTTGAAATGACAACTGTACTCAACCCTTATCAGGAGATACAAAAACTGTAATTTGGCTGGTCACAAAGAATTTAAAACATGAATCTGTTTAAGACTAAGATTTAATGTGTGACCATATATAGCTGTGCTATAGAAAACACTTGATTCCTTAAACTCTTAGGTGACTAAGTGTTTTAGAGCAGATTGATGCTGAACCTTTTGAAATGTTCCATGGCTACAATCACTGTCTCAGTCATGATTTCCTGCTAATCAAACAAAACTATTCTATAATGCTGGACTTGCATGCATCATTAAGGTGTATGCCACAACCACACTGATTCTCACCATGTGGCAAACTCTGTGGCATACCTTGAACAAAACCTTGAAAAAACAAATATTGCAATCGTAACTTCTGCTGTCATGTTTAACACTAGGTTGTACACACATAGACAATCATTATATGGGTTCAGAAAGGGCAATTACATATAGGGCCCGTTTGGGTATATCAAACAACTAATTTAACATTAGTTACTGTATAGTTAACACTAGAAAGTCAACACTAGACAATTTGTTGTATACTTGGCCACTGGATTTACATGTTTAAATTGATGTCTACCGCCATTGCTGCAGGCAGCTATATTTAGTATTATACTTATCTCCCTAAATGGTTCAATAACTCGGCTGCCCATGGATAACTTTTTCAAAAAATTTGCACATTGATAAAACAGGTGTCGAGTAACTCACACAACTCAAATGACCTACATACACCCATAGGTGGCGCTATAAATCACGGCCAAAGTCTATGGGCTAGCCCCCTACACCGTTTTTCCGATTTGGCTGAAACTTGGTGTCTATGCCTAAATTAACCTGATGAACAAAAAAGCCTCTTGGACCCATAAAGTCCGCCATGATGGATTTTTCTGTACAGTCCAAATTTTGGACACTGTACAAAACGCTACTCCTCTTGAACCGCTGCTCTGATTCACTTGGTTTTTGGCTTGACATGTGTAGAATTACTGTCATTCAATTTGATAATTAAGAATTTGGAATTGAATACAAAATGGCGGAAAGGGGCGTGTCTATGTACATTTTCATATTTCCTTAATTTCTGTGTGTACGGGATCAGCCCCGCTGCCAAATATGTTAAAAATGGATGCCTTTTGGCATACTTGCCTTACTATTCATGATGAACAAAAAAAGCCTCTTGGACCTATAAGATCCAAACCGCTTGTCCAATTCCCTTGCTTTTTGGCTTGACATGAGTAGAATCACTGTCTCTCAATTGTATAACTAGAAAAACGAATATAATACAAAATGACTGAAGGGGGCAACTTTAAGTAAATGTACATATTGACTTAATATATATTGGTCTATTAAATAATTGTAATTTTGACTAATGCTCTTTCAGACCTGACAGGGTTCAAGATGGCATCACTCTGTAGTACCTTAAAAAGGTTTCACTTTGATATGTGAAAAGATTTCTGCGTAAGAGCTTGATAAACTTGAGTCAATTGGACCCCAAATAAAACAAAGTATTTAATGCTAATGATGCTGGCTCTTTGTCTCTTGAACACCTGCTTTAATTTACTTGATTCCTGCCTTGATAGGTGTCAAATTATTGTCTTTCAAATTGAAGTAATGTCCAATATGTCTCAAATTTTTGTAGGTGCCTTATTCCTCATGGTGAAAAAAGTATACATCTTAAAGTTTTTCCATGATGGAATTTCTTCTACACTGATGAATTGGAAAAATCAATTACTTTTGAACCGTTTTTCCAATTGACTTGAAACCTGGTTTGACATGTTTAAATGGATGTCAAGTTTGGAGGAACCCGCCATTGCCCGAATTCGTGGCCATTGCCTGCCATTGACAGAATTCGGGTTAGGGTTACAGTGCAAGCCTTTCCCCCTCCTGGGGTCAGCATCTCATGTTTGTGTTTGGCAATACTTTTTTTGCCTCAAACTTGTGAAAGTTTGTCATTTTTATGTGGTTCGCCCTTCCCCTGACACAGCGTTCACAGAACGAATGATTAAATCCCATGCATCCTTTTTGTATTTGATTTTGCAACCACTACTGACGCTGCTAAATATTACATATTTTTTGCCTGTTTACTTATTGCAGAAGTATTTCCACTTCTGAACTACAGAAGTAATTAGTTCTTTTGGCTTCTGATCCTCTATACTGTCTATACATGTTGGTTTAAGCATTTTTGCATTCTCCACGTTTTTACGATGACTTTCCACTCTGCCCTGCAGTTTAATGCCCTTTTATGGGAAATACCGGGGCGTTTACCTATGCTAATTAGGAACAACGGACACGCAAGAAAAGTCTTGCTCAAATTCACGAACGTGTTCTTAATTGTCGTAATTGTTCACACCTACGTTCCTATAATGATGAATACCACGACGCGCGTTGAATTTACGAAGACGTGGTATTCATCATTATAGCAACGTAGGTGCGAACAATTACGACATTTAAGAACACGTTCGTGAATTTGAGTAAGACTTTTCTTAGGACATTTCTTAGGAACAAATTTAAGAAATAACTTAAGAAAACATTGAAGAATATGGCCCAATGCTTTTTTTTTGTTAAAAATTGTTCACACATCTAGACATTTCTCCTTTGCACTTCAGATACATATAAGACATTCTATATATACCTAATACATATACCAACTATGCATGGTCTTTCTTGTTGGACTGTTCGTGTTATTTGTTTTACTATGTTTGCACTGTCCATATATATTTGATAATGTGTGTTCTAAATGCTGCAGCTGGGGTTCAAATTACTTATGTGTGTAAACAGACTTGGTGAATTCACCTGATTCTGATACTTGGCACTCCTGGTACCATGAGGCGATACCTGCACCCTGATTAGATGGTAAGGGCACATGTCAGGGTAGATTAGATGGTAAGGGCACATGTCAGGGTAGATAAGATGGTAAGGGCACATGTCAGGGTAGATTAGATGGTAAGGGCATATGTCTGGGTAGATTAGATGGTAAGGGCACATGTCTGGGTAGATTAGGTGGTAAGGGCACATGTCAGGGTAGATTAGATGGTAAGGGCACATGTCAGGGTAGATTAGATGGTAAGGGCACATGTCAGGGTAGATTAGATGGTAAGGGCACATGTCTGGGTAGATTAGATGGTAAGGGCACATGTCTGGGTAGATTAGATGGTAAGGGCACATGTCAGGGTAGATTAGATGGTAAGGGCACATGTCAGGGTAGATTAGATGGTAATGGCACATGTCAGGGTAGATTAGATGGTAAGGGCACATGTCAGGGTAGATTAGATGGTAAGGGCACATGTCAGGGTAGATTAGATGGTAAGGGCACATGTAAGGGTAGATTAGATGGTAAGGGCACATGTCCATATCCAGGTCTAGGTAGATGGTAAGTGAACAATCAGATTTCATAGTCATGTGTTGGGTGAGGGAAAATGGGAAAAGACCTTTGTCAAGTATTGTCACTCTATTCGTGGCTTGAATATATTGCACCTGATTACACACTAGCCATCTGCTCAGTCCAAGTCTTTATAGAAGTAAATTTTCCTAAACGACGAGTAGTTTATGCAGTTAATGTATTTTACCTTCCTTGCTGTACGGAATAAACATCCCTGTCAGTATTTGTTTTTAAATGAAACAAAAGAGCGTTGAATTAGTGAAATAAAAGTATCTGACAGCAATTGTCACAAACCAGGGTGCTGTATTGCGGTGAAGAACCAGCGCAAAGCGAAACCGTTTTGGTGTTTAATCCGTAGGTACATGAAAACCCAACACTAAAACAACCAACGTAAAACACCATGCTAATAAAAACTGCACATAACAAGCGACTTACATAATACATTTAAACACAGCAACCTACCTACAAACACTCAACGCCCAACACTCTACACTCTACACTCTACACTCTACACTCTACACCAATGTGACTTGACTACAGTGAACGACAAAGTGGTTACATTTCCCTGTGACTTAAATACCCATCTGATCACCCTGCTAACCACTAATTATGCCCAGCTGTGCTCATTAACCAACACCCTAATCACCAACCAGGAACTACAACGTGTGTCACCTACCATACTGTCCCATGTGAAACAAAAACCCTCACTCGTAACAACAATTCATTATTCATTAGCATTTTTTGTTAATATAAGGGCTTAAAAATCATGTTAATGTGTCTGCTGTAATAGATTGGTATGCTCTCAAGAATGTGTGAGTAGAAGAAAGAACTGCTATCACACAAATGTTCTGAGTGCAATTACACACACTTGAGATTTGTAGGCATTTTGGCATTCACAATGTAATATAAGCTTGCAACTGTTATTTCTGGTAATGAGAATATCTGATTACGACTATCAACTCTGACAGAGACAATTACAGATGTGAGTTTCAATAATGCATTTAACATAAAACCCAATAGAAGGCATATAGTCAAATACAGCGCACATGTCACAAACTCTAGATGAGTTTGAGAAATCACTTGCAAGCAGTAATCATGTGTAATGAAAACAAACGGCTAAAAACAAATACACGTGTTTCAATGAAATTACGCTTAACCTGCGACGACTAAACACAGAACAGCCACATGTGAGAGACACTCACAATGCAAAAAACATGATGTGTAACAATAAAAGACAAACAGGGGAAGCAAAGGACCAACATATATAAACATACGGATTGGGACCAGGGGCCTGTACCATGAAGCTGGTTTTGGTGGCTAGCCAGCTATGTTTCAGTTAAGTTTCCCCCAACCCTGGGTTTCAGGTACCATCCATGTAAGTAGCTCGGCTTCAATCGGTATTCGTTGCCATGGTATCTGACGCTGCACGGCTAACCTGCTCCGGGGCAGGTTATGTTCTGCATTCGAGATCTAAGTCAGAAGTTGGACCAATCAGCGGTGAGCAAAGACACATATAGGTGACGTAATTAATTCCTAGCTTCTGATCTCTGTTGCAATGGCTTCACATTTCACACACAGTCACACACACACACACACATTATATATATATATATATATATATATATATATATATATATATATATGAATACACACATTTTCATTTCATTCATTTTCAATATGATTAGCCTAAAATAATTATTTTACATTAATCGCCTATAAAATGTATTTCTTTAACTTAGGCATTAACTATCAGCAATGTTCCTCCAAGATTGTTCTTTTGCTTTGGCAGCAGAGACGGTGTTACTGCGTGCTTGAAAAACATTTTTATATTCTTCATATTTCTGAACAATAATTTCTTGCTCCTCCGCGGAAAAAATATATTGCTCTCGCCCTATCCATATCGAACGTGATTGGTTGTTCGGTGCCGACGTTACTTTTTTATGTGCACACGCGCGCGGAGTAATCAGAGTTTAAGGATCAAAGCCTGGGTTGACAAAGTAAGTTGAGCTGCTTCATGGTACCAATAAAGCCTGATTGCGTCGGTTTGATTTGTGCTAGTCAACCATTTACGGTCAGGTCCATACATATTAGATGAATGACCACCTGATGGCTTGCTAAACTTGTGCTAGTCTACCATAACCATTTACGGTCAGGTCCATACATATTAGATGAATGACCACCTGATGGCTTGCTAAACTTGTGCTAGTCTACCATAACCATTTACGGTCAGGGTCCATACATATTTGATGAATGACCACCTGATGGCTTGCTAAACTTGTGCTAGTCTACCATACCCATTTACGGTCAGGTCCATACATATTTGATGAATGACCACCTGATGGCTAGCTAAACTTGTGCTAGTCTACCATAACCATTTACGGTCAGGTCTATAAATATTTGGACATTGACAGACACCTGATCATGGAACAACAGAGGAGCCAATTGTCCAATTACTTTTGGTCCCTTGAAAAGAGGGGCATATGTAAAATGTGTTGTAATTCCTACACCGTTTACCTGATTTAGTCTACTATTTAGTTTATTATGAGGGTCTAAATACCCTCATAATAAAGCAGAGTCTGCCCTTAAAGTACATCTTGATTGTATCATTTCAAATCCATTGTGGTGGTGTACAGGGCCAAAGAGATGAAAATTGTGTCCAAATATTTATGTAACTGACTGTAACTGTGGTGGATTTTCAGTTCGTGTACATGTTTAGAAAAGTAGTTTGTTCAACAGCATTATAAGTTTGCTTACATAATTCGGTTGTTACATTATTTGTTTACATGTGTATATATCTGTTAAACTTCATATCATTTTAGTATAATTAGTTATAAACACATATGGTATTTGGTAAACTTAGAAGGAACAGACATCTTCAGTGACACCCATCCCCCATACATTCCAATGTGCTTGGGACAAAGCAAATGGTGTGATTGACAAGGGTGTGATATTGGATCCTGCCTGGGTGGGGTTAACTGATAAAGGAATGACAAGGAATATATTTATTGGTCATTGAGAGTGAACTGGGCGATGGGTCGATGTTTCTGACTGGTTTAAGGTTGGGGTATAAAAGCGGTTGAGCCCATGGGAACTGTCTCTTTCCTGCCTTTAACTAGCGCTGGTCAAATGGGAGAGGGCAAATTGCTTTTGGTTGGAAGCAATGTTGGTGTAAATAAATCTTCTTAAAAGGTAATCCGTTCGGCTCGTATATCATTACACACCATCCCATTCTCTACCATATAACATGATTTGAATTCCTTATAAATAACCATTCTGTGTTCTAAGCTGCCTTTATGGAAAGCAGCAGGTGATACAACACTCATTATATTCATGAGAGACTTGAAACTTGTAGTTTAGCTTAGAGACTTGACATCTCTGACATGTACCAGCTTAGCCTCTCTGAGTAGGTCACAGTCACACATTCAGAAAGTTTCCTCCTTGACTGGCTGCAGAAGTCTACCCTGGATTGAATCGGGATGCAACTCTCTGATGTATGAGGTCACAGCGTTAGTATATTAATCAAGATTATCTGTGGACGCACAGAAATGTTTGTATGTATGTGTTTGTGTGTGTTTATAATTGTACACATGTTTTTTGGCTGTGGCTATTGGTCAAAATATTACATTTGAATTACTTTTTCAGCAGTGAGAAAGATGACTCAGATGAACTCTTGGAGCCACACGGCCATTATCAAGATCTACTCCATAATTACACGGCCATTATCAAGCTCTCCTCCATAAGTACACGGCCATTATCAAGCTCTCCTCCATAAGTACACGGCCATTATCAAGCTCTCCTCCAACAAGAAGTTCAAGAGCAGTTTTTTCTGGTTCTACCATCGCTGCTCTCCTCAATGTGCCCTAAGGCTGAAAGAGTATGGCAGGGAGATGTGGTTTTACTCTTTGCCATCTGAAGTCACTGATTATGTTGCATATCGTGTAATGACACCCTGTGTTATAATGCAGAAAGAGACTGCCTTTACACTTACAGCCAGCAGGAACTAGTGTGTACAGCACTGTCTAGCATATGCTGCCCTCTAGAGGATAACTTATAAAGTGTCCCCAGTCTGATTGCTCAATGCATGGCCTTACTTTTGCATTTCAAAAATGATGAAAAATAAGTGTCTTCTTTCAAATGACATATACCATATGATCTTACATGGTTCCGGCCATCTCCAGTTACATTTGTATGTCATTTTAGGCCGAAATTGAGTTTATAGCTTGGTCTAGGTTTTAAACACCAGCCAGAATGATTTATGGAAATTCACAGACTGTAGAATGGCTTGCAGTTGATGAAAAAAATATTCCAGTTCTGGAGAACAGTACTGTGAGATGACTGTTATGTTAGTTATGATATGTAATATTCCAGTTCTGGAGAACAGTACTGTGAGATGACTTATGTTAGTTATGATATGTAATATTCCAGTTCTGGAGAACAGTACTGTGAGATGACTGTTATGTTAGTTATGTTATGTAATATTCCAGTTCTGGAGAACAGTACTGTGAGATGACTGTTATGTCGTTGCCCCATTTGACATTTTGGTAAAAGCCGATTCCTGATCAGAGCTTCGATCCGCCCGGAGGTGTGAGATGCCGGACAAGCTCACCTCAGAATCTGGTAGGTAGTCATCTAGCCACGTTTCTGTGAAACACAGGGCAGATGAGGAGAGATCTCTGTATTTCCGACAGCAGCAGTAGGAGTTTGTCCATTTTTTTGCAGAGTGAGAACACGTTTTCAAGGAATATTCCATGGGGTCTTTTTAAGTCTTCTGTGTCTGGCACAAATGAGTGCACCAGCCCACTTTCCTCTCCATCGGTTCCTCCAGAAGCTTAAGGCAGATACAGCTTTGACTAGAATGTCCAGTATTTCGGCAGATGATATGTGAAATATTGAGAATAGATCCACATCTCTTATGAGAAATTCTGAAGTGTAGTGTAACATGTCATCAGCTGTTCAACCATTAATCATGTGTAAAATAAAACATATTGACACCTAATGAGTAAAGAGGAAGGCATTCGACATCCCAATAATCCAGCAACCACCTTTACATTGATTCATGTATATCTAAGCTAGGTTCATGTTACTCCTCCTGTCATATTTCGAGTATATCTAAGCTAGGTTCATGTTACTCTTCCTGGTATATTTAATGTATATCTAAGCTAGGTTCATGTTACTCCTCCTGGCATATTTCATGTATATCTAAGCTAGGTTCATGTTACTCCTCCTGGCATATTTCATGTATATCTGAGCTCTGGTTTGTTATGTTAGTACGTCGCGTTATGCACAATTTCATTTCAAATACAGTTTACTGTTCAGTGTTACATATTTTAATGTTCTCTTCTACTTCTGTGTATGGCTTTTTATACTCCACTACACCTTAATGCATCACATTTGTCTAGTTACACACTTCATTTTGATAACTCAGTTTACAAAGCTATTTGATTGGATTCTCTGCTCTATGTTCATCCGCTGTGTCCAGTGAGTGGCGACAGCTGAAGTAGCACATTCTGTTGACTGCATGGTGACATATAAGTGTTTCACTTATAAGAATCTACTTTGTTTTAAATCAAGAAATAAAATGTGTTATTATTATGAGCTTATATCACTCACTGTCACACTGCAGAATCCTGGGATAAATATCTCCTTTGTTTCACACAGTCGCTCAACCTGTTGAAAGGCTGAAACAACAATTTGCCCGTTATTTCAGTGATGATTTCAGTTTCAGTGAGGATATCTGTTATTTTGGTGAGAATTTCAGTTTATTTCCCTGGTTCAGACATCTCTTCAACTGTCACCAGATTGCCACACCTCTATAGCTCATGCTTTTTGTCTGTGACGACTAGATATCCTCAGTTGTCTGAAGCTATCGTAAAATGTCTTCTTCTCTTCGCCTCAATTTATCTGTGAAAGGCTGACTGCCTTTAAAACCCAAGTACCGAAATCTGCGCCAGGTGGAGGATGACATCAGTGTTACGAAGTCCTTTATAAAAAGAAGCAAGCACAGATGACTGATATAACAATGTGATGCCTAACGAGACACACGCTCACATAATTCGGATTTGAATGTTTTTAGAAATAGTAAATATAAGCATGTTAAGAACATGTTTCATACCTATCAGTCTATCCATCTAAAATGCTGACATGTCCAAATCAGGAAGCCCTCAGAACCAGAAGAGAAAATGAGTGTGAAATACACGAGTCGAACGATTACCTTTTCAGATGGTTTATTAAAAGAATTTAACACAACAATAAACTCTTTGCCCTGTCCTAAGTTCT
Source organism: Dallia pectoralis (assembly GCA_029465975.1). Lineage (NCBI taxonomy): Eukaryota > Metazoa > Chordata > Actinopteri > Esociformes > Umbridae > Dallia > Dallia pectoralis. The sequence goes on from CM055758.1 coordinate 13,138,269, forward strand.
ACTCGCACGAGTTGAGTCAGAAAGAGGAAGTGTGAGCGGAATGCATCTTCTTTTAAAGCCTCTAGGAAACTCCTCCTAGCTTGTTTCAGAAGCGCCTCCCAACTCAGGTGAAATACTTCCTGTTTACAAGCACTAACATTACCGCCCCTAATGGTCGGATGACTAAAATACAGTAACTACTAAATGTAAACTTAAGAATAAGAGATAAAATTTAAACAAAATGTAAACAATCTATGCTATAGAATACTAACGAGGTAAACATAATAATAATATAAAAGAGATTAAGAAATATAAAATGTAAACAACCTGAAATTCTACCACATATCCCCCTCTTGAAGTTTTCTAAACTTCACATCTCAAAGCATTAATGCACATCAAATAATACTGTGGTGTAAATAATAATAAAGAAAAACATAATGCGAAGCTATCTAGATCACATGAATGAGAAATCATACCACAGAAGATGTAGAGAACCAGATCAATTCCCAGACACTTCTACCCTTAATGGCATGGGTTCACACTCACCTGACCCATGTCCTTTGACCCAACATCTCCAACCATACTTGACTTGATTAGAGTAAAAGATCAAAGACATGACTATACTAAACAATACAGTAAGAAAATTGAAATATCATCATTAAAAACCACACATGCAGGAAAAAAACCTTCTTTCATAGGAAAAAAATCTTGCATGATGGAAAACAATATCCAGAATCAGTACAGATATGAACAACAGAAATATTCAAGTAGATTGTCAAGTTCAACAAATGTCCATAAACATCAACAACATTCTTCTTTGTCTTCTTCCTGAATAAAATGTCTCAGAGTGTCCCAGTGATCAAAGAATACAGTGTTCCAAAAATAGTTGTCCAAAAAATAGAATGAGAATTGTAGTGTGTAAAAAAAGAAAAAACAGTGTGTGCAAGGCAAAAATCAGCATACTCCAACGGGGAAAGATCAAAATTATTCCAAAGGTGTAAAATCCAATTCGTCGCTCACCGAAATCCTTCAGAAATTACTCTCCTCCATGTCAGCGAGATCATCCAACAGTGAACCCCCCTCCTCCCAAGGCACAGCTTTGGCAACCATTACTCTGGTCATTCCCGTCTCAATCAGCTTAATGGAAAGGCCTCGTATGCATGGAATGCAACAGCATCCACACACCGCCAACAGTGATGTCGCCGTAATCAGAGAGATCAGAACTGAGGAAATCATCAATTTCCACTTCCCAAAAACGGAGTCCATCCACCCAAACGCTGAAGTGTCAACGCCCGAATTGTCCTTCATCTCCTCAGCCAGAGCTGTCAGTCCTTGCAATGCCTTGGTCACCGAACCATCAGGAGCTGTATTGTTGGGTATAAAAGTACAACAAGTGTCTCCAAACATCACACATACCCCACCCTTCTCCGCTAGGAGCATATCTAATGCCAATCTATTTTGCCAGGCCATTAGACTAGTAGCCGCTGTTTGCTCTGCCAGTCCCTTTATTGCATCTCTAGTGTAGTTAATGAATCTCTGTTGATTATAAAACACATAGTTAATCCAGTCTACATTCTTATTAATTGTCACCCACCAGAACAGTGAAGACTCAAAACCAGCGCCTATTTGATTTCTAGCTTTAAATTCGTCTGGAATACCTCTCGGCACCCCAATTGCATCTAAATAGATTTTATCATCGAAGGAACCACCAATGCCTCTTCTGTGTCTATTTAAAGTTTTTTGGTCTCTAGCCTCAGATTCTGAGATCACTGTAAGTGGCATAGCTAATTGTGTTAGAGCCCACGTACCCGTCCAATCAGTTGGTAATGTTGGCCATAAGTGTTCACCTCCACAGAGCCACCAAACGTCTGCTCTTGCTTGAGTGAGTTTATCCATGGTGTCACCTGGTATTACCCCTGTTAAACTGCCAAGTGGCAGTGGTTGTTACATCAGTCATATCTGAACAGTGACTTAGGACTCCTACTGACATCCCTCCGTCAACCTTCCTAGATATGCATGAGTAAGGTCCTTTTACTACCTGAAATGGTGGAGTTCTTTCCCGTACTGTAACCCTAGGGTATAAGTAGTGTAAATCAAAACAGTCTATATTAACCGGTGTTGAGCTACTCGCGAACAATAATATCATGCAAGCCCAACCTATCCTAGAGTTTTTCGGATTTAACGGAAATGGAGTAGTAATAAGAGTCGGTTTTGGTGATCCAATATTAATTACTGGATTTATCGGTTCGGTTCCTCCCCGGGAATCATCACCTTAACGTGGTGGAGAGGTTTGTGTGCCCCTATGAACCTGAGGGCTGGGTTGTCTGGAGCTTCATGCTCCTGGTAGGGTTTCCCAAGGCAAAGTGGTCTCAGGCGAGGGGCCAGACTAAGAATGGTTCACCAAGACCCCATGAAAGATCGAGGAAAAAGGAGCAAGACCCTGCCTGGAGGAAGCCCAGGGCCCTCGTCTGGAGCCAGGCCCAGACGGCGGGCTCGAAAGCGAGCGTCTGGTGGCCGGGTTTGCCACGGAGCCCGGCCGGGCACAGCCCGAACGAGATACGTGGCATCTCTCTCCTCTCCATCCTGTGGGCCCACCACTCACAGGAACAACCGCAGGGGTCGGGTGCGCTGTCATATGGGTGGCAGTGAAGGTGGGGGGTCTCGACGGATCAGACCCGGGCGGCAGAAGCTTGCTTTGGGGACGTGGAACGTCACCTCACTGGGGGGGAAGGAGCCAGAACTTGTGCGTGAGGTGGAGCGATACCAGTTGGATCTGGTGGGACTTACCTCTACGCACAACCGTGGCTCTGGAACCTTACTCCTGGATAGGGGTTGGACTCTGTTCTTCTCTGGAGTTGCCCAGGGTGAGAGGCGGCGGGCTGGTGTGGGGATACTCACGAGCCCATGTCTGAGCACGGTGGTGTTGGAGTTTACCCCGGTGGATGAGAGGTTTGCCTCCCTACGCCTAAGGGTGGTGGGGGGGAAAACTCTGACTGTTGTTTGCGCTTATGCACCAAACAGCAGTTCGGAGTATTCAGCCTTCTTGGAGACCCTGAAGGGAGTCCTATATAGGGCTCCAGTAGGGGACTCCATCATTCTGCTGGGTGACTTCAACGCACATGTGGGCAACGATGGAGACACCTGGAGAGGCGTGATTGGGAGGAACGGCCTCCCTGATCTAAACCCGAGCGGTCGTTTGTAATTGGACTTCTGTGCTAGTCATGGATTGTCTATAACAAACACCATGTTCGAACATAAGGAGGCGCATAAGTGTACATGGTACCAGAGCACCCTAGGCCGAAGGTCAATGATCGATTTTGTAATCGTATCGGCTGATCTAAGGCCGCATGTTTTGGACACTCGGGTGAAGAGAGGGGCAGAGCTGTCAACTGATCACCATCTGGTAGTGAGTTGGATCAGAGGGTGGGGAAAGACTTTGGACAGACCAGGTAAGCCCAAACGGGTAGTGCGGGTGAACTGGGAACGTCTGGAGGAGGCCCCTGTCCGAAAGATCTTTAACTCACACCTCCGGCGGAGCTTTTCAGGCATCCCTGTGGAGGTTGGGGGCATTGAACCTGAGTGGGCAATGTTCAAAGCTTCTATTGCTGAAGCTGCGGCGGTGAGCTGTGGTCTCAAGGTCCTAGGTGCCTCAAGGGGTGGTAACCCTAGAACACCGTGGTGGACCACGGTGGTCAGGGAAGCTGTCCGACTGAAGAAGGAGGCCTTCAGGGATATGCTAGCCCTGGGGACTCCGGAGGCAGTTGCAGGGTACCGACAGGCCCGAAGGGCTGCAGCCGCTGCCGTGTCAGAGGCAAAGCAGCGGGTGTGGGAGAAGTTTGGAGAAGCTATGGAGAAGGACTTTCGGTCGGCACCAAAATGCTTCTGGAAAACTGTTCGGCACCTCAGAAGGGGAAAACGGGGAACCATCCAAGCTGTGTACAGTAAGGATGGGACACTGTTGACCTCAACTGATGATGTGATCGGGCGCTGGAAAGAGCATTTTGAGGAGCTCCTGAATCCGACCTACACGCCCTCTAGTACAGAGGCAGAGCTGGAGGCTGATGGAGGGTCATCGTCAGTTTCCCTGGGGGAAGTCGCTGAGGTAGTCAAACAACTCCACAGTGGCAAAGCCCCAGGGACTGATGAGATTCGTCCAGAAATGCTAAAAGCTTTGGGTGGGGAAGGGCTGTCTTGGTTGACACGCCTTTTCAACATTGCATGGAAGTCTGGGACAGTGCCAGAGGAGTGGCAGACCGGGGTGGTGGTTCCCCTCTTTAAAAAGGGGGACCAGAGAGTGTGTGCCAATTACAGAGGTATCACACTCCTCAGCCTCCCTGGTAAAGTGTACTCCAAAGTGCTGGAAAGGAGGGTTCGGCCAATAGTCGAACCTCAGATTGAAGAGGAACAATGCGGTTTTCGTCCTGGCCGGGGAACCACGGACCAGCTCTTTACTCTCGCAAGGATCCTGGAGGGGGCCTGGGAGTATGCCCATCCAGTCTACATGTGTTTTGTGGATCTGGAGAAGGCGTATGACCGGGTACCCCGGGATCTTTGTGGGAGGTGCTGCGGGAGTATGGGGTGAGGGGGTCTCTTCTCAGGGCCATCCAATCTCTGTACGCTCAAAGCATGAGCTGTGTCCGTGTCCTCGGCAGTAAGTCGGATTCGTTCCAGGTGGGGGTTGGCCTCCGCCAGGGCTGCGCTTTGTCACCAATCCTGTTTGTAATATTCATGGACAGGATAGCAAGGCGTAGTCATGGGGGAGGGGTTCCCGTTCGGTGGGCTGATGGTCACATCACTGCTTTTTGCGGATGATGTGGTCCTGATGGCCTCATCGGTCGGTGACCTTCAGCACTCACTGGATCGGTTCGCAGCCGAGTGTGAAGCGGCTGGGATGAGGGTTAGCACCTCTAAATCTGAGGCCATGACTCTCAGCAGGAAACCGGTGGAGTGCCTACTCCGGGTAGGGAATGAGTCCTTACTCCAAGTGAAGGAGTTCAAGTACCTCGGGGTCTTGTTCGCGAGTGAGGGAACAATGGAGCGGGAGATTGGTCGGAGGATCGGAGCAGCGGGGGCGGTGTTGCATTCGCTTCACCGCACCGTTAGACGAAAAGAGAGCTGAGCCGAAAGGCAAAGCTCTCGATCTACCGGTCAATCTTTGTTCCTACCCTCACCTATGGTCATGAAAGCTGGGTCATGACCGAAAGAACTAGATCGCGGGTACAAGCGGCCGAAATGGGTTTTCTCAGAAAGGTGGCTGGCCTCTCCCTTAGGGATAGGGTGAGAAGCTCAGTCATCCGAGAGGAACTCGGAGTAGAGCCGCTGCTCCTTTGCATAGAAAGGAGCCAGTTGAGGTGGTTCGGGCATCTTGTACGAATGCCACCTGGGCGCCTCCCTAGAGAGGTGTTCCAGGCACGTCCAGCTGGGAGGAGACCTCGGGAAGACCCAGGACTAGGTGGAGAGATTATATCTCCACACTGGCCTGGGAACGCCTCGGGATTCCCCAGTCAGAGCTGGCTAATGTTGCCCGGGAAAGGGAAGTTTGGGGTCCCCTGCTAGAGCTGCTACCCCGCGACCCCCCCGGATAAGCGGTTGAAGATGAGATGGAGATGAGAAAACCCGTTTCCCAACACCCGGATAAGCGCTTTTGTTGTATATGAAGATGAGATGAGATGAGAAAAGAGTCAGTGCAACATTGTCATGACTCCTAGTCCAAGTAGGACATCTAGTGGGCTAGGAGAGGTGGAGCACATTTTTGTTATTTTCCACTGGGTTTGTTACACAGCTGAAATGTGTAAAGTTTAATGAATTGTCACAGCTGTTTGGGTTTTGGGTGATTATGTTTGGTACAAAAGCCGATGGGTCTTGGGGCACGGTTTGGGATTATTGAATGCATCTATGTGTCATGTCACTGTCTTGAATATTTAGGTGAGTGTTTTTGGATTACATGTTTTATTTTTGAGTGCCAAAATCGACATTTTGTTACATAAAAATGGAGGTAAACCTTCTTTTGCAATACTCCAATACTTTGATATATGTTGCTCCAATCATTCCCCCTCCTTTTAATTTCATTTTTTTTCTTGGCTAGTCAAAACAAGTAGAATTATTTTCCAAATACAAATGATACAAAAATACAAGACATGCATCTGTCAGAGTTCCCTCAAAAAACCTTCTACCGCCACCTGCGGGTAGGCTTCGGTGTTCGTCTTTTCCGGCTTTCTAGCTACCATCGTTCCCTCCCCCCTTCACATTATTGTCCGGTCTCATCATCATAGACACCTGGTTACCATTCCCTCATTAGTAGAGTATATGGGTCCCCTGTGTTTGGTCATGTATTGGTATTGTTTTATGTTGTGTGTTCATTGTGAGAGTTGTTAGACCGCACTTCCTTGGTGTAGACGTTGTTCTTGATTCACATGCGTTGTGTCGCAAGTCTCATTATCTTCATAAGTACTAGTGTTGTCACGGTTCACTAAGGCGAGAACCCAGATGCAGACCCAGACACAGATGTCGGTGAAAAATAAAGATTTTATTTAGGACAGTTCCAAAATGGAAATAATACAGCAGGTTGGAGACTCGTCCCGTGGTCTCCTCAGATCCTGCCGGCAACCGGCTCCGGTGCGAGTACGCTGGCACTACTTGTGCCTCGAACGGAAAACTGGAATTGAACAGAAAAACTGATATTAATACCAAACGAAAACCAAAACAGAACAGGCAACAACTATTCGTAGGACTTCGCGGGTTATAACGTACTGTGGATACTTAACGATCCAGCGAAGACTGAAGATCAGCCGGTGACTTAAATGTCCTTCTCCTGATCAGCAGATCCGGTGCAGGTGTGGTGATTGCCACTCAAAACAGGTGTGTAGAGAAACCAAAAACAGAACTAATAATAACCCACTAGAGGGAGACAATAACAACAGAACTAAAACCAGATCATGGTGGGTTATTCATGACAAGTGTGTTCTTATCATTCTGCGTTTGCTGTGATTAAAGACCTTATTAAATAACCCAAAGATTATTTGTTCCTGTGCCATGGCTCCAACCTTCCACATTACACACCTCACTACATTGTGACAGCATCCTACCACAATCACATTTAGCATACAGTAGAAACTATACAGTAGAAAACTCTGGTCATTTTTCTCTAAAAACCCTGGGGTCAGACAGTAAAAAAATGTTCTCTATAGAGTTTCCAAAACTTTACAGCAAGGAGCATGTTGTGCATCAATCATTCCTCTCTACCGATTTCTACCTGGTGCCATTAGATTAGCGTAATAGACCCAAGTTATTTGACCTGTGCTTTTACGGGGGACAGAATAACTCTTGATGCATCGGTCTAATTTAATCATCTTCATTTATTAATATCTACACATTTGTATGCATGATGTGCATTTCCAGTTGTGCAACATGTGGGTGGCCCCTGCAGACTATCTGAAAGTGGTTTGAGGTTAATAGGTCACTGCTCAAAAAACTATTAAGATTTCCAGTATTTAAATGTATTTTTTAAAATGTATGTTTTAAATGTTTTATTTTGAAAAACCAAATTATGTGCAACATGTGAAAGACCTCAAGTAAATTGAGGTTTCGAAGTGATTTCACCAAAAAAAGATTTTTACCGTTTTTAAATGTTTATTAAACGTCTCTTACACCATTTCCTTAAAAAAAACAAAGCTGTGCAATTTGTAGGTGTCCTCTATAAAACAATCTGACAGTGGTTTGAAGTTTCAAGGCCAAATGGTTAAACAGCTACTGAATTCATAACTTTAAGAGGTACTTTATTGACGGTCCCTAACTATAAGCACACGGAGGTTTCTATCCGTCTATATCACCGATGTGTAGTGTGGCTGCTTGCGGGAAAACCGGACCTGATCTCGGGCTCCGAATATCCGTTGAATATCCAATATCCAACCAACTTTACCTCGGTCTGAGATGAAGCAAATATATTTGTGCTGGAATTTCTCACACTATAAAAACTAACCTTGCGGGAATGGTTTACATTATGCGCAATCCCCGCAATCCTGCACCGAAATTCAAGCCCTGGACGGGATTTACCAGGTTCTGAATAGTTCATCCTCCAACCACTTCTGCTGAAACTTGAATTTTCCCATTTTTCCATCATTTGATATTTGCTCCATTCTTTCACCACAGCACACACTCACTCACTCGATAGACAGCAGACACACACTCACAGCACCTGGCATTATAGCATCAGGTGTCGCGACTTCGTGCACTAGCCAATTAAAAGGTTCCGCCTTTCAACCATTACGCTATACTTCCGATCAAAATTAGATTTAGATGTTTATATCGTCAAAATAAATCATGAAAAACAATGTTTTTATTCTATCAAGTTTACATAATTTTTAATGCCTTTGAACATCGAAGTTCATGCTTTTTCATGCCAATTAATGCCTGAATTTTCACACAAACTATTTAATGACTTTTCATGCTTTTTAATGACCCGCGGAAACCCTGTACAAAGACAAACAAAAACGACTTGTCTCAATCAATCAAATTTATTTTATAAAGCTCTTTTTACTACAAAGTTGTCACACCCAGCCTAAATCTGACAAGCACACATCAACAAGTTGATAGACGGCGGCTAGGAAAAACTCATTGATGAGTCGAATTTAGGAAGAAACCTAGAGAGGAACCAGGCTCTGAAGGGTGGCCAGTGGTCTTCTTGCTGTGCTGGGTGAACTTATGATAGTTTAGTTTAATAATTATTAAATGCTTTTTTCAAGTACAAAGAGTCTTAAAAAATAGAATAGTCCAGGTCAAATATAGTCACAAAGGGACAACCGGGAGGGTTGAGGATTTGGCAGATTGGAGGTCGAAATTGTCAGATAGCATCAGCTGCTAAGCCGGTTCTCCACCCCTGGGATGTCCTCTCTGCCTGCACATAAGAAAAATACTAGACAAAATAAGTTATTTAATTGTTGCAAGGCAAGGCAATTTTTTCTAGAACAATCTCATTCCCACTGCCATCCACTGCTTCTGTGTCTATCACACAGTGAGCTCTGCAGTGAACAATAGTAACAGTTCTAATTAATTAATGCCAGGGTGATCTACTGTAGTATTGAAACATATATTAGCTAGTAAGCCTGATTACTTACTAAGTATAGCTCATAGCAAAGCCAAATTGCGCTGTGGTTTCAACAACTTACACATTTTTTTGTTGTGAAGGAAGTCCTGATGTTGGCGGCTGCTGTCCTGTTACTCATGATACCTAATGTGCAATCACAATAGTAAAGAAGGATTATGACGTGATTTGCTAACGTGAGAAAGACAGAAGCTAGCTGTTCTGTATTCCTTTAATGCTAAATGTGGTTGCAACATTGTAGGTGTTCTTATTCACCATGTTTTGTAATTTCAAATCGTTTTAAAAATATTCTGCAGCAATCCCACAGCCGAACAAAGCAGACGTATTATTACAGTCTATTTAATATTGCAAAATACTGAGTGAAACGTACCTAAATTAATGTAGTCAATAGTTAGAAAGTAAGCTATGGGTATGGAATGTTGGCGACCTCATATTCTAAATGCGAAGTGTTTCATAGAGCTTGCCAACGTGACGTCAAGCCACAGAGCGCCGCGGTGGATGATGGGTAGTGCCGCCATCAGTGTTGTGCCTGAACGCGTTCATTGAACGATAGTTCATGAACGCGTTTATATTTTGGGCGAACGTGAACTGAACGTACTGCTTTACTGGCTGATGAACGTTCCTGTGAACTCGTTCATTCTGGTGTCTTTGAACGGCACGTTCTCTTAGTTTACCCTTGTTTAATATGATGCCAGATTTCTATAGTGCCTTCCTTGCGCAAACCCGGCAACAACAGATATTAATATGTATCGGAAAAAACACCCAATCTGGCAACATCAACCACCAGTGTCGCACCGCCGCATCACCATTAAAATAAAAACCAAAAGTATCTATGAGCGACAAAGGAGCAAGGAGGCGTCGAATTGTACTTTAATGAGTTTTATGACAAGGTCAGTGAGGATGGGCAAAATCAGACGTTGTTGTGCAAACTTTGCCCGCCGGGTTTTAAAAATAAAATCCGCACATCAATATCATCCAAAGCAACCTGAAACGGCATATTGACTTAAAGTACAATCAACGACAAAAACCAATGACAGATCCTCGACCCAATCAACCCAGATACCCATAACTGCCTAGCGGCTCCGTTGTCATCTCCCAGCCGCAGCTGGACAACCTGGTGGTGCAGTATATTGTCGGAGACCTGCAGCCTTTGAGTAAAGTGGAAAGCCCAGCTTTCGTTAACTTAATTAAGGGGTTGCAGCCATCCAAAAACGTGCCATCAAGAAAGAAGGTACAGACACTGTTAAACCCACAACAATGTTAAACCCATAAAACACAACACTGTTAAACCCACAACACTGTTAAACCCACAACATTGTTAACCCCATAAAACACAACACTGTTAAACCCACAACACTGTTAAACCCATAAAACACAACACTGTTAAACCCACAACACTGTTAAACCCATAAAACACAACACTGTTAAACCCACAACACTGTTAAACCCATAAAACACAACAGTGTTAAACCCACAACACTGTTAAACCCACAACACTGTTAACCCCATAAAACACAACACTGTTAAACCCACAACACTGTTAAACCCATAAAATACAACACTGTTAAACCCACAACACTGTTAAACCCATAAAACACAACACTGTTAAACCCACAACACTGTTAAACCCATAAAACACAACACTGTTAAACCCACAACACTGTTAACCCCATAAAACACAACACTGCCCTGCCCTCAAGCTCTCCAGTAGAGAGGCTCCTCAGCATCGGTGGTCTAATATTCAGGTAGGAATAAACAGTGATTATATTACAATATAATTATTGGTAATAATTACAGTAAATACCCAGTTTCAATCAATAGTTATTGGTGATATTATTATAGTTCTGGTTTTCAATATAAACATGTCCAATTATTTCAGTGATTGCCTCAGCTCACTATTGCTTTAATAGATGTTACTGTGATCATTTTTGCCATGATAATCATGATGTTAATATTTCTTGTTCTTCATGTCTGTGGTTCTATATGGGCTCTGGCAATAATATGGAAAAAAGAACTATAAATGAACTAGTTCAAAATATGAACTATGAACTATGAACTGAACTAGTTCATTTTAAAATGTGTGAACTGAACTTTGAACTTGTTCATGTAGAAAGTGAACTTTCCCAACACTGGCCGCCATATTGTGATGCCACACAAGCCGGTAACCAACGGTAACCAAGCAACACTATATGGAGAAACTAGAGAGAAACACATGTTGTTTGTATGAATTATTTATTTGAATATGTAAAAAATAGTTTACTTAACTTGGGCTCTAGCTAAGAGATGGGTGAGCAACTTTGCAACGAGACGCTGTCAAATGTACAAGTAACCAGGCCGTTTTTTTACATCCAAATGTGGCGTGTATTAACTGGATCCAACCTGAATCCAGTTTAGCATGTGTTTTAGTGTCTGAAAAGGCTAAAATGCCCCGAAACAAACAGGGACCAATGATTGTTGCCGTACATGCCTTGCAAAGCATCATCAAGGCAGATACCCGGTGTCAGGTAATTTGTATGGGTCCCAGACTAATAACTGAAAGCTGAGAGTTTGCAACCAAATCCATAATTTCTTTCTCAATTCATTAAGATCTCCAAAATGGGGATACTATGTAAAAAAATGATGTAGTTTCTACATACTTAATGGTTTCAGGAAAACCCCCATTCATTATATCTGACAGTCTGCACTTTATTTACTTAGTCATGGTTTAATTTCTAATGCAATGTCCTGGATAACAGACCCAAGACAACACTGTGTCATAGTGTACTTAAAAATCTGGTTTATTTGCAAAGTCTGTTTACACACACAAGAAATTGGTTCTGACCGCTAGCTGCAGCATTTAGAACACACCTTTTAAAACAGAGCAAACAGAGCAAATCACACAACACGAACAGACACACAAGAGACTCTTAAAGGGGTGACTTAAGAGTGTCTTTTTTGTCTAAAATACAGCCATGAATTAAGTGTATGTGTCTCAGTCTAAGAACAAGGTTCTTTACTTTAAAGAATATTAAATTAATATCTAATATTCCTGGCCAACTGAGCCCAGATTTACACTAGACAGACTAGATTTACCCTACATATACTCTGGTCGTAGTAAAGCTAACAACACGCTTAAGGTGCTGGTTAAGCTGGTTAAGGACATCCAGAACCCTCAAGTCATACACATTCAACTGACCAAATGTGAGAATATTCGATAGATATTAAGACATGCAAGCGAGAATTTGTGTTACTGGTGTAATAGGGAACTGAAACAAAGACAAACCCAATGCAAAACAGGAATAAGTGATTTGTAAGTTCCAGTCAATTTATCCAAACATGGTTCTAAAATAAGTGTCACAAAAACATTTGTAATTTTTAACTCTTATTCAATACAACCGATTCTCAAGCAGACTGAAGTTTTTCTCTGTTTTACTGTAACCACGTTCATAAATCTAGCAGAAGTGTGATGATTATAGGCAAGTGTTTGTGTTAGAAACATTATTTCTCTTTATTCAGTTTTTCCTAAAAACACTAAATAAACAAAAGGCAGCCACCGGAATGAGAGGAACTTAACTCAAAACACTAAAACAAGTAAACAAGCAACAGCACAATTCACCAACAATAACCTACATCCCTGCTCACAAACAATACGCTTAAATAGGGCTTCCAACTAGAATCAACAATGTACAATGTAAATTAGTGAGTGTACAAACTGTATAACAGCGTACATTTGCTGTCCCCTCAAAATACATACAGCCATTAATGTCTGAACTGCTGGCAACAAAAGTGAGTAATCCCCTAAGTGAAACACCTTCATGCAAGGTTGAATTAAAATCAATTTTTAAAAAAGTTAGACAATTTGTACTTGTATTACTGTGTATTGATAGTGAAACAAGGAATCAAACAAAAAAGCTGTTGAAATCAGTGTATGACCCGTGAGAGAAGCCACAAAGAGCTCAACAATTTCACTAAAGGAACTGCAGCTTGCAGTGGTGGACCGTCAGGGCCAGCAAGGCCTTCTCTGATCAGAATCACTGGCATGCATTGTAATATATTTTTCCCGTGAATGTGTATTAAATTATTCCCAATAGCCTATTCTCAATTTCATAGCTTTTTTTCTGGGTCGCGCTGGTTCCAGTAGTGTATTTTTATTTGAGAGCTTTTATCCAATCATATTTCAGCCATCATGTGTTGCCACGTCAAAGAAATCTGCCTTAAGGCCTTCAGAATCAATCGTGCAGGCGCCTGTAGCTTCAAAATGAATGGCAATGTAACGTTGCTCTAACCAATCATATACTCAATCAGATTTAATCAACCAATCAGATTTCGAGATGGCGACACTGGGGCCCTCTAGCAGGCTTAGAATAACGTTGGCCTTTTCACGCCCTTTGATTGGATGGTCTGAACCTGTACTATTACTACTAGTCAGAGCAAACCGCAAAAGGTATCAGTACAATAGAAAATATCTCGGTGTTTGGAGCCACACTGGGTTTGCAAACTTGACTTGTCTAACCAAAGCAGCAGTGAGACACTAAAGCAAAGCACGCCCAGACATTTACAAGCAACGGTGCTTTTGAAAACTTTTGGGGAACAGGAGTGGATCTACAGCTCAATGAACAGATGCGCAGGGAACCAGAGCTCCACAACGAAAAGGTAATGGCTGCATGAGATACCTGTCTGTGATGCAACAGCCTGTTGTACTGCGTTTCTCTATAATATTGATGGTTTATAGTCGTGGCGTCATAATGATGGTATTAAGAGGTGGATTAATTTGGGTAGGACACCACTGAAGGCCTAGGTGTGAAATGCATGGCCCGCCACTAGTGGCTTGGAAGTAATGGTGCGCTGTAAAACAATAACTAGAGCTCTGCATTAACACTAGAAGCGCTGAGGCACTGACAAGCAACTCTTGCAGTTATGGTTTATTTGACCCATGCATGCATGTTTTGAATGGGAGATTGTTGCTGACACACAATGACCAGTAGATGGCGCACCTTGTTAGTCAGAAGGACTGGGCTGTTGTAAAAACACGGTGGTGAATAAAGTGAAACCGAAATGTTAAAGCCTCCTTGCAAATGACTATGTATTTGCCAAACCGACCGTGAGTTTGTACAATAAATATCACAGCATAAAGCCTGCCTGATTGGGGCATTAAGAGGCATCCTAGCCATTTGGAGAGGCGCATTCATGTAACTCACTCATTTTGGCCCAGATAACACTAACTCTATATGAAGCCATTATCCCACATAGTCAAGACTGTTTGCATTGGAAAGGTCTTTTTACAGTATTTCATTCATGTGACGCACACATGGTGAGAAATGTATGTTATACATAAGTAAATACATTTGCTTTTAACCAACAACGCTGAAGCACAATTTGAGAAACCAGAGTTGTGTAATCCTTCTATACAGCATGCTAACATGTCAATATGTCTGAAAAAATGAGTCCTTTGAGAAGTGTCCTGTGTCTGTGTCGATCAAAATGTTGGAAAAAATACAAACCCACACTCTAGCTGAAGCAGAGCGGAATGGTGCGGAAAGGTTTGAAGTGACAAATTAGGAGCTATTAGCGTTTATTGACTTGCTTTATATAAGAGGAATTACTGGAGGCAAAAGCATGCATCTTGAGCACTATTGGTCTGCTGATTTGGGCAATTTGATATTCAAAGAGACAATGTCTAGACCAGTGGCGAAACCACCGGGGTGGCGATGTTAAAATAATGTCTTGCCACCCCATTCGTCAAAACTGTCTAATACAATATATTTATATTAAGTTTTATGGAATGCTAATATATCTCTTCTAGTTAAGTTGTTAGTCTCTATGATAACAAGTTCCAATATATTTGACTCCATAAAATGGTTGAATCCCAGACCGTAGGACTTGGAATATGCCTGGTCCAGTCAGCATGCTGCTCCGTCTCCCTGTGGAAACACCCAGCATCGTCCCCGGACAGGATCATAGGTATGGAGGACTGAGTGCCATATTATGAAATATATAAATACATAAATAAATAAATAAATATATAAATACTTAAATATATCATTAAATACTTAAATATACAAATACACATTGCATTTGCGATGTGTACATTTATAAATCTTCCAAATACAATAGACATTTCATTTGAATGGTGTGATGTTGTACGCAGTTCAAATGCAATAGACATTTCATTTGGATGGTGTGGAACTTGTTAAGCGTTAAAATGCAAAGAGTCAGGGCTTATTTTATAGATGCTTTCTCATTGGACGGTGTGTTTTATGCTTGGAACACTGTGATTGGACGCAAACTAACAAATGAGAGCTGTGAAAGAAGTAGCACACAAACAGGTTTATGTGTTTCCTTGTCTGCTATATGTATCCTAAATTGTGGCATTTAAAAAAAGAGTTAACCAGCGAATTTATATTGTTAGAAAGTGGCCTGTTATAAGTTATTTTCATTGCGGCAACCGCACATATATATAAATATATATATATAAATATATATATAAATATCAAATCCATTGTCGTAACTCTGGGGCAAAAAATATTTTGGTTAATTATGAATATAATGACACAAAAGTAGCTGACCATAAGACAATACACCAAATTTAACAATGTGGTGGAGGTGGTGCTCAATTATATTATTTATATACTTTTTTGAAAAGTTACGGTTTTCCTTCACATGTCATGCCACTAGTATAGACAAAAAATCTGAGATATCATGCGATATTTGCGTTTCGATGACACAAGCACAAGAGTTCATCATCATGCTCTATTGAGTAGCAATATTAAGATATTTCTAGATCTATTTATATATTTGTATTTCATGGCATGACATTGAGAAGTGTTTCCCTCAATCGCCTCTTTACATGTAAATGGGTATGTGTTACTTGAAGCACACAAATAATTTTAAATTAAACCTAAGTAGCCTATAACAAATGTATTCCATTTGCAGTCTATAATAGTCTATAGACGTTATGGCTCTTTTCATAGAACGTACATTCGAGGTCTGAGTAGTCCATTGCCAGGATGTAAGGGGTCTACCTTGATCTTTTCTGCCCTCCTCAGTGACCTGGCGAGACAATTACGGAACGACAACGGCAATTACATCAGAGAATTGGAATGAGAAACGTGAAATTGTGCTGGAAAAAGCATTTGGCCAAAAGAAGCAGATGAGTGTCAACAGGCAGATACTTGACTGCTAGAATAAATCTAATAGTAGTTCAGTTAACATCGCAGGGAAACCGACACTTCAATCAGGTCATAACGCAGCCATCTAACTTATCTGGTTTGCAGCCACTAGCAAACCACTACTGAAAGAAAACCCTGGCGAACATGAAAAAGCAAGAAAGAGGTGGATAATTACTCAGTGTAATTGATGGCTATGGCCCAGGCGATGGTAAACGAGTAGAGACATGTCTGCCAGACAAGCACCAGAAGGAATTGCAGTGTGGGAGATGTCAACAAAACTAAATATGACTTCTAGACAGACTCTTTGTCAGTGTAACAGCTAGAAAGGCGTCATCCTTATTTTGTAGCAGCTTTGACAAATATCCTAACTAATCCAGACATCCCAACGTCATATTAGGCAAGCTAAGTGTAGGAAGGCTACTCAAGTATTTCACTCTTTTAAGCAGAGAACCGAAGTCTGACATAGAAAAATAATGTTCTAATAAAATGTAGCATGTGCATGCATGCCTGTACTTGCCGGTGAAACCACCTCCCTGAAATTAGTTTTTGCAGGTTGGGATGTCTGCACTAACATGTGTGAGATACTTTCAAAAGTGTATCTAACTGATCAGGCACAAGAATCATGAGTCAGTTGTTTTTTAAATAAATAACTGTTAACTTAGATGTGCTTCACACTCAATGTGCCTCTCCATCAGGGAAAGTAAGACAGAGGACTCTACAAAGTGTTTTGTCACATGACCTATTTTACCCATGGTTGCCTAGAAACGAGGGGTGGCTCAACTTCCCCATGCGTTGTTTTCAAAGCTTGCCAATTCATTTTGAAACTGGAGGTGACTGAAGCTGTGTACACACGAGAAAAACAAGGAAACCGAAAGTGTTGCTCATTTTACTTTTTTACAAGCACCCCACGAATAAAGTTCCTGTGATTTCTTAAGGAACGGAAAGATGGATAATTTCAAAAAGGTTATTAGCGTTGTTCAGAAACAGCAGACTAGCCTCGGGTTCGGTTTAATTGCTTTGTTAACTGCAGGTGGTGAACAGATATTTTCGTCTGTAGTGTTTGATTGTCCTTGTAGCAGATGGAGCTTTACCTATGGCATGGTGTTTCTGTTAGTACCCGCTCTAGCACTCTTGGTGTTAGGTTACATTATGAGCAATACAACCTGGAAACTGTTTACAGGATTGTGTAATCGAAAAACCAAATTTGAATTTTCTATTATAAAAAATGTTTGCGCGTGTGGAATAGTCTTCTTTCACATCACAACGAATGCAATCGTCGCTCCTATTACTTGGATAGCAGTCGCTTTGCTTAATGGCAAATTCTTTGAATGTGCGGTGACTGGGATCAATGTAACAGTTTTCACAAACCACCTTTGCGATGGAATGACTCCAGAGTGCCAGAATGATCTTATGAAATTTCCTTGCGATAAAGCTAAAGCATACCCTGGAAGTAATGTTGTGCTGGCAACTATCCGAGCAGAGTCGCAGGTGAGCTATTTAAATATTCATATGAATAAGAGGTTTATAGCATATATCTTTGTCAAATTTTACTTTATTTATAGCATATATCTTGGTCAAATTTTACTTTATTTATAGCATATATCTTTGTCAAATGTTTCTTATTCATTTGTTTTCCTTGTTTCTGTCTTCCACCGGAGTGTTGTTTATTAGACTGACTGGGATCAACCCTTCAAACGGTGATTGACACAAATGCCTGTATTCTGACACCTAAACATGTCATATATTTTAAACCGATCCTCTGACATGGTAGTCCAGATCAATTATTGTATTTGTGCATGCATCTCTATACATTTGCACATTTCACCTCCTATGGGCCAAAGCAAGAAGGGCCACAACGCATTCTGTTCATAAAGAAATCAGTTCTCATTTACACCTAGTTATGAATTCTATTTGGACACATTCCAAATGTGATAAATTAATTGAACTAATGTGCCAGTCCTGATATACTGTCCAGATACATGTAGTAGCTGCTACTGTCACAGCTATGGCAGTGGAGGACAGGAGGAAAACCAACCCACTGTGTCATGTTATTTTACACTAGTTGACGACTCATCTTAATTTTCTTGCTTCTCAAGTTATGTCATGGTCTTATGTTAAAATGTAGCGATAATCAAACTAGCAACCTAATGCAAACTTACTATACAATTAGGTAATGACCTCAAAGTTTATCCCCATCTTCCATAAACAACAAATATCAGGGGATATGATGCGTTCAAATACTTATTTTACTGAGTAAAATGCACATTAATTTAGAACTTATTTGAAATGCGTTATTCTGTATTTATTTGTTGTTATTCTATCTCTCACTGTTCAAATAAACCTACCATTAAAATTATTAGCTGATCATATCTTTGTCAGTGGGCAAACGTACAAATACAGCCATGGATCAACTTTCTTCCTTCACTGTATAACGTAGTGATAATATCAAAACATATTCTTTGGTTCTCAGTTAAAAATGTCCACCACAGCAACAAATATATATTTGGTCTTCTCATACAGGTAAGTACTCTTTGTAAGAGATTTTAGAATCATCATGTCCACGCAAAAAAGCCCAAAAAGTGTGGCTGGATTGAGCCGTTATGTCAATTGAGCAGACATTTACAGGCAAATGAGCGTGACAGCTCACATAGTTTGTTTTGTCAATCTGCCATGTAAAAAATGTTTTTGATCTCACTTTTAGTTAATGCAATTTCTGAGATCATA
>CM055759.1:0-31782 GCA_029465975.1 Dallia pectoralis
TAATATTATCGCACAAGTTACGATTTTAGGTGCTTCCCATCCCATACATCCCTTCCAAGATGTCTATAATCCATACTGCGTAGGAGAGAGTGTGCAATCAGACAAACTTTATCAAAGACACTTCAGTTGAATGTGTTAAAATGAAATGTTAAATGTGTTATGTGCACTTGACCACTAGTAGTTCAGTGAAATGTTAAAAATGTTCTGTTTGTTTGATTATCAAATACAACTCAGATATACAATTCAATTCACTTCTTGATAAACAAAACAAACACTAAAACACAAACACTAAATAACCCAAAACACCCCTCTCTTATGGTCGACCAACTAAATGAAACTAATCAATGGTGCCTTTATTTTCCCGTGGTGCAAATGTGAAGTGTAATACCAGAACTGGAAACCATCAACCTGGACCGCCATCTGGTAGCTCACCCTGTCAGGTCCTTCACCTCGGTTCGTCCCACAGTCTCCCAGTCCACCTTGCTGTAAAATGTAAACCAACACCAACCACGTACTTCCTCGGTCAGCCATCCTCCTCCGGGTCTCTCGTGATCTAAAGTTTCTGTTAGTAACATACTTGCACAATTTCTGGTTAACACTCAACATACAATTACCCATAATGTTACCAACATTGAAGACAAAAACACAAATCCTAGTATATCTAATTTTAGCATCTCGCATGCGTTAATGAACTCGTCAGTTCTTAAGCGAGGTATCCTAACCTGAATAATTTAACAGAACTGCCTTACACAACCTATGTTGATTCTAATGTTAGTCCTACTGTATTGAGTACAGTTTCTATTTTGACGAACTTCATACAGGCAACCTTCACTCAGTCTGGCGCTCTACTCACCCGACAAAGGGTAAGCCATCTCTAGGGAGGATTTTGAGCCCAGAAGACTATTTCTGGTGTGCGACTTACCAGACCAAGCAAACACCTGTTAGAAGTACTGAAATGAGCCTATAGCCCTCGCTAATTTATAAAAATCATCCCAATAACATCAATAAGTACTGACTACAGATTCAGTCTCCAAATTTTCTGAGAAACCACATTACGTGGGCTATGAGACTTTCCTATTGTTAAGAGAATTTTTAAACCTTAACATAACCGTACCCAATTAAAAATCAAAATTAATGGACCTATTTTAATAATCTATTAAACTCATATTCAACCTGCTCGGTCTTACCATCCGAGTTCAGTAGTCTATTTCTTGAGCTTCAAAATTCTTGTTCAAAATTCTTACCCTTTTTCAAAGATAGGCCTGGCTTGTTCAATTTCACATCTTAACTCCGTCCAAGTCCCCACAGTCACGTCTGCACAACGGTCGTCTTGTGTAAATTTAGTATCCCTCATACCCACAAAGCAACGGTAAGACCACTACCCAATTTAATTTAGTTTGTACACAGATTTTGAAAAGGATTCTTTTAGTAATTGGCTCATTTGTTCGACTTAGACCTCTGAGACTTAGGATGGTATAAGGTGCCATATTTAACAACAATACACAGCCTATCCACCAACACGTTTCACAATGTTAGCTACAAAACCAGGACCGTTGTCACATTGAATAACACTAAGTAAACCAAACCTTGGTATGATATCTCATTAATGCCTCAGCCACCACTTTGCTTACCTACAGGGAATACCTCACAGATCGAGAAAACCCATCAAGTATCACAAGCATGTATCTTTACCTTTTACTGATGTAATCATTGCAACAAAAATCTAGAAAAACAAATTTACAATAGAACCTCTCGGATTCCGAAATATTCAAATGTCATGCAGTGCACTTTAATAATCACTCTATATCCATACCTCTACATGATCACCCCTCTTGCTGCCACTATGACAACCATGATTTGCTACCTACCACCTCTATCCTATTAAACCTATATTATGATATAGTAAGTAATTATCTCAACACAGCAATTATCCAATTAAAGTCTCCCAACATTTACCTGACCTGTCACCAACCTTCTCAACTTTTAACACTTCCTCATGCACACCTAATCATACTTTACAGAACGCTCTATAATTATTTACTTCTACCCAACACAACGAGACATCTCTGAACTTTTAGTTGCTGTTTATTCTATTTTCAGATAGTTACTTAGTACTCAACTTGTAATAATGTATTTTATTTGTGTGTAAAATGGATTTTACTGTCTTTAACATAGATCACTCCTGAGTTATTTTCTAATACCTAGTTCCTATGTTCTTAAATTAATTGCTCCATTAGTCTAGTTTAGCTTTGTGAGTGTAAAAACAAATCTATTACATGGCTACGGCAGCACACCTACATTTAACTTCTCATTCCGCTGTAATTCTGTTCTACTCTGTCTCTGAAAACCTATTTGATGTTCTTATCCTTTCTAAAATATTACTATTTAACTGTTCAAATGGTAAGCTGTTTCTTTTAACCTATGGTTATTTTAGAAAGATTCTATGTGCATGTATGTAGTTATTATTTTATAACCAATTCAGTTACTTCCGTATAATAATCTTTCTACTGAGAAGAATTTCATATTCTGACAGGAATTGTTAAAGTCCTTCTAATGTTGATCCATTAAACCAATTGATACTCTATGATTGAATATTAAAAAAACATGTCACAGAATGTTGTCTCAACGCTCAAAACTATAGATAGTAGTATGTAGTATGGAACAAATAGATTAACCCGGCACTCAATAACAGTGTGGAAAACAATTCTCTATTGATGACAATTCTTTATATATTTACCTAGTCACGCAACTGTAGACAGTAAACTAAAAAGAACCACGATGGAATCAATACTTTTAACTTAATCAACAGGCTCTGTTCTTTAAAACACAAGCAGCACCTTCTGCAAACACAGCGCTATCTTATAAGATGAAATCAACCAAATCCAAGACAACCTAGAAGTATAGTTATATTAACCCAACTCAATCAACGTCAATCACAACTCCCCTCTCATCACCATCATAAATGCACACAAAGCTAGAACTAAATAACTACATCCCAGGCATCATCTGAATATATCTATATATGTACAAACCCATGTATGTGATAGTGCCAGTGAAACACATGAAGGTTCTAAATCATCAAGCATTTTAACTGTCTGTAAATAACCTTACAATCTATTAACGGTTCTTCCTCACTGTCTACTGCCAACAACCGCACACTGACCCTAAGCAGGACCCTCCTCAAACTCCTAGCACTGACCTTCGGTACATGGCCACGAGCTAGTTGGGCAGTTCCTACGGACGTGTCTTCTAAGTTGCAACCCCAACAAGTCATGCCCTCGTATTTCCTTGAACTGTGCCCCTGCTTACTCTCTTCCGTGGTGTATTTCTAACATACTCTGTCTGTCTAGGGCTCTCTATCAATTGTACAGTTGTTGGTGCTGAACTGGGAGTTTCAGAGCCTTTTCGGACAGGGCCATGGCTTCTGATCTCATCACTGTCTTCAGGACCGGACTTCACCACACCCATCCCTTTTAGCTTCTTGATCTGGTCAAGGCTGGCTTGGGCCAGTTTTCTGGTGACTTCAGTTCCTTGTTTATCCATAGCTTTCAGTCTCTTGATGGTCTTTAAAGAAATGTTTAAGTGTCTCTGCCCATTGATCGTGTAGCATTGTGTCCAGGCCGGGGAACGTCGGCCAGTTTGCTTTGTACGTCTCCAGGGAGTATGTCCACCACCGCACCTCGGAAGAGCTGAGTCTGCATTGCCTTTGGGTCAAGAGTCACTGAGTCATTGGTCATTTGCCGCCAATGCTGGATTTGTTCACGGAGCCAGGTCTCAAAATGTTCGTTTAGAGTTGGGGTGCGAGTTATCATGTCGCCTTGCTCATCTTTGTCACGTATTTGAGCCTCTGAATCCTCCACAGGGGATTGCGATATGGGTTGAAATCCTGACCGTCAAACAGAGGAGAGCCTACTGCCATGTTCATACCACTGTCCGTCAACGCATCCTCCATCTCCTCTCTTGTTAATGATTTTGTCAGCAGTACTTTAATGTCACCTACAGCCAGCATCTGTCCCATTGTCTCACATTCTAAGACTGAGATCCATCTGCTAGCCCCGTCCCTTAAGTATGGTAACTTGGTATCTAAGTCTCTACTACCCCATGGTGTGTACTTTACTTTGGTTCCTTCTATCAAAAGTGGGTACATGCCTCCTAACGGCCTATTGCTCACTTGCTTATCCTCATTAACTGTTGACTGCACTGTCTGTCCCAACATTTCACCCCACTTCTTCCTGTACCCCACATACTTGTTCATCCCGTCCAACCTACGCGACGTTTTCCAAGAACGCCTTGTCACTTCCTTCCTCTGCGTAATCAAACCATGTACTGACAGCTAATATGACCACCTTGTCACTTCCTTCCTCTGCGTAATCAACCATGTACTGACAGTTAATATGACCACCTTGTCACTTCCTTCCTCTCTGCGTAATCAACCATGTACTGACAGCTAATATAACCACCTTGTCACTTCCTTCCTCTGCGTAATCAACCATGTACTGACAGCTAATATGACCACCTTGTCACTTCCTTCCTCTGCGTAATCAACCATGTACTGACAGCTAATATGACCACCTTGTCACTTCCTTCCTCTGGCGTAATCAACCATGTACTGACAGCTAATATGACCCCTTGTCACTTCCTTCCTCTGCGTAATCAACCATGTACTGACAGTTAATATGACCGCCTTGTCACTTCCTTCCTCTGCGTAATCAACCATGTACTGACAGCTAATATGACCGCCTTGTCACTTCCTTCCTCTGCGTAATCAACCATGTACTGACAGCTAATATGACCACCTTGTCACTTCCTTCCTCTGCGTAATCAACCATGTACTGACAGCTAATATGACCACCTTGTCACTTCCTTCCTCTGCGTAATCAACCATGTACTGACAGCTAATATGACCACCTTGTCACTTCCTTCCTCTGCGTAATCAACCATGTACTGACAGCCAATATGACCACCTTGTCACTTCCTTCCTCTGCGTAATCAACCATGTACTGACAGCTAATATGACCACCTTGTCACTTCCTTCCTCTGCGTAATCAACCATGTACTGACAGCTAATATGACCACCTTGTCACTTCCTTCCTCTGCGTAATCAACCATGTACTGACAGCTAATATGACCACCTTGTCACTTCCTTCCTCTGCGTAATCAACCATGTACTGACAGCTAATATGACCACCTTGTCACTTCCTTCCTCTGCGTAATCAACCATGTACTGACAGCTAATATGACCACCTTGTCACTTCCTTCCTCTCTGCGTAATCAACCATGTACTGACAGCTAATATGACCACCTTGTCACTTCCTTCCTCTGCGTAATCAACCATGTACTGACAGCTAATATGACCACCTTGTCACTTCCTTCCTCTGCGTAATCAACCATGTACTGACAGCTAATATGACCACCTTGTCACTTCCTTCCTCTGCGTAATCAACCATGTACTGACAGCTAATATGACCACCTTGTCACTTCCTTCCTCTGCGTAATCAACCATGTACTGACAGCTAATATGACCACCTTGTCACTTCCTTCCTCTGCGTAATCAACCATGTACTGACAGCTAATATGACCACCTTGTCACTTCCTTCCTCTGCGTAATCAACCATGTACTGACAGCTAATATGACCACCTTGTCACTTCCTTCCTCTGCGTAATCAACCATGTACTGACAGTTAATATGACCGCCTTGTCACTTCCTTCCTCTGCGTAATCAACCATGTACTGACAGCTAATATGACCGCCTTGTCACTTCCTTCCTCTGTGTAATCAACCATGTACTGACAGCTAATATGACCACCTTGTCACTTCCTTCCTCTGCGTAATCAACCATGTACTGACAGCTATATGACCACCTTGTCACTTCCTTCCTCTGCGTAATCAACCATGTACTGACAGCTAATATGACCGCCTTGTCACTTCCTTCCTCTGCGTAATCAACCATGTACTGACAGCTAATATGACCACCTTGTCACTTCCTTCCTCTGCGTAATCAACCATGTACTGACAGCTAATATGACCACCTTGTCACTTCCTTCCTCTGCGTAATCAACCATGTACTGACAGCTAATATGACCACCTTGTCACTTCCTTCCTCTGCGTAATCAACCATGTACTGACAGCTAATATGACCACCTTGTCACTTCCTTCCTCTGCGTAATCAACCATGTACTGACAGCTAATATGACCACCTTGTCACTTCCTTCCTCTGCGTAATCAACCATGTACTGACAGCTAATATGACCACCTTGTCACTTCCTTCCTCTGCGTAATCAACCATGTACTGACAGCTAATATGACCACCTTGTCACTTCCTTCCTCTGCGTAATCAACCATGTACTGACAGCTAATATGACCACCTTGTCACTTCCTTCCTCTGCGTAATCAACCATGTACTGACAGCTAATATGACCACCTTGTCACTTCCTTCCTCTGCGTAATCAACCATGTACTGACAGCTAATATGACCACCTTGTCACTTCCTTCCTCTGCGTAATCAACCATGTACTGACAGCTAATATGACCACCTTGTCACTTCCTTCCTCTGCGTAATCAACCATGTACTGACAGCTAATATGACCACCTTGTCACTTCCTTCCTCTGCGTAATCAACCATGTACTGACAGTTAATATGACCGCCTTGTCACTTCCTTCCTCTGCGTAATCAACCATGTACTGACAGCTAATATGACCGCCTTGTCACTTCCTTCCTCTGCGTAATCAACCATGTACTGACAGCTAATATGACCACCTTGTCACTTCCTTCCTCTGCGTAATCAACCATGTACTGACAGCTAATATGACCACCTTGTCACTTCCTTCGACCTTGCGTAAGGTACGCTGGAAAAGTTTCTTTTTGAGATGCGCCCTAATCGACCTTGCGTTAGGTACGCTGAAAACTTTCATTTGAGATGCGCCCGAACTGTCCTTGCGTAAGGTACGCTTAAAAACTTTCATTTGAGATGCGCCCTAATCGACCTTGCGTAAGGTACGCTTGAAAACACTTTCATTTGAGATGCGCTCTGACCGACCTTGCGTAAGGTACGCTGGAAAAGTTTAACTAACGTGAAATGATTATATGAATACAGTAGCATACAGTAGATAACAAACAACACACGGTTAATGCAGCATGCAGTATTTAACTAGCACGAAATGATTATGTGAATACAATAGCATACAGTCCTGCTGACGATTAGCATCCAAGCAGACTTAGTTAAGGTATGCCTACACAGTTTGCTAACGGACTTGAGCACAATACACAGACAATACACACGTAATGACACCGTAAACCTCCTCAGTATCAAGGTACACTTACTCTACACCGCAGATCCGTTTTTAAGTGAGCCAGTGCATTATTTTCAAATATGGTTGTGTATTTTACCTCGCCTGTCGCCCAGTCGTGTCGCTTTTCAGCCCTGAAGCACACAGAAAATTATAAACTATGGCGAAATAAATAAATAATCACCTTACCCCAATTAACTGATGCCGGCAAGCCTGTGTATTTCTGGACATAAGCGTTCACAACTGTCGGCCAGACGACCGCTTCCGGATTTGAATTGAGTCCACTGATTCCTCACTTCTACTGCTCGACAACGCCAATTTATGGTAGAGAAAATGAGTGAAATACACAAGTCAAACGGATTACCTTTTTCAGATGGTTTATTTTCATTAATATTGCTTCACAACCCCACAGCAATATGGCCTCGCATTAGACCAGCGCTAGTCGAAGGCAGGAAGAGACAGTTCCATCGCCTCAACCGCTTTAATACCCCAACTTTAGACCAGTCAGAAACATCACACATCCCCCAGTTCACCCCCAATGACCAATCGATATGTTCCTAGTCATTCTTATCAGTTAACCCCACCCAGGCAGGATCCAATGTCACACCTCTGTTGAACCTTTTGTCAAGGCACATTGGAATGTATGGGGAGGGGTGTCACAGGAGATGTCTGTTCTTCTCCTTTACCAAAATACCTTGTGTGTTTATAACTAATTATACTAAAATGATATGAAGTTTAACAGATATATACCCAAATGTAAACAAATACTGTAACAAACCGAATTATGTAAGCAAACTACTTTTCTAAACATGTATATGAACTGAAAATCCACCACAAGTGTCCTACTGTTGAGCTAATAATGTATTCATTTGAATTTTGGAAAAAAAGTACAATAGTAAAAATAGTAAAAATAGAACTCTAAATAAATCATGTGTGTTTAGCATTTCATTTTATAAGTTGTAAAATTTGTTTTTTGTTGGCAGGTTAGGTGATGTCGCTATAGGAGGTACTTTTCGCTAAAGGAGGTAAATACTTTGAAGAAGCTAATACGCTAATAATACAGCCTAACCTATTTAATTGTACATTAGAATATGGAGGTTTGCACCACCTATCGGCACTGTTAAAAATGCATTTCAGGGTCTTCATTAGATTCGAAACTCATTACTAATAACAAGAATTACTGACCAATCAGAAGCAGTGTCACCTCCAATTGTCAATGCTGAAGCAATGAAAACAGACTTTCGTTTTGATTGGGACAGTTGTTGGGCCAATTTCATAATTACGGAACACAGAATAAACGGTAAAAGTAAAGGCTAGACTAATCAAAATTGTAAACTGGGCTCTGTGTTCCCAGTGTTCGACCATGTCCGTTTTCCCGAACTCGAGTCTGCCTGACCCCCTGTACAATTCTGTCCTCGTTACCGAACCCAGCCTGTCCCCCACTACGAGCCTGCCTTCTCCCGTCTTCAACCCAGCCTGTCCCCCACTACGAGCCTGCTTTCTCCCGTCTTCAACCCAGCCTGTCCCCCACTACGAGCCTGCCTTCTCCCGTCTTCAACCCAGCCTGTCCCCCACTACGAGCCTGCCTTCTCCCGTCTTCAACCCAGCCTGTCCCCCACACGAGCCTGCCTACGTCTTGTCCCTCAACCATTATGGTAGAGAATCAGATGGAGTGTAAAAATATACGAGCGAACGGATTACCTTGTAAGAAGATTTATTTAAAAAATTAACACAACAACAATAAACTCTTTTGCCCTGTCCTAAGTTCTACTTGCAAGTCGAAGCCAGAGACGATTTCCTAGTGGGATGACTAATGGTCGGATGACTAAAGTACAATTACTACTTCACAACATGGACTAAAAACCTTATACTAATGAATGTAAAGTTAAACAGAAAAAGATCAAATGTAACCTAAATGTAAACAATTAATGCTATAGAATACTAATGAGGTAAACAAAATAATAATATAAAACAGATTAAGAAATATAAAATGTAAACAACCTGAAAATCTACCACACCACCAGCTACGCGTACCGAACATTGCCTGCCTTGACCTTAATTACAGCCCAACGTTTAAATAAACATTGTTGTTTGCTTACCTGGTCTCCGCCCTGTGTCTGCCCTTGAGTCCATTGTTCTGTTCTGTTGTTCTGTTCTCCTGTGGTCAAAATGGAATAAATACGTTCTTCAATCAATATTTGAAATGCCTTGATGTAAAGTTAATGTTATGAATCTTGTATACCAGGATGATGTTATTTTAAAAGTTGTGGAGGGGTGTTTTCTTCGGATTTTAAAGAAAATATTACGTTCACAATCAAACCTGAGGTTATGTATTGTTAACAATAAATTTAAGAATTCTGGTGAACAAATACTTTGGTCATCTTTAAGAGACAATATGAATGATTTAAAGAAAGATCAAGGGTGGCATTATTTTTGCCCCCCAACTGTACTTGATTTTGCTAGCTGAGCTGATCAATTAAACATGAATAAATTCACTTGTATAAATGTTCCCAATGGCAGCCAATATTGGCCAACTATTTATAGCACCCTAACAGAAATGTCAGGGAAATATTTTGGTTCCCCATTGTATACATAAAGTTCCATTAAAATGTTGGTCCCTGGTGGGTATTGTCATCAAAACTATTCAAACTGGCTTTTTTACTTAGTTTACCATGAATTTGCACAGAGGGCAAAGATATGGTACGTCTATATTGAATATCAAAATATTATTTAGTTGATTAACCAGTTCTAGACAGCTATCCCATCTGGGCGGATTTTGCAGTACCCTTTACAACCACTAGGGATACTTGCAGTAACCTATACAACAATTACAACCTCTACACAAAGATCACGAAATTCAAAAACAGCCTGTTTAATAATATACATCGCTTATATTGTATATAAAGGTTAGAATCTCCACTTTCTAACAATGTTTTCTGTTTTAAAAATAGCTCAAACACAGCCCGCTTTTGTTTGCAATTGAAAGGACAGCTAATGGTGACGTATGACGCCATCATTGTAGCAAACATTTTTTAACCATAGCGATAATATATGATAGTATTGTACTAACATCAGCCAAAGTTGATCGTTTTTTCCTAAAATCCCAGGGATATTATTAGCATCGCTTATGACCCATAGGAATCCATAATAATCCATATTCGGTCGAGAATAGAAGTTTTCAACAGTCAAGAAGCATTGTTTTCGCTTCAAAACAGAGTTTTCCAGGAAGAACTGCGCTGAATTCGAAGGTGAAGGGCTAATCTCCGCTTGAACTTCAACCAATAATTACTCCTTCTAAAGAGGGAAAAAGCCATGGCTCGGCATGGTCAGCATCTGTTACCTCAAGTAAGTTTTCGATTACATAAAAAAATATTTATGTCCATGCAGTATAAAAATAAAATAATATTTTAATTACTACTGCATGGACATGAAAATAAGTTACGATTGGCTGAAGTTCAAAGCGCCACGCTAAGATAGCTATCCGTTCATTGGTCAGAATACGTTTGGGGTTTCTGTTTGGAAACGCAGTGAAACGTTTGGGCACAGACTGATTTACAAGAAGGAAAACTTTTGTACAAAACTAGTTTCGAAAGAAAAAAAGAATTACAAGAAAGAAGACTCATGTACAAAACTAGTTTCAAAAGAAAAAAAAACGAATTACAAGAAAAAAATGTATGTCGCTGTTTTACCTTCATATCTCTACCCTTGCCCAGTTTTAGAATTCACTAGTACCAACTCAGATTTGCGGCTACTTCATTGACCCCGCCCCCCAGTAAACAATTTACGATCGCTAGATTATTTAGTCTAATCCAGCGGCGAATGCAATTGCTGATGTAGAAGATTAATTGAACAATGCAAATACAGGGTCCCTATTAATTGTGTATAAATATAGTATATTTACATACATTTAGTATTCCTGAATGTGTGATATATATGTACGTTTTTATATGAGTATCTCAGGGAAAACATCAATGAATGAACGTAAGTTTGTCGTAGGCATAAAGTACATGCACAGCCATCTTTGTAAGGGTAATGTTAGACTGGAATATGTGTGTTGTCACTTTGAGATGAACTGAAGATAGTGACATCATTTTAGTAAGGTGTAATTACGGGAGCACCTGAAATTTATCGTTGTGATATTCAGAAAGCTGAGTATGGCGGAGCGCTCTGTAATGTTAACTGCAGGTCTGTATGAATAAACTGATATAATTGGCCCTTGACTTCTTTGAGTATTATTTGAATTTATCATATGGTGAAACACCTGAGAACCTGCCGAAGGGTCCTGATTTATCCGGAACACTGATTACCCAAGTCCGGCTCGGTCTTGATTCCGACTCTATGCCTGATGTTCCAACTTTGCATGACTTTCATCACATCAACTCATAATGTGACTCAGTAGTGTGTGTCCTCCACATGTCTTTTTATATAATGACTCAGTAGTGTGTATGTCCTCCACATGCCTGTATATATGTGTGACACAGTAGTGTGTATGTCCTCCACATGCCTGTATACACTCATAATGTGACTCAGTAGTGTGTATGTCCTCCACATGTCTGAATACACTCATAATGTGACTCAGTAGTGTGTGTGTCCTCCACATGCCAGTATATAATGTGACTAGTCCAGTAGTGTGTCCTCCACATGCCTGTATATAATGTGACTCAGTAGTGTGTGTGTCCTCCACATGCCTGTATATAATGTGACTCAGTAGTGTGTGTGTCCTCCACATGCCTGTATACACTCATAATGGGACTCAGTAGTGTGTGTGTCCTCCACATGCCTGTATATAATGTGACTCAAGCCTGTTTTATGCTTCTGCGTCGAATCGATGGCGTACCCGCAGACCCTCTGCGTCGACGCGAACCCCTCTCCGACCCCTACGACGAGCTCCACGTGCACCTCCAAAAAATTGTAACTACACGTCGAGGCGACGCAGACCACAAGGGCTGTGATTGGTCAGATTATACATCTGGCGGTAAAATGCAACGCAACCTGACGCAGAACCATAAAACGACCACGACGCCGTAGGAGTGACGGGCAGAGCTACGCCGTGAGTTGACGCAGAAGCATAATGAGGGCTTCAGTAGTGTGTGTGTCCTCCACATGCCTGTATATAATGTGACCAGCAGTGTGTATGTCCTCCACATGCCTGTATATAATGTGACTCAGTAGTGTGTATGTCCTCCACATGCCTGTATATAATGTGACTCAGTAGTGTATGTCCTCCACATGCCTGTATATAATGTGACTCAGTAGTGTGTATGTCCTCCACATGTCTGTATACACTCATAATGTGACTCAGTAGTGTGTATGTCCTGGCAGATCTGGCAGCGTATAATACTGTTAACGACTAGTGTTTGAGAAACCGCTGATTTCTGGGACACATCATATGCTAAAGTCATATTCCTACTAAGTACTACAGACAAAGGATTGAGACACTTAGCATCTCTCTAAACATTCCTTTTGTTTCCTGAAGTTATACTGGCGATGCAGTATAAAAACGTTAAGTTCTCCACCAATGCAAAACATTGCACAGTAAGAAGTGATTTGTACTTGCGAAACATTTCCATATTGCCATCTGTTATCACTCTGGTTGTGTTGCTGTGCCGGCATTCAGAGCAGCTAGTTCTGTGTAGAGGGAGGCAGCTGTGTGTGGTATTCTGTGGTGGTATTCAATGTTTACCCCTTGGATCCACAGTTCAAAGACAAGTTATGCTGACCTCTGTGGCTGCATCTTTCAATGCAAACCATCTCCTGCTTAGCTATTTTCCAGTAAAGACACTTAGCTGGTTGAGTCCAAATCAACACCTGCCCTGGGAGTATTTTTGAGGATAAACGTGTCTCCAACGCTATGATTAATATATCACAGTTGACCCACAAACATCAGTTAAAAATTTGTATATTTTAGATCTTTGATTTTCAGTGTTGTCAACTTTAATTTGATTCAAAGTCTTGAAAAAGATAATGCTGACAACGTCTTGGCATGGCAGGATTGCCGTGAAATCCAACACCCTCTCTCTCGTTTAGCACACAGACACTTGTTTCAATGTCTTATTTCCTCACCTGTCTTCCTAACCACCATTTTATTTAAGTTCCTCCTGTGTGGTCTCTGACTTTGTGGTTTTTACCATTGTTACATTTGCCTATGTCTTGTAGTGTTTAGTGTTTTTTCAGTTATAGTTTTTATTTAATAAATGTCCTTCGTTGGCCTTGCACTTGTGTGTGTTTCCCAATTCGTGACAATTTGTGAATTCAAATAGCTGCAATCTTTTCGACATATCGGCAGAAACCTTCACATCCTTGTGTACCAATTGTTCTAATGAGTCAGTCTATTTAATCTAAAATATTATAAAAACTGACTGAATATTGAGTTGGCTGACATTTGCCACCTGTTGTTCTGTATTGTGTTTGAATAATCCTTCATTGTATTCAATAAATACAAAAACAGCAGGGTTCCCTGGGAACTTGGTTTCTTGTAAAACTGACAGGCTTTTCCAGATAGGAAATATGTTAGTTAACATGGTAAAATAGACATCCCGAATCTCAACTTTACGTTCATTAAAAAAACAGAATGAATACATACCAATAATGCTGTAGGTATAATGTAGGCAACTGTAGTTGGCTTTATACACTACAACCCTAAATGAATACATTTACTTCATATCGCTCACGTAACAAAGTGTTATGTACTAAAGGAGAATATTAAAGTGACAGCAACACAATATTTGAGGCAAATACACGTTAACTTTTTAATATCTTCTTTATAACAAAAATAATATACATTATAGCAAAATAGTATAGGCCAGGAAACGTATTATAATTTCATGTGATACAGCACTTTGCTCATCGCTGCATGGGAATAGCGTTGTGGACAGTCTAAAGTTCCAACCAATCAGCACAAATGCCGACTTAAGCTTAGTCGGGCTAACGATGGCAAACAGCTGATTTCCAACCGCGACTAATACAACCAATGGCAACTTACAGCCAAACGTTAAATAACCCATCATTGCTACTTGGGTAGCGTTATTGTGAAGTTTCATTAATATTATTATATGTTGTATGTAAATATGTTGTATGTATTTCTGAGTTGTAACAAAGTAATTCCACCCTGGGATTACTAAAGTGTTTCTGACTCTGCTTCTGATTAATAGCGCATATATTCATCTGAGCTGATGATGTCTGTGTTTCAGACACTGGCTGTGTGTGCACTGAAGTCAGTGTATATGGCAATAAAGAAGTGAATCTCAATGTATTTATTTCTAAGACGTATTTTAAATAGGCTATATAGGCTCATAGTTTTTTTGTAAAAAAAATCACAGCACGCCCTGTTCAAAATTACTTCCAGCGGCCCTGTGGCCTCCTGTCCAATATGTTACACCATACACAGTTTATCTCATTGGGACACACCGCTATTTGCGGTGAGAAAGGACAGTTAAACTAGCCAGAGTATTTTACACTAAATTGTACAATATATATTTTTGGCATTAATATCACAAATATTAGTCACCAGTTTGTGCACTTTGTCCTGCTCTAGATTTTAATGAACGTAAAGTTGAGATTCGGGATGTCTATTTTACCATGTTAACTAACATATTTCCTATCTGGAAAAGCCTGTCAGTTTTACAAGAAACCAAGTTCCCAGGGAACCCTGCTGTTTTGTATTTATTGAATACAATGAAGGATTATTCCAAACACAATACAGAACAACAGGTGGCAAATGTCAGCCAACTCAATATTCAGTCGGTTTATAATAATATTTTAGATTAAATAGACTGACTCATTAGAACAATTGGTACACAAGGATGTGAAGGGTTTCTGCCGATATGTCGAAAAGATTGCAGCTATTTGAATTCACAAATTGTCACTTAATTGGGAAACACACACAAGTGCAAGGCCAACGAAGGACATTTATTAAATAAAAACTATAACTGAAAAAACACTAAACACTACAAGACATAGGCAAATGTAACAATGGTAAAAACCACAAAGTCAGAGACCACACAGGAGGAACTTAAATAAAATGGTGGTTAGGAAGACAGGTGAGGGAAATAAGACATTGAAACAAGTGTCTGTGTGCTAAACGAGAGAGAGGGTGTTGGATTTCACGGCAATCCTGCCATGCCAAGACGTTGTCAGCATTATCTTTTTCAAGACTTTGAATCAAATTAAAGTTGATAAACACTGAAAATCAAAGATCTAAAATATACCAAATTTTTAACTGATGTTTGTGGGTCAACTGTGATATATTAATCATAGCGTTGAAACACGTTTATCCTCAAAAAAAATACTCCCAGGGCAGGTGTTGATTTGGACTCAACCAGCTAAGTGTCTTTACTGGAAAATAGCTAAGCAGGAGATGGTTGCATTGAAAGATGCAGCCACAGAGGTCAGCATAACTTGTCTTTGAACTGTGGATCCAAGGGGTAAACATTGAATACCACCCACAGAATACCACACACAGCTGCCTCCTCTACACAGAACTAAGCTGCTCTGAATGCCGGCACAGCAACACAACCAGAGTGATAACAGATGGCAATATGGGAAATGTTTCCAAGTACAAATCACTTCTTACTGTGCAATGTTTTGCATTGGTGGAGAACTTAACGTTTTTATACTGCATCGCCAGTATAACTTCAGAGCAAAAGGAATGTTTAGAGGGGAGATGCTAAGTGTCTCAATCCTTTGTCTGTAGTACTTAGTAGGAATATGACTTTAGCATATGATGTGTGTCCCAGAAATCCCAGCGGTTCTCAAACACTAGTCGTTAACAGTATTATACGCTGCCAGATCTGCCAGGACATACACACTACTGAGTCACATTATGAGTGTATACAGACATGTGGAGGACATACACACTACTGAGTCACATTATATACAGGCATGTGGAGGACATACACACTACTGAGTCACATTATATACAGGCATGTGGAGGACACACACACTACTGAGTCACATTATATACAGGCATGTGGAGGACATACACACTACTGAGTCACATTATATACAGGCATGTGGAGGACACACACACTACTGAAGCCCTCATTATGCTTCTGTCAACTCCACGGCGTAGCTACGCCGTCACTCCTACGGCGTCGTGGTCGTTTTATGGTTCTGCGTCGGGTTGCGTTTGCATTTACCGCCAGATGTATAATCTGACCAATCACAGCCCTTGTGGTCTGCGTCGCCTCGACGTGCAGTTACAATTTTGGAGGTGCACGTCGAGCTACGTCGTAGGGGTCGGAGAGGGGTCGCGTCGACGCAGAGGGTCTGCGAGGGTACGCCATCGATTCGACGCAGAAGCATAAAACAGGCTTGAGTCACATTATATACAGGCATGTGGAGGACACACACACTACTGAGTCCCATTATGAGTGTATACAGGCATGTGGAGGACACACACACTACTGAGTCACATTATATACAGGCATGTGGAGGACACACACACTACTGAGTCACATTATATACAGGCATGTGGAGGACACACACACTACTGAGTCACATTATATACTGGCATGTGGAGGACACACACACTACTGAGTCACATTATGAGTGTATTCAGACATGTGGAGGACATACACACTACTGAGTCACATTATGAGTGTATACAGGCATGTGGAGGACATACACACTACTGTGTCACATTATATACAGGCATGTGGAGGACATACACACTACTGAGTCACATTATATAAAGACATGTGGAGGACACACACTACTGAGTCACATTATGAGTTGATGTGATGAAAGTCATGCAAGTTGGAACATCAGGCATAGAGTCGGAATCAAGACCCGAGCCGGACTTGGGTAATCAGTGTTCCGGATAAATCAGACCCTTCGGCAGGTTCTCAGGTGTTTCACCATATGATAAATTCCAAATAATACTCAAAGAAGTCAAGGGCCAATTATATCCAGTTTATTCATACAGACCTGCAGTTAACATTACAGAGCGCTCCGCCATACTCAGCTTTCTGAATATCACAACGATAAATTTCAGGTGCTCCCGTAATTACACCTTACTAAAATGATGTCACTATCTTCAGTTCATCTCAAAGTGACAACACACATATTCCAGTCTAACATTACCCTTACAAAGATGGCTGTGCATGTACTTTATGCCTACGACAAACTTACGTTCATTCATTGATGTTTTCCCTGAGATACTCATATAAAAACGTACATATATATCACACATTCAGGAATACTAAATGTATGTAAATATACTATATTTATACACAATTAATAGGACCCTGTATTTGCATTGTTCAATTAATCTTCTACATCAGCAATTGCATTCGCCGCTGGATTAGACTAAATAATCTAGCGATCGTAAATTGTTTACTGGGGGCGGGGGTCAATGAAGTAGCCGCAAATCTGAGGTTGGTACTAGTGAATTCTAAAACTGGCAAGGGTAGAGATATGAAGGTAAAACAGCGACATACATTTTTCTTGTAATTCGTTTTTTTCTTTTGAAACTAGTTTTGTACATAGGTCTTCTTTCTTGTAATTCTTTTTTTCTTTCGAAACTAGTTTTGTACAAAAGTTTTTCCTTCTTGTAAATCAGTCTGTGCCCAAACGTTTCACTGCGTTTCCAAACAGAAACCCCAAACGTATTCTGACCAATGAACGGATAGCTATCTTAGCGTGGCGCTTTGAACTTCAGCCAATCGTAACTTATTTTCATGTCCATGCAGTAGTAATTAAAATATTATTTTATTTTATACTGCATGGACATAAAAATATTTTTATGTAATCGAAAACTTACTTGAGGTAACAGATGCTGACCATGCCGAGCCATGGCTTTTTCCTCTTTAGAAGGAGTAATTGGTTGAAGTTCAAAGCGGAGATTAGCCCTTCACCTTCGAATTCAACGCCAGTTCTTCCTGGAAAACTCTGTTTTGAGCGAAAACAATGCTTCTTGACTGTTGAAAACTTCTATTCTCGACCGAATATGGATTATTATGGATTCCTATGGGTCATAAACGATGCTAATAATATCCCTGATTTTAGGAAAAAAACGATCAACTTTGGCTGATGTTAGTACAATACTATCATATATTATCGCTATGGTTAAAAAATGTTTGCTACAATGATGACGTCATCGTCACCATTAGCTGTCCTTTCAATTGCAAACAAAACGGGCTGTGTTTGAGCTATTTTAAAACAGAAAACATTGTTAGAAAGTGGAGATTCTAACCTTTATGTACAATATAAGCTTGATGTATATTATTAAACAGCTGTTTTTGAATTTCGTGATCTTTGTGTAGAGGTTGTAATTGTTGTATAGGTTACTGCAAGTATCCCTAGTGGTTGTAAAAGGGTACTGCAAAATCCCGCAGATGGGATAGCTGTCTAGAACTGGTTAATCAACTAAATAATATTTTGATATTCAATATAGACGTACCATATCTTTGCCCACTCTGTGCAAATTCATGGTAAACTAAGTAAAAAGCCAGTTTGAATAGTTTTGATGACAATACCCACCAGGGACCAACATTTTAATGGAACTTTATGTATACAATGGGAACCAAAATATTTCCCTGACATTTCTGTTAGGGTGCTATAAATAGTTGGCCAATATTGGCTGCCATTGGGAACATTTATACAAGTGAATTTATTCATGTTTAATTGATCAGCTCAGCTAGCAAAAATCAAGTACAGTTGGGGGCAAAAAATAATGCCACCCTTGATCTTTCTTTAAATCATTCATATTGTCTCTTAAAAGATGACCAAAGTATTTGTTCACCAGAATTCTTAAATTTATTGTTAACAATACATAACCTCAGGTTTGATTGTGAACGTAATATTTTCTTTAAAATCCGAAGAAAACACCCTCCACAACTTTTAAAATAACATCATCCTGGTATACAAGATTCATAACATTAACTTTACATCAAGGC
Source organism: Dallia pectoralis (assembly GCA_029465975.1). Classification (NCBI taxonomy): domain Eukaryota; kingdom Metazoa; phylum Chordata; class Actinopteri; order Esociformes; family Umbridae; genus Dallia; species Dallia pectoralis. The sequence goes on from CM055759.1 coordinate 19,185, forward strand.
ATTTCAAATATTGATTGAAGAACGTATTTATTCCATTTTGACCACAGGAGAACAGAACAACAGAACAGAACAATGGACTCAAGGGCAGACACAGAGGCGGAGACCAGGTAAGCAAACAACAATGTTTATTTAAACGTTGGGCTGTAATTGGGGTCAAGGCAGGCAATGTTCGGTACGCGTAGCTGGTGGTGTGGTAGATTTTCAGGTTGTTTACATTTTATATTTCTTAATCTGTTTTATATTATTATTTTGTTTACCTCATTAGTATTCTATAGCATTAATTGTTTACATTTAGGTTACATTTGATCTTTTTCTGTTTAACTTTACATTCATTAGTATAAGGTTTTTAGTCCATGTTGTGAAGTAGTAATTGTACTTTAGTCATCCGACCATTAGTCATCCCACTAGGAAATCGTCTCTGGCTTCGACTTGCGCAAGTAGAACTTAGGACAGGGCAAAGAGTTTATTGTTGTTGTGTTAATTTTTTTAAATAAATCTTCTTACAAGGTAATCCGTTCGGCTCGTATATTTTTACACTCCATCTGATTCTCTACCATAATGGTTGAGGGACAAGACGTAGGCAGGCTCGTGTGGGGGACAGGCTGGGTTGAAGACGGGAGAAGGCAGGCTCGTAGTGGGGGACAGGCTGGGTTGAAGACGGGAGAAGGCAGGCTCGTAGTGGGGGACAGGCTGGGTTGAAGACGGGAGAAAGCAGGCTCGTAGTGGGGACAGGCTGGGTTGAAGACGGGAGAAGGCAGGCTCGTAGTGGGGACAGGCTGGGTTCGGTAACGAGGACAGAATTGTACAGGGGGTCAGGCAGACTCGAGTTCGGGAAAACGGACATGGTCGGAACACTGGGAACACAGAGCCCAGTTTACAATTTGATTGGTCTAGCCTTTTACTTTTACCGTTTATTCTGTGTTCCGTAATTATGAAATTGGCCCAACAACTTCGTCCCAATCAAAACGAAAGTCTGTTTTCATTGCTTCAGCATTGACAATTGGAGGTGACACTGCTTCTGATTGGTCAGTAATTCTTGTTATTAGTAATGAGTTTCGAATCCTAATGAAGACCCTGAAATGCATTTTTAACAGTGCCGATAGGTGGTGCAAACCTCCATATTCTAATGTGTACAATTAAATAGGTTAGGCTGTATTATTAGCGTATTAGCTTCTTCAAAGTATTTACCTCCTTTAGCGAAAAGTACCTCCTATAGCGACATCACCTAACCTGCCAACAAAAAACAAATTTTACAACTTATAAAATGAAATGCTAAACACACATGATTTATTTAGAGTTCTATTTTTACTATTTTTACTATTGTACTTTTTTTTCCAAAAATTCAAATGAATACATTATTAGCTCAACAGTAGGACACTTGTGGTGGATTTTCAGTTCATATACATGTTTAGAAAAGTAGTTTGCTTACATAATTCGGTTGTTACAGTATTTGTTTACATTTGGGTATATATCTGTTAAACTTCATATCATTTTAGTATAATTAGTTATAAACACACAAGGTATTTTGGTAAAGGAGAAGAACAGACATCTCCTGTGACACCCCTCCCCCATACATTCCAATGTGCCTTGACAAAAGGTTCAACAGAGGTGTGACATTGGATCCTGCCTGGGTGGGGTTAACTGATAAGAATGACTAGGAACATATCGATTGGTCATTGGGGGTGAACTGGGGGATGTGTCGATGTTTCTGACTGGTCTAAAGTTGGGGTATTAAAGCGGTTGAGGCGATGGAACTGTCTCTTCCTGCCTTCGACTAGCGCTGGTCTAATGCGAGAGGCCATATTGCTGTGGGGTTGTGAAGCAATATTAATGTAAATAAACCATCTGAAAAGGTAATCCGTTTGACTTGTGTATTTCACTCATTTTCTCTACCATAAATTGGCGTTGTCGAGCAGTAGAAGTGAGGAATCAGTGGACTCAATTCAAATCCGGAAGCGGTCGTCTGGCCGACAGTTGTGAACGCTTATGTCCAGAAATACACAGGCTTGCCGGCATCAGTTAATTGGGGTAAGGTGATTATTTATTTATTTCGCCATAGTTTATAATTTTCTGTGTGCTTCAGGGCTGAAAGCGACACGACTGGACGACAGGCGAGGTAAAATACACAACCATATTTGAAAATAATGCACTGGCTCACTTAAAAACGGATCTGCGGTGTAGAGTAAGTGTACCTTGATACTGAGGAGGTTTACGGTGTCATTACGTGTGTATTGTCTGTGTATTGTGCTCAAGTCCGTTAGCAAACTGTGTAGGCATACCTTAACTAAGTCTGCTTGGATGCTAATCGTCAGCAGGACTGTATGCTATTGTATTCACATAATCATTTCGTGCTAGTTAAATACTGCATGCTGCATTAACCGTGTGTTGTTTGTTATCTACTGTATGCTACTGTATTCATATAATCATTTCGCGTTAGTTAAACTTTTCCAGCGTACCTTACGCAAGGTCGATTCGGGCGCATCTCAAATGAAAGTGTTTTCAAGCGTACCTTACGCAAGGTCGATTCGGGCGCATCTCAAATGAAAGTTTTTTAAGCGTACCTTACGCAAGGACAGTTCGGGCGCATCTCAAATGAAAGTTTTTCAAGCGTACCTAACGCAAGGTCGATTCGGGCGCATCTCAAAAGAAACTTTTCCAGCGTACCTTACGCAAGGTCGAAGGAAGGAAGTGACAAGGTGGTCATATTAGCTGTCAGTACATGGTTGATTACGCAGAGGAAGGAAGTGACAAGGTGGTCATATTAGCTGTCAGTACATGGTTGATTACGCAGAGGAAGGAAGTGACAAGGCGGTCATATTAGCTGTCAGTACATGGTTGATTACGCAGAGGAAGGAAGTGACAAGGCGGTCATATTAACTGTCAGTACATGGTTGATTACGCAGAGGAAGGAAGTGACAAGGTGGTCATATTAGCTGTCAGTACATGGTTGATTACGCAGAGGAAGGAAGTGACAAGGTGGTCATATTAGCTGTCAGTACATGGTTGATTACAGAGGAAGGAAGTGACAAGGTGGTCATATTAGCTGTCAGTACATGGTTGATTACGCAGAGGAAGGAAGTGACAAGGTGGTCATATTAGCTGTCAGTACATGGTTGATTACGCAGAGGAAGGAAGTGACAAGGTGGTCATATTAGCTGTCAGTACATGGTTGATTACGCAGAGGAAGGAAGTGACAAGGTGGTCATATTAGCTGTCAGTACATGGTTGATTACGCAGAGGAAGGAAGTGACAAGGTGGTCATATTAGCTGTCAGTACATGGTTGATTACGCAGAGGAAGGAAGTGACAAGGTGGTCATATTAGCTGTCAGTACATGGTTGATTACGCAGAGGAAGGAAGTGACAAGGTGGTCATATTAGCTGTCAGTACATGGTTGATTACGCAGAGGAAGGAAGTGACAAGGTGGTCATATTAGCTGTCAGTACATGGTTGATTACGCAGAGGAAGGAAGTGACAAGGTGGTCATATTAGCTGTCAGTACATGGTTGATTACGCAGAGGAAGGAAGTGACAAGGTGGTCATATTAGCTGTCAGTACATGGTTGATTACGCAGAGGAAGGAAGTGACAAGGCGGTCATATTAGCTGTCAGTACATGGTTGATTACGCAGAGGAAGGAAGTGACAAGGTGGTCATATTAGCTGTCAGTACATGGTTGATTACGCAGAGGAAGGAAGTGACAAGGTGGTCATATTAGCTGTCAGTACATGGTTGATTACGCAGAGGAAGGAAGTGACAAGGCGGTCATATTAGCTGTCAGTACATGGTTGATTACGCAGAGGAAGGAAGTGACAAGGCGGTCATATTAACTGTCAGTACATGGTTGATTACGCAGAGGAAGGAAGTGACAAGGTGGTCATATTAGCTGTCAGTACATGGTTGATTACGCAGAGGAAGGAAGTGACAAGGTGGTCATATTAGCTGTCAGTACATGGTTGATTACGCAGAGGAAGGAAGTGACAAGGTGGTCATATTAGCTGTCAGTACATGGTTGATTACGCAGAGGAAGGAAGTGACAAGGTGGTCATATTAGCTGTCAGTACATGGTTGATTACGCAGAGGAAGGAAGTGACAAGGTGGTCATATTAGCTGTCAGTACATGGTTGATTACGCAGAGGAAGGAAGTGACAAGGTGGTCATATTAGCTGTCAGTACATGGTTGATTACGCAGAGGAAGGAAGTGACAAGGTGGTCATATTAGCTGTCAGTACATGGTTGATTACGCAGAGGAAGGAAGTGACAAGGTGGTCATATTAGCTGTCAGTACATGGTTGATTACGCAGAGGAAGGAAGTGACAAGGTGGTCATATTAGCTGTCAGTACATGGTTGATTACGCAGAGGAAGGAAGTGACAAGGTGGTCATATTAGCTGTCAGTACATGGTTGATTACGCAGAGGAAGGAAGTGACAAGGTGGTCATATTAGCTGTCAGTACATGGTTGATTACGCAGAGGAAGGAAGTGACAAGGTGGTCATATTAGCTGTCAGTACATGGTTGATTACGCAGAGGAAGGAAGTGACAAGGTGGTCATATTAGCTGTCAGTACATGGTTGATTACGCAGAGGAAGGAAGTGACAAGGTGGTCATATTAGCTGTCAGTACATGGTTGATTACGCAGAGGAAGGAAGTGACAAGGTGGTCATATTAGCTGTCAGTACATGGTTGATTACGCAGAGGAAGGAAGTGACAAGGTGGTCATATTAGCTGTCAGTACATGGTTGATTACGCAGAGGAAGGAAGTGACAAGGCGGTCATATTAGCTGTCAGTACATGGTTGATTACGCAGAGGAAGGAAGTGACAAGGCGGTCATATTAACTGTCAGTACATGGTTGATTACGCAGAGGAAGGAAGTGACAAGGTGGTCATATTAGCTGTCAGTACATGGTTGATTACGCAGAGGAAGGAAGTGACAAGGTGGTCATATTAGCTGTCAGTACATGGTTGATTACGCAGAGGAAGGAAGTGACAAGGTGGTCATATTAGCTGTCAGTACATGGTTGATTACGCAGAGGAAGGAAGTGACAAGGTGGTTATATTAGCTGTCAGTACATGGTTGATTACGCAGAGGAAGGAAGTGACAAGGTGGTCATATTAACTGTCAGTACATGGTTGATTACGCAGAGGAAGGAAGTGACAAGGTGGTCATATTAGCTGTCAGTACATGGTTGATTACGCAGAGGAAGGAAGTGACAAGGCGTTCTTGGAAACGTACGCGTAGGTTGGACGGGATGAACAAGTATGTGGGGTACAGGAAGAAGTGGGGGTGAAATGTTGGGACAGACAGTGCAGTCAACAGTTAATGAGGATAAGCAAGTGAGCAATAGGCCGTTAGGAGGCATGTACCCACTTTTGATAGAAGGAACCAAAGTAAAGTACACACCATGGGGTAGTAGAGACTTAGATACCAAGTTACCATACTTAAGGGACGGGGCTAGCAGATGGATCTCAGTCTTAGAATGTGAGACAATGGGACAGATGCTGGCTGTAGGTGACATTAAAGTACTGCTGACAAAATCATTAACAAGAGAGGAGATGGAGGATGCGTTGACGGACAGTGGTATGAACATGGCAGTAGGCTCTCCTCTGTTTGACGGTCAGATTTCAACCCATATCGCAATCTGTGGAGGATTCAGAGGCTCAAATACGTGACAAAGATGAGCAAAGGCGACATGATAACTCGCACCCCAACTCTAAACGAACATTTTGAGACCTGGCTCCGTGAACAAATCCAGCATTGGCGGCAAATGACCAATGACTCAGTGACTCTTGACCCAAAGGCAATGCAGACTCAGCTCTTCCGAGGTGCGGTGGTGGACATACTCCCTGGAGACGTACAAAGCAAACTGGCCGACGTTCCCGGCCTGGACACAATGCTACACGATCAATGGGCAGAGACACTTAAACATTTCTTTAAAGCCCATCAAGAGACTGAGAAAGCTATGGATAAACAAGGAACTGAAGTCACCAGAAAACTGGCCCAAGCCAGCCTTGACCAGATCAAGAAGCTAAAAGGGATGGGTGTGGTGAAGTCCGGTCCTGAAGACAGTGATGAGATCAGAAGCCATGGCCCTGTCCGAAAAGGCTCTGAAACTCCCAGTTCAGCACCAACAACTGTACAATTGATAGAGAGCCCTAGACAGACAGAGTATGTTAGAAATACACCACGGAAGAGAGGTAAACGAGGGGCACGGTTCAAGGGGAAATACGAGGGCATGACTTGTTGGGGTTGCAACTTAGAAGGACACGTCCGTAGGAACTGCCCAACTAGCCCGTGGCCATGTACCGAAGGTCAGTGCTAGGAGTTTGAGGAGGGTCCTGCTTAGGGTCAGTGTGCGTTGTTGGCAGTAGACAGTGAGGAAGAACCGTTAATAGATTGTAAGGTTATTAACAGACAGTTAAAATGCTTGATTGATTTAGAACCTTCATGTGTTTCACTGGCACTATGACATACATGGGTTTGTACATATATAGATATATTCAGATGATGCCTGGGATGTAGTTATTTAGTTCTAGCTTTGTGTGTGCATTTATGATGGTGATGAGAGGGGAGTTGTGATTGACGTTGATTGAGCTGGGTTAATATAACTATACTTCTAGGTTGTCTTGGATTTGGTTGATTATTTCATCTTATAAGATAGCGCTGTGTTTGCAGAAGGTGCTGCTTGTGTTTTAAAGAACAGAGCCTGTTGATTTAAAAGTATTGATTCCATCGTGGTTCTTTTTAGTTTACTGTCTACAGTTGCGTGACTAGGTAAATATATAAAGAATTGTCATCCAATAGAGAATTGTTTTCCACACTGTTATTGAGTGCCCGGGTTAATCTATTTGTTCCATACTACATACTACTATCTATAGTTTTGAGCGTTGAGACAACATTCTGTGACATGTTTTTTTTAATATTCAATCATAGAGTATCAATTGGTTTAATTGGATCAACATTAGAAGAGACTTTAATAATTCCTGTCAGAATATAAAATTCTTTTCTCAGTAGAAAGATTATTATACACGGAAGTAACTGAATTGGTTATAAAATAATAACTACATACATGCACATAGAATCTTTCTAAAATAACCATAGGTTAAAAGAAACAGCTTACCATTTGAACAGTTAAATAGTAATATTTTAGAAAGGATAAGAACATCAAATAGGTTTTCAGAGACAGAGAACAGAATTACAGCGGAATGAGTTAAATGTAGGTGTGCTGTCAGAGCCATGTAATAGATTTGTTTTTACACTACCAAGCTAAACTAGACTAATGGAGCAATTAATTTTAAGAACATAGGAACTAGGTATTAGAAAAATAACTCAGAGTGATCTATGTTAAAGACAGTAAAATCCATTTTACACACAATAAAATACATTATTACAAGTTGAGTACTAAGTAACTATCTGAAAATAGAATAAACAGCAACTAAAAGTTCAGAGATGTCTCGTTGTGTTGGGTAGAAGTAAATAATTATAGAACGCTCTGTAAAGTATGATTAGGTGTGCATGAGGAAGTTAAAGTTGAGAAGGTTGGTGACAGGTCAGGTAAATGTTGGGAGACTTTAATTTGATAATTGCTGTGTTGAGATAATTACTTACTATATCATAATATATAGGTTTAATAGGATAGAGGTGGTAGGGTAGCAAATCATGGTTATCATAGTGGCAGCAAGAGGGGGTGATCATGTAGAGGGGGTATGGATATAGAGTGATTATTAAAGTGCACTGCATGACATTTGAATATTTCGGAATCCGAGAGGTTCTATTGTAAATTTGTTTCTAGATTTTGTTGCAATGATTACATCAGTAAAAGGTAAAGATACATGCTGTGATACTTGATGGGTTTTCTCGATCTGTGGGGGTATTCCCTGTAGGTAAGCAAAGTGGTGGCTGAGGCATTAATGAGAGATATCATACCAAGGTTTGGTTTACTTAGTGTTATTCAATGTGACAACGGTCCTGGTTTTGTAGCTAACATTGTGAAACGTGTTGGTGGATAGGCTGTGTATTGCTGTTAAATATGGCACCTTATACCATCCTAAGTCTCAAGGTCGAGCCTAACAAATGAGCCAATTAATAAAAGAATCCTTTTCAAAAATCTGTGTACAAACTAAATTAAATTGGGTAGTGGTCTTACCGATTGCTTTATTGGGTATGAGGGATACTAAATTTACACAAGACGACCGTTGTGCAGACGTGACTGTGGGGACTTGGACGAGTTAAGATGTGAAATTGAACAAGCCAGGCCTATCTTTTGAAAAAGGGTAAGAATTTTGAACAAGAATTTTGAAGCTCAAGGAAATAGACTACTGAACTCGGATGGTAAGACCGAGAGCAGGTTGAATATGGGTTTAATAGATTATTAAAATAGGTCCATTAATTTTGATTTAATTGGTACTTCTGCTATGTTAAGGTTTTAAAAATTTCCTCTTAACAATAGGAAAGTCTCATAGCCCACGTAATGGTTTCTCAGAAAATTTGGAGACTGAATCTGTAGTCGAGTACTTATTGATGTTATTGGGATGATTTTTATAAATTAGCGAGGGGCTATAGGCTCATTTCAGTACTCTAACAGGTGTTTGCTTGGTCTGGTAAGTGCGCACACCAGAAATAGTCTTCTGGGGCTCAAAATCCTCCCTAGAGATGGCTTACCCTTTGTCGGGTGAGAGCTCGCAACGCCATGGCGACCTGTTGTCTCTGAGTGAGCTACCTGTGTCGTTATACAGGCATTAGCTTGCTGAATGGCCTCTTGCGTGGTTTCGCCAATTGTCTGCCTTTGTGTGCATTCTATGTATGATTTTCTTGTCTTATGTCTATACCCAGTAAAAAACATACTTCTATACCAAGGTGACAGGATGTACAGATGTCCTGCCTGCATTATTATGTATGACACGATGTTTCATTGCAGTTAGCGTTTGATTCCTATTTGCATCTATTTATGTCCATTCCAATCATGTGGCTTAAGAATATTGAGCCAAATATGAAGACAATATTATCGCACAGAGTACGATTTTAGAGGTCTTCCCCATCCCTCATCCTTCAGATATCTATAATCCCATATAGTAAGGAGAAAGTGTGCAATCGAACAAACTTTATCAAGGTACTTCAGTTGAGTGTGTTAAAATGAAATGTTAAATATATTATGTGCACTTGATACTAGTAGTTCGAATGAAAATGACCAAAAATGTTCTGTTTGTTGTTATCGGAAATCAACTCAGATATACAATTCACCCTCTTGATAAACAAAACAAACACTTAAACTGCAAACTCTTATATTCGACAACTTAAATGAAACTAATCAATGGTGCTTCTTATTTTCGTGGTGCAATGAACAGAGGCAACCTGGGCCGCCAAATGAAGCAGCTGTCATCGCACCCTGTCAGATCCTTCTCGGTTCGTCCCCACAATCTCCCCCTCACCTTGCTAAAAGATAGTAACTTACCAACCGGTCAGCGTCTCTCGTGATCTGAACTCTGTTAGTAACATGCTTGCGCAATTTCTGGTTGGCACTCAGCATACAATTACCCATGTGTGCCAACATTGAACAAGAAATCTAGTATCAGCATGCGGTCTTTCGTCAGTTCTTTGCGAGTATCCCCAACCTGAATGTGGGGCGCTGCATGTTGATTCATGTTAGTCTACTGCTGTGAGTACAGTTTCTGTGCGGCGAGCTTCATGCAGGCAACCTTTGGCTCTGCTCTCACCCGACAAGCAAGCCATCTTTCTAGGGAGGATTTTGAGCCTCAGAGGTGACTCTGGTGTGGCGCTACCAGACCCGAAACAGGCGCAGTGCTGAAATGAGCCTATAACCCACTCGCTAGGCCTATAAAAATCATCCCAGCTCTTTGTCAATGAAATGCTGACTACAATTCGGTCTCCAAATTTCTGAGTATTACGTGAATTTTCCTATTGTTAAGAGAATTTTAAAACCTTAACATAACCGTACCAGTGGAAATCAGGTAATGGACCTATTTAATAATCTATTAAACCCATATTCAATACCGATGTACCATCCGAGGATTGTTCTATTTCCTTGAGCTTCAGAAATTCTTGTTCAAACCTTACCCTTTCAAAGATAGGCCTGAAGCATTCAGTTTCACATCTTGTCGTCCAGTCCCCACGGTACGTCTGCTTGATAGTCTTTGTGTAAATTTAATCCTCATACCCAATAAAGCTGTCGTAAGATTTGGTTATTATACACAGGTAATTGGCTCATTTATTCGACTCGACCTTGGACAGGATGTGTAGGTGCCATGTTTAACAGCAATACACAGCCTATCCGCCAACACGCATTCTATTAGCCACAAACCGGACCGTTGTCACATTGAATAACACTAAATAAACAGAGCAACAGTATGATATCTGCGTATCCTCAGCCGCCGCTGCTACCTACGAGGAATACCCCCCGCAGCCCATCAAATATCACAAGCATGTATCTTTACCTTTTACTGATATGACTCGATACGGCAAAATCTAGAGCAAATTTACAATAGAACTCTCGAGACCGAAAATATTCAAATGTCATGCAGGCATTGATGGTTCCTTCGATGATAAAATCTATTTAGATGCAATTGGGAAGCCGAGAGGTATTCCACGAATTTAAAGCTAGAAATCAAATAAGCGCTGGTTTTGAGTCTTCACTGTTCTGTGGTGACAATTAATAAGAATGTAGACTGGATTAAACTATGTGTTTTATAATCAACAGACATTCATTAATTACACTAGAGATGCAATAAAGGGACTAGCAGAGCAAACAGCGGCTACTAGTCTAATGGCCTGGCAAAATAGATTGGCATTAGATATGCTCCCAGCGGAGAAGGGTGAGGTATGTGTGATGTTTGGGGACAATTTGTTGTACTTTTTTATACCCAACAACACAGCTCCTGATGGCTCGGTGACCAAGGCATTGCAAGGACTGACAGCTCTGGCTGAGGAGATGAAGGACACCTGGGTGTTGACACTTCAGCGTTTGGGTGGATGGACGTGTTTGGGAAGTGGAAATTGATGATTTCCTCAGTTCTGATTCCCTGATTACGGCACATCACTGTTGGCGGTGTGTGGATGCTGTTGCACATGCATACGAGGCCTTTCCATTAAGCTGATTGAGACAGGAATGACCAGAGTAATGGTTGCCAAAGCTGTGCCTTGGGAGGAGGGGGGTTCACTGTTGAATGATCTCGCTGACATGGAGGAGAGAGAGTAATTTCTAAAGGATTTCGGTGAGCGACGAATCTGATTATACGCCTTTGGAATAATTTTGATCTTCTCTGTTGGGGTATGCTGATTTTTGCCTTGGTACACACTGTTTTTTACATTCTACCTCTGGATTTGACTTTCATACTATCTTCATGCTCTATCTTTTACACACTACAAGTCTCATCCTATTTGTTGACAACTATTTCTGAAGGATTACAGATTACGGATTGTTTGATCACTGGGACACTAGGATACTTTATTCAGGAAGAAGACAAAGAAGAATGTTGTTGATGTTTATGGACATTTGTTGAACTGACAATCTACTGGAATATTTCTGTTGTTCATATCTGTACTGATTCTGATATTGTTTTCCATCATGCAAGATCTTTGTCCTTATGAAAGAAGGTTTTTTCCTGCATGTGTGGTTTTTAATGATGGTTATTTCTATTTCCTTACTGTATTGTTTAGTATAGTCATGTCTTTGGTCTTTTACTCTAATCAAGTCAAGTATGGTTGAGATGTTTGGTCAAAGGACATGGGTCAGTGAGGAGAACCCATGCCGTGTTAAGGGTAGATGTGTCTGGAATTGATCTGGTTCTCTAATACATCTGCTGAGGTATGATTTCATTCATGTGATCTAGATAGGTTCGCATCATGCTTTGTTCTTTTCTATTATTTTACACCACAGTATTATTTGATGTGCATTAATGTTTGAGATGTGAAGTTCAGAAACTTCAAGAGGGGGATATGGTGATTTTCAGTTCATATATACATGTTTAGAAAAGTAGTTTGCTTACATGATTCGGTTGTTACAGCATTTTGTTTACATTTGATATATATCTGTTAAACTTCATATAATTTTAGTATAATTAGTTATAAACACACAAGGTATTTTGGTAAACTTTAGAGAAGGAACAGACATTCTCAGACACCCCTCCCCCATACATTCCAATGGCCTTGACAAAAGGTCTGACAGAGGTGTGATATTGATCCTGCCTGGGTGGGGTTAACTGATAAGAATGACTAGGAACATATCGATTGGTCATTGGGGGTGAACTGGGGGATGTGCCGATGTTTCTGACTGGCCGGTGTTGGGGGTATTAAAGCGGTTGAGGCCATGGAACTGTCTCTTCCTGGGTTTCGACTAGCGCTGGTCCAATGTGCGAGAGGGCATATTGCTGTGGGGTTGTGAAGCAATATTAATGAAAATAAAACCATCTGAAAAGGTAATCCGTTCGACTCGGGTATTTCACCTGGTTTTCTACTATACTATATTCAGGCGAGGTCAACATTTAACACGATTTGTTTCTATTGGAAACGGCAGCTTCGGAAAGAGCTGACGCCGAAAATCGGCTGTGAATGGCTAATCTCCAAGCGGGCGGCCTCAGCGCGGTAA
>CM055759.1:32282-53156 GCA_029465975.1 Dallia pectoralis
TATATGAAAGTCAGAGTATCAGAGGCAGAATGTGTAACAGTGTATGCAAAAATCAAAGCATATTCAATCAAAGATCAAAATTGTCTTCCAAAGGTGTAAAATTCAATTGGTGCCATGCCATCGAAACTTTAGAAATCACAGATCATCCGTCAGTGAACTCTCCCCAGCACAGCTTGGCAAACCATTGCTTCCGGGTCACTGCTCAATCAGCTTACCGGAAAGGCCTTCGTATGCATGGAATGCAACAGAACTCACATCAATGCCAACAGTGATGTCGCCAGAACAGAGATGAACAGAACTGAAAACAATAATTTCACGTCCATTCCAAATGCTGAAAGCAGCCAACACTGGCTGTCCTTTCATTTCGCCAGAGCTGTCAGTCTCAGTAATGCCTAGTCAATGGTTATCAGAGCTGTATTGTTGGGTATGGGCATAATTAGGTGTCCCAGTCATCACACAAGGCCTCACTCTTCTGCTAGAGCATCAATGCCACCCATGGCCAGGCCAGGTCGCTGTTTGTTTCTGCTGCTTTTATTGCATTCTAGTGTAATTAATGACTTCGTTGATTATAAACACTAGTTAATCCAGTCTACATTCCATATCATCACCACCAGAACAGAAGACCAAAACTTTGCTTGATTTCAGTTTAAATTATCTGAATACTTTCCTATACTCTCACTGCATCTAAATAGATTTATCATCGAAGTGAAATCAGTCATCACCCTCTTCTGTACTATATTCTCAGTTTTTTATCTTCTAGCCTTCAGATTTCTGAGATCACGTAAAGGGCATAGCCAATTGCTACACGACTGCCCAATCAGTTGGTAATGTTGGCCATAAGTTTGCCTCAAGGGCAGTGGTTGTTAATCAGTGCTCATATCTGAACAGTGACTTAGACTCCTACGACATCCTCTTCGTCAACTTTCCAGATATGCATATAGTGTCCTTTTACTACCTGAATGGCGGAGCTCCTTCCGCACTGGGACCCCAGGTAAGGGTGAAGGGGCCCAAACACCGTGCTGGTTATCATGGTCACCAAAACAGCACAAGCCTGGGCCCCAGTCCTGGGAGTTTTCTGATCTCACCGGAAATGGAGTAGTAATAAGAGTTGGTTTTGGTGATCCACATGTTAACAATCACTTTTGCTTACTGTTTTAACGGTAAAACCTAACCATTTCCCAACCACCACCAGAAACTGGTCCTGCTCGGGGTCCCCAATTGGCCTTGTAATGTCTAGCCTCTCCACTCATGTGTATAACTGAGCTATTGTTATTAATTACTGGATTTGTCGGTTCGGTTGATACCTGAATTCATTAAAATATCCCACCGAAATCCACCCTTGCTTTTCTGTTATCCTAATTGACACAATCCTCATACAGCTTTGCCACAACCACCTACCGAAAAACGCATGGGTTTCCAACACATAATGATCTGTTGTCTTCTGAGTGAGCTGTTACACAAATGTTACATATTCTTGCAGATGAAAACATTTTTTCATGCTAGTTCCTTACTGTCCGGTTCTTTTGTGCTCCACAGCCTCTATGCATGATTTTCTGGTATGTACGTTCCCCACCCATCATACCCAGTAAAGCATGCCTCTGAATAAAGGCACAGATGTGGCAGGATGGCCTACGCAATCATTATAAAACCTGATGTTTCATTTATAGTTAACGCTTGATTCTTATTTGCATCTATTTTATGTCCATTCCAATCATGGTATTAAAGAATATTGAGCCAAATAAATGAAAGATACATCAGCATAGTTGTTTATTTTAGGTGCTCTCTCATATCTCTTCCTCTGATGTTCATAATTCATACGTTAGGAGAGAGTGCACAGAAACAAACTTTATCAAAGATTACCAGTTGAATGTGTTAAATGAAATGTGCATCTCGACCACTGTAGTCTTCAGTGAAATGTTAAAATGTTCTGCTTGTTTGATTATCAAATACAACCAGATATAATTCTGATAAACAAAACAAACACTCAACACAAACACAAATACCCCAAATACCCTCTATCGACCAGTCGAAACTAGATCACGAGAGACCCTGGAGGAGGAGTCGTGGTTGGTGGTGGTTTACACTTTACAGCAAGGTGGACTGGGAGACTGTGGGACGACCGAGGCGAAGGACCTAACAGGGTGAGACAGCTACCAAGATGGCGGTCCCGGGTTGATGGTTTCCAGTTCTGGTATTACATCACATTGCACCACGGGAAAATAAGAGCACCATCTAGTTTCATTTAGTTGGTCGACCATAAGAGGGAGTGTTTGGGTTAGTTATTATTTGTGTTTAGTGTTTGTTTTGTTTATCAGAGGGTGAATTGGCACTAGCTAGTTGTATTTGATAATCAAACAAACAGATTTTTTTTAACATTTTCATTGAACTACTAGTGGTCAAGTGCACATAACACATTTCACTTTTCATTTTAAAACATTCAACTGTAGTGTCTTTTGATAAAGTTTGTCTAATTGCACACTCTCTCCTCGCAGTATGGATTATAGACATCTTGGAAGGGATGTGGGTTTGGGAAGCACCCTAAAATCGTAACTTGTGCGATAATATTATCTTTCATTTTATTTGGCTCAATATTCTTAGCTCCTTTTGATTGGGATGGACATAAAATAGATGCAAATAGGAATCAAACGTTAACTGTAAATGGGAAACATCAGGTTACACTTAATAGACCACGTAGGCATGGACATCCTGTCACCTTTGGTATAGAAGTATGCTTTACTGGGTATAGAATAGATTGGGAACGCGCATACCTAGACAATCATACATAGAATGTGACACAAAGGTGGGACAATTAGGAACTAACGCAAAGAGGTGTTTTTCGTCTGCAAAGTGAATATATAACTATACTTGACAATATAGTACCTCACTCCAGAGACAAGAGGTCAGTATGGCGTTAAAGGGGAGAAGTCACATTCAGGAAACTGGTAAAGATGGTTTTGTGGAAAAACTGTACATGGGGATTGCGTGTCAATTAGAATAACTGTAAATAAAGTAAAGGCAAAAGATACTGGGATGTGGAATGTGGGTTTTCGACATAAGGATGATATTTTAATAAGATTTCAGGTATCAACCGAACCGACAAATCCAGTAATTAATAATAATAGCTCAGTTATGCAGCATAGTGGAGGCTAAAACATTACAAGAACAATTAGGAGTTGAAACAGGATTCAAAGATTCTAATTCGTGGTTAGAGTGGATTAGGTATACCGTTAAAACAGTAAGCAAAAGTGATTTTTATGCATGTGGATCACCAAAACCGTGCTTATTACTACTCCATTTCCGTTAAATCCGAAAAACTCTAGGATAGGTTGGGCTTGCATGATACTATTGTTCGCGAGTAGCTTAACACCGGTTAATATGGACTGTTTAGATTTACATTACTTATACCCTAGGGTTACAGTGACGGAAAGAACTCCACCATTTCAGGTAGTAAAAGGACCTTACTCATGCATATCTAGGAAGGTTGACGGAGGGATGTCGTACAGGAGTCCTAGAGTCACTGTTCAGATATGACTGATGTAACAACCACTGCCACTTGGGGTAATTTAACAGGGTAATACCAGGTGACACCATGGATAAGCTCACTCCAAGCAGAGCAGACGTTTGGTGGCTCTGTGAGTGAACACTTATGGCCAACATTACCAACCGATTGGATGGTATGTGCGCTCTAACACAATTAGCTATGCCACTTACAGTGATCTCAGAATCTGAGGCTAGAGATAAAAAAACTTTAAATAGACACAGAAGGGGCATTGATGGTTCCTTCGATGATAAAATCTATTTAGATGCAATTGGGGTGCCGAGAGGTATTCCAGATTAATTTAAAGCTAGAAATCAAATAGCGCTGGTTTGAGTCTTCACTGTTCTGGTGGGTGACAATTAATAAGAATGTAGACTGGATTAACTATGTGTTTTATAATCAACAGAGATTCATTAACTACACTAGAGATGCAATAAAGGGACTGGCAGAGCAAACAGCGGCTACTAGTCTAATGGCCTGGTAAAATAGATTGGCATTAGTTATGCTCCTAGCAGAAGGGTGGGGTATGTGTGATGTTTGGAGACACTTGTTGTAGTTTTATACCCCAACAATAAGCTCCTCAAATGGTTCGGTGACCAGGCATTTGCCAGGACGGCAGCTCTGGCTGAGGAGATGAGACAATTCGAGCGTTGACACTTCGCGTTTGGGTGGATGGGCGTGTTTGGGAAGTGGGGAGTGATGATTTCCTCAGTTCTGATCTCTCTGATTACGGCGACATCACTGTTGGCGGCGTGGATGCTGTTGCATTCCATGCATACGAGCCTTTCCATTAAGCTGATTGGGAGCGGGAATGACCAGAGTAATGGTTGCCAAAGCTGTGCCTTGGGAGGGTTCACTGTTCGATAATCACTAACATAGAAGAAGTAATTTCTAAAGGATTTGGTGGCGGCGAATTGGATTATACACCTTTGGAATAATTTTGATCTTTCCCCGTTGTTAGGTATGCTGATTTTTGCCTTGCACACACTGTTTTTTACATTCTACACTCTGATATTCTGACTTTCATACTATCTTCATGCTCTATCTTTTACACACTACAAGTCTCATCCCTGTTTTTGGACAACCATTTCTGAAGGATTACAGTTACGTATTGTTTGATCACTGGGACACTCAGGGATACTTTATTCAGGAAAGAAGACAAAGAAGAAAGTTGTTGATGTTTTATGGACATTTGTTGAACTGACAATCTACTTGAATATTTTCTGCTGGTTCCTTATCTGTACTGATTCTGGATATTGTTTTCATCATGCAAGATTTTGTCCTTATGAAAGAAGGTTTTTTCCTGCATGTGTGGTTTTTTAATGATGATATTTCTATTTCCTTACTGTATTGTTTAGTATAGTCATGTCTTTGATCGTTTACTCTAATCCAAGTCAAGTATGGTTGGAGATGTTTGGTCAAGGACATGGGTCAGGTGGTGAACCCATGCCGTTAAGGGCAGATGTGTCTGGGAATTGATCTGGTTCTCAAATAATATGCAGTGCATCACGAGCATACTTCTACATGATCACCTCGCCACTATGACACTTTGTCAATTCTCCTGTCCTATAGCATGATATGCAGTACTATTCAACACAAGCAATTGTCCACCAAAAAAGTCTTCCCAACATTTACTTCGACTAAGTCACTGTTCCTCTTCACCCTTTAACACTTCATGCACACCTAATCACATGCGTAACGTTCTATAGTTTATTTACCCACATACCCAGATATCTCTGAACTTAGTTGCTGCTTACTTATTTTCAGATAGTTACTTAGTACTCAACTTGTAATAATGCAGCTTATTGCGTGTAAAATGGATTTCACGTCTTGAACATAACACTCCCGAGTTATTTTCTTGTCACCTAGCCCATGTTCTGGCCACTGCTCCACAGTCTAGTTTAGCTGGTGAAGGGCAAATCCATCACATGGCCACGGCAAAGACACCTGCTATTTAACTTTCATTCTGCTGTGGCTCCAGCCTCCTACTGTCTCGAAAACGCATTGATGCTCTGAGTCTCTGTACACATTTAATCAGCTCAATGGTAAAGCTGTTTCTTTTAATTCCATGGTTATTTCAGAAAAGATTTATGTGCATGTATGTAGTTGGTTGTTTTATACCACTATTCTGCATAATAATCTTCAACACAGAAGAGACTTATCAATTCCTGTCAGAATATAAAATTCTTCTCAGTAGAAAGATTATTATACACGGAAGTAACTGAATTGGTTATAATAATAACTACATACATGTATTACAGGAATCTTTCTAAAATAACCATAGGTTAAAAAGAAACAGCTTACCATTTGAACAGTTAAATAGTAATATTTTAGAAAGGATAAGAACATCAAATAGGTTTTCAGAGACAGAGTAGAACAGAATTACAGCAGAATGAGAAAGGTTAAATTTAGGTGTGCTGCCGTAGCCATGTAATAGATTTAGTTTTTACACTCACCAAGCTAAACTAGACTAATGGAGCAATTAATTTAAGAACATAGGATCTGGGTATAAGAAAATAATTCAGGTGTGATCTAAGTTAAAAACAGTAAAATCCATTCTACACACACTCAATATACAATACATTATTACAAGTTGAGTACTAAGTAACTATCTGAAAATAGAATAAACAGCAACTAAAAGTTCAGAGATGTCGTTGTGTTGGGTAGAAGTAAATAATTATAGAGCGTTCTGTAAAGTATGATTAGGTGTGCATGAGGAAGTGTTAAAGTTGAGAAGGTTGGTGACAGGTCAGGTAAATGTTGGGAGACTTTAATTGGATAATTGCTGTGTTGAGATAATTACTTACTATATCATAATATATAGGTTTAATAGGATAGAGGTGGTAGGTAGCAAATCATGGTTGTCATAGTGGCAGCAAGAGGGTGATCATGTAGAGGGGGTATGGATATAGAGTGATTATTAAAGTGCACTGCATGACATTTGAATATTTCGGAATCCGAGAGGTTCTATTGTAAATTTGTTTCTAGATTTTGTTGCAAATGATTACATCAGTAAAGGTAAAGATACATGCTTGTGATACTTGATGGGTTTTCTCGATCTGTGGGGTATTCCCTGTAGGTAAGCAAAAGTGGTGGCTGAGGCATTAATGAGAGATATCATACCAAGGTTTGGTTTACTTAGTGTTATTCAATGTGACAACGGTCCTGGTTTTGTAGCTAACATTGTGAAACGTGTTGGTGGATAGGCTGTGTATTGTTGTTAAATATGGCACCTTATACCATCCTAAGTCTCAAGGTCAAGTCGAACAAATGAGCCAATTACTAAAAGAATCCTTTTCAAAATCTGTGTACAAACTAAATTAAATTGGGTAGTGGTCTTACCGATTGCTTTATTGGGTATGAGGGATACTAAATTTACACAAGACGACCGTTGTGCAGACGTGACTGTGGGGACTTGGACGAGTTAAGATGTGAAATTGAACAAGCCAGGCCTATCTTTGAAAAGGGTAAGAATTTTGAACAAGAATTTTGAAGCTCAAGGAAATAGACTACTGAACTCGGATGGTAAGACCGAGAGCAGGTTGAATATGGGTTTAATAGATTATTAAAATAGGTCCATTAATTTTGATTTAATTGGTACGGTTATGTTAAGGTTTTAAAAATTCTCTTAACAATAGGAAAGTCTCATAGCCCACGTAATGTGGTTTCTCAGAAAATTTGGAGACTGAATCTGTAGTCGAGTACTTATTGATGTTATTGGGATGATTTTTATAAATTAGCGAGGGGCTATAGGCTCATTTCAGTACTTCTAACAGGTGTTTGCTTGGTCTGGTAAGTGCGCACACCAGAAATAGTCTTCTGGGGCTCAAAATCCTCCCTAGAGATGGCTTACCCTTTGTCGGGTGAGAGTAGAGCGCCAGACTGAGTGAAGGTTGCCTGTATGAAGTTCGTCAAAATAGAAACTGTACTCAATACAGTAGGACTAACATTAGAATCAGCATAGGTTGTGTAAGGCAGTTCTGTTAAATTATTCAGGTTAGGATACCTCGCTTAAAGAACTGACGAGTTCATTAACGCATGCGAGATGCTAAAATTAGATATACTAGGATTTGTGTTTTTGTCTTCAATGTTGGTAACATTATGGGTAATTGTATGTTGAGTGTTAACCAGAATTGTGCAAGTATGTTACTAACAGAAACTAGATCACGAGAGACCCGGAGGAGGATGGCTGACCGAGGAAGTACGTGGTTGGTGTTGGTTTACATTTTACAGCAAGGTGGACTGGGAGACTGTGGGACGAACCGAGGTGAAGGACCTGACAGGGTGATGACAGCTACCAAGATGGCGGTCCAGGTTGATGGTTTCCAGTTCTGGTATTACTTCATTGCACCACGGGAAAATAAGAGCACCATTGATTAGTTTCATTTTAGTTGGTCGACCATAGAGAGGGTGTTTGGTTATTTAGTGTTTGTGTTTAGTGTTTGTTTTGTTTATCAAGAGGGTGAATTGTATATCTGAGTTGTATTTGATAATCAAACAAACAGAACATTTTTAACATTTTCACTGAACTACTAGTGGTCAAGTGCACATAACACATTTAACATTTCATTTTAACACATTCAACTGAAGTGTCTTTGATAAAGTTTGTCTGATTGCACACTCTCTCCTCGCAGTATGGATTATAGACATCTTGAAGGGATGTATGGGATGGGAAGCACCTAAAATCTTAACTTGCGATAATATTATCTTTCATTTTATTTGGCTCAATATTCTTAGCTTACCATGATTGGAATGGACATAAAATAGATGCAAATAGGAATCAAACGTTAACTGTAAATGGGAAACATCAGGTTACACATAATAGAACACGTAGGCATGGACATCCTGTACATCCTGTCACCTTTGGTATAGAAGTATGCTTTACTGGGTATAGAATAGATTGGGGAACGTGCATACCAAGAAAATCATACATAGAATGTGACACAAAGGTAGGACAATTAAGGAACTAACGCAAAGAGGTGTTTTCATCTGCAAAAGCGAATGCCTGTATAACGACAATATAGTAGCTCACTCCAGAGACAACAGGTCGTTATGGTGTTAAAGGAGGAAGCCCGCACGCAGAGAAACCGGTAGATGGTTTGTGGCCAAAACTGTACATGGGGATTGCGTGTCAATTAGGATAACTGTAAATAAAGTAAAAGCAAAGGATACTGGGATGTGGGTTTTAGACATAAAAGGGGATGATATTTTAATAAGATTCCAGGTATCAACCGAACCGATAAATCCAGTAATTAATAACAATAGCTCAGTTATACACATAGTGGAGGCTAAAACATTACAAGAACAATTAGGAGTTGAAACAGGATTCAAAGATTCTAATTGGTGGTTAGAGTGGATTAGGTTTACCGTTAAAACAGTAAGCAAAAGTGATTGTTATGCATGTGGCTCACCAAAACTAACTCTTATTACTACTCCATTTCCGTTGAATCAGAAAAACTCTAGGATAGGTTGGGCTTGCATGATATTATTGTTCGCGAGTAGCTCAACACCGGTCAATATTGACTGTTTCGATTTACACTACTTATACCCTAGGGTTACAGTACGGGAAAGAACTCCACCATTTCAGGTAGTAAAAGCACCTTACTCATGCATATCTAGGAAAGTTGACGAAGGGATGTCGTAGGAGTCCTAAGTCACTGTTCAGATATGACTGATGTAACAACCACTGCCACTTGGGGTAAACTTATGGCCAACATTACCAACTGATTGGACGGGTACGTGCGCTCTAACACAATTAGCTATGCCACTTACAGTGATCTCAGAATCTGAGGCTAGAGATAAAAAAAACTTGAAATAGACACAGAAGGGGCATTGATGGTTCCTTCGATGATAAAATCTATTTAGATGCAATTGGGGTGCCGAGAGGTATTCCAGATGAATTTAAAGCTATAAATCAAATAGGCGCTGGTTTTGAGTCTTCACTGTTCTGGTGGGTGACAATTAATAAGAATGTAGACTGGATTAACTATGTGTTTTATAATCAACAGAGATTCATTAATTACACTAGAGATGCAATAAAGGGACTGGCAGAGCAAACAGCGGCTACTAGTCTAATGGCCTGGCAAAATAGATTGGCATTAGATATGCTCCTAGCAGAGAAGGGTGGGGTATGTGTGATGTTTGGAGACACTTGTTGTACTTTTATACCCAACAATACAGCTCCTGATGGCTCGGTGACCAAGGCATTGCAAGGACTGACAGCTCTGGCTGAGGAGATGAAGGACAATTCGGGTGTTGACACTTCAGCGTTTGGGTGGATGGACGTGTTTGGGAAGTGGAAATTGATGATTTTCTCAGTTCTGATCTCTCTGATTACGGCGACATCACTGTTGGCGGTGTGTGGATGCTGTTGCATTCCATGCATACGAGGCCTTTCCATTAAGCTGATTGAGACGGGAATGACCAGAGTAATGGTTGCCAAAGCTGTGCCTTGGGAGGAGGGGGGTTCACTGTTGGATGATCTCGCTGACATGGAGGAGAGTAATTTCTAAAGGATTTCGGTGAGCGACGAATTGGATTTTACACCTTTGGAATAATTTTGATCTTTCCCCGTTGGAGTATGCTGATTTTTGCCTTGCACACACTGTTTTTTACATTCTACCTCTGATACTCTGACTTTCATACTATCTTCATGCTCTATCTTTTACACACTACAAGTCTCATCCTATTTTTTGGACAACTATTTCTGAAGGATTACAGATTACGTATTGTTTGATCACTGGGACACTCAGAGACACTTTATTCAGGAAGAAGACAAAGAAGAATGTTGTTGATGTTTATGGACATTTGTTGAACTGACAATCTACTTGAATATTTCTGTTGTTCATATCTGTACTGATTCTGGATATTGTTTTCCATCATGCAAGATTTTTGTCCTTATGAAAGAAGGTTTTTTTTCCTGCATGTGTGGTTTTTAATGATGATATTTCTATTTCCTTACTGTATTGTTTAGTATAGTCATGTCTTTGATCTTTTACTCTAATCAAGTCAAGTATGGTTGGAGATGTTTGGTCTGAGGACATGGGTCAGTTGAGTGTGAACCCATGCCGTTAAGGGTAGATGTGTCTGGGAATTGATCTGGTTCTCCAATACATCTGCTGAGGTATGATTTCTCATTCATGTGATCTAGACAGGTTTACAAAACAGTATTATTTGATGTGCATTAATGCTTTGAGATGTGAAGTTCAGAAAACTTCAAGAGGGGGATATGTGGTGGATTTTCAGTTCATATACATGTTTAGAAAAGTAGTTTGCTTACATAATTCGGTTGTTACAGTATTTGTTTACATTTGGGTATATATCTGTTAAACTTCATATCATTTTAGTATAATTAGTTATAAACACACAAGGTATTTTGGTAAAGGAGAAGAACGGACATCTCCTGTGACACCCCTCCCCCATACATTCCAATGTGCCTTGGAAACAAAAGGTTCAACAGGGTGTGACATTGGATCCTGCCTGGGTGGGGTTAACTGATAAGAATGACTAGGAACATATCGATTGGTCTTTGGGGGTGAACTGGGGGATGTGTCGATGTTTCTGACTGGTCTAAAGTTGGGGTATTAAAGCGGTTGAGGCCATGGAACTGTCTCTTCCTGCTTCGACTAGCGCTGGTCAAATGCGAGAGGGCATATTGCTGTGGGGTTGTGAAGCAATATTAATGTAAATAAACCATCTGAAAAGGTATTCCGTTTGACTTGTGTATTTCACTCATTTTCTCTACCATACACTCTAATCTCAGCAAGTCACCTTCATATCACACCTGTGTTTTTCATGAGTTTCTCATTGGCAGAGTGACTAGTCATCTTCAAGTCTATGTCGAGGTATCGTTAAAGCTTTACGAAATGCAGTCCTCAAAAATGTTAGTGTTGATAAGAAATAGTAATGAACTCTTATACTGTAATCCAGCACAGACAGAAGACTCTTATACTCGTAACCCAGCACAGACAGAAGACTCGTATACTCGTAACCCAGCACAGACAGAAGACTCTTATACTCGTAACCCAGCACAGACAGAAGACTCATATACTCGTAACCCAGCACAGACAGACGACTCTTATACTCGTAACCCAGCACAGACAGAAGACTCTTATACTGCTCGTAACCCAGCACAGACAGAAGACTCTTATACTGTAACCCAGCACAGACAGAAGACTCTTATACTGCGTAACCCAGCACAGACAGAAGACTCTTATACTGTAACCCAGCACAGACAGAAGACTCTTATACTCGTAACCTAGCACAGACAGAAGACTCTTATACTGTGAACTCCAGCACAGACAGACGACTCTTATACTCGTAACCCAGCACAGACAGAAGACTCTTATACTCGTAACCCAGCACAGACGGGAAGACTCTTATACTCGTAACCCAGCACAGACAGAAGACTCTTATACTCGTAACCCAGCACAGACAGAAGACTCTTATACTGTAAACCCAGCACAGACAGACGACTCTTATACTTTCATCAACTCCAGCACAGACAGAAGACTCTTATACTCGTAACCCAGCACAGACAGAAGACTCTTATACTGCGTAACCCAGCACAGACAGACGACTCTTATACTTCGTAACCCAGCACAGACAGAAGACTCTTATACTCGTAACCCAGCACAGACAGAAGACTCTTATACTCATAACTAAGCACAGACAAAAGACTCTTATACTCGTAACCCAGCACAGACAGAAGACTCTTATACTCGTAACCCAGCACAGACAGAAGACTCTTATACTGTAACCCAGCACAGACAGAAGACTTTATAATCGTAACCCAGCACAGACAGAAGACTCTTATACTCGTAACCCAGCACAGACAGAAGACTCTTATACTCGTAACAGCACAGACAGAAGACTCTTATACTCGTAACCCAGCACAGACAGAAGACTCTTATACTGTAACTCCAGCACAGACAGACGACTCTTATACTGTAACCCAGCACAGACAGAAGACTCTTATACTCGTAACTCCAGCACAGACAGAAGACTCTTATACTCGTAACCCAGCACAGACAGAAGACTCTTATACTCGTAACCCAGCACAGACAGAAGACTCTTATACTCGTAACTCCAGCACAGACAGAAGACTCTTATACTCGTAACCCAGCACAGACAGAAGACTCTTATACTCGTAACCCAGCACAGACAGAAGACTCTTATACTCGTAACCCAGCACAGACAGAAGACTCTTATACTCGTAACCCAGCACAGACAGAAGACTCTTATACTCGTAACCCAGCACAGACAGAAGACTCTTATACTCGTAATCCAGCACAGACAAAAGACTCTTATACTCGTAACCCAGCACAGACAGAAGACTCTTATACTGCAACCAAGCACAGACAGAAGACTCTTATACTCGTAACCAAGCACAGACAGAAGACTCTTATACTCCGTAACCCAGCACAGACAGAAGACTCTTATACTCGTAATCCAGCACAGACAGAAGACTCTTATACTCGTAATCCAGCACAGACAGAAGACTCTTATACTGTAACCCAGCACAGACAGAAGACTCTTTTCTAGAGTTCCTCCAGGTTCCAACCTTACTAGGGAGTTTTTTTCTTTGCCACTGTGCGTCAATGTATTTCCGCTCCTTTCCCTTTTGAGTTCCTGGGGTGCTTTTTAAAGTGCTTTGAGTCATTGGAAGTTGAATTGAGTCTTGATTTTGTATTCAGCTGTGATAACACAAAGGGTGCCAAGTGGGGCACCAACTTGATAGATCACTTAAGTTAGCACAACGATAAATGAACGCAGTGAAGTATGCCGTTAAAGTTTCAGTGCATCTGGATGTG
Source organism: Dallia pectoralis (assembly GCA_029465975.1). NCBI lineage: Eukaryota > Metazoa > Chordata > Actinopteri > Esociformes > Umbridae > Dallia > Dallia pectoralis. The sequence goes on from CM055759.1 coordinate 45,633, forward strand.
GATCAACTCTGCTGCCACGGATTAGCCAACTTTTTTGGAATGCATGGACAAGTGGAGACCTTCTCAGTTGCATAGTAATAGTGTTTGCTTTCAAAGAAGCTTCAAGTGTTAATGATGCAAACAAAACTGGACGCTGAAGGATCTCTTGCGGTAATATCTGTGTGGTCTAGCAAAAACATTACAAGGAGGGTGGGATTTGGTGAGGATTTCATTTACAATGCAAGGTATTTCCTAAGGCATTATGGGTAATCACAACTTATGTTCTACAGACCGGACACCACCCCCTTCCATATGCAAGGGTTAAATGGGATGATTATTGTTTTTAACATTGTTTGCGCCGTTAATATTGTGAGAATTGGAGAAAAAAACTGTCATGTATCAATGAACATACATGGTGGGCTTGTGCAAATTGTAGTCTCTGTCTTCTGTTCTTAGCTGATAGGACTTATCAATCGACCTACCTGGTTAAATAAGGTTAAATAAAAGTAACTCCAACAGTTGTTTGGTAGGTGCTACGAAAAGACGAATGAGCGTTTGTTTGCTTGCCAAACTTGTGTTAATCGATTAACATAGTCATTTACGTCCCGCTAGCTGCCACCACGTTAATTATTCATGTTGACTGGAATTTGGTTACAGGTTTATTGTTGATCAAGTTTTATTTTGTTAACGTTACACAGGGTTTAAGAGTCTGGTGGATGTGTTTTGACGTACAGTAGTTGTAGATGTCATTAGTTGTAGATGCAGTGCACAGTACAATCCAGCCACTAAGTAAATAAGTGAACACTTTAGTTGAGGGCCACACACATGATGAAGTCATCAAAAGATAATGCTTGGTTAATGATGACTACTTTATTTGAATGTGAACATAATTCATGTGCTATGAGCTCTGCTATTGGTCTATTTTGGGGTCTGTCCATTTACTTGCAGGCTATGAACATGCTTGTAAAACTCAAAAGATAATTCAGAAAAACAGTTCTCCCATTAATTGATATACTGTATTATCCTGTTATCATCAATGAGGTTAGCATGTGGATTTTTGTATATTCCTTAATAATCTGAAGAGTAGTTTTACATGCATGAATTAAAGCATGTTTATGCATGAATTCATGATGATCGTGCGTAATAAATCATAAATCATGATGATGTACCCATCTTAATTAATATTTTAGTTAAGGTGTTGGTCATCCATGAAGTCATGAAGAAAATATTTTGAACTCATGTTACTTCCTGATGATTCATGATATTAATGAATTCATGATAATTCATGTCCTCTTACCGCAAAGTGTTACCCAAATACTTGATTAATGTCTATAAAAAGGTGAAATGTAGTGTGTTTACATTTTTGGGGACAGTATATTTCACGTATTGAAATAGCTTGTTTACCCTGATAATAGACCAAACAGCTTATCAAAGCTGATACTGTATGCTAATAGATAAATGGAGTCATAATAACATATGACATGCTCTGAATTCTTATATATAGCTGTGTTCTAAGCAGCCAGGATGGAACCCAACAGATGATACAACGCTCATTATAACCACGAAACATGACTTGGACTCTAACCCAAAGAATCAAAGTTTAACTTGGACTCAAGCTCAATTTGGTTGTAATCTTAAAGTCGGTAGCCGGCAGCTTAAAATCGAATTACCCAGTAGAGGCAGTGAGAGTCACAAGCTGTGTCTTGCGACTGCTTCACGTCCAGTTTGAGCCATGTTCATAAAGAAACTTGATTGGCGAGTTAACCTTTTTAAGAGCGATGAGTCGCGGCTGTAACATGTTCAGTGCAAGTTCTGAATTAAGAGAAGCAAAGAGATTGCCTTTGAGAATAGAAAAAGTCAATAGCTGACAGAAGCTGCCTGTGACAATGGTGAGATTGCATTGGTCTAGGTAGCAGAACTGCAATACAGATATTGACACATTTCACTCGAATGATACTTTGCTCGTGAAAAGTACATAATTCATTCAGCATACTTGTTCAGCTCGCTCAACACTGAACCCTATAACAAGTGGTTATTTGAGTAACTGGTGCCTTTCTATGGTTGTGTGGGAAAGATCAAAGTAATCATTGTTGAAAGATGACGTCATCATTGTTGTAAACACTTTTTAACCAAAGCGATAAAATACGATAAAATTGTACTTACATCAGCCAAAGCTGATAGTTTTTCATTTCCTATATTCTCAGGGATATGATTAGCATCGTCTATGATCCATAGTATTCCATTTTCAGGCGAGACGATGTTTTTGTTTTTTTGTTTTAGATCATGCCAGATATTGTGTGTTACATTATCCTTAATTAATTGAAATTCAGACTGTTTTCTTTTACCTACCCTTTACCAAATCTTCCTACATGGTTCTGTTCCAGAGCAATATCCATTTAGATTGGGGTGGGTCATTTTTGGAAATTGAGGTCAGGGGCCCTGTCAAGAAGTGGTTAAGATTAAAACCAAGTCAAACCTTGAGTCTATGGGTTAAAGTCCATGTCATGTTTCAAGGTTCTGAAATGCAATTTTGTTTGCACCCAACAAATTGTCTGGTTAATAAATATTGTGAATTTGATTGTCAAAGAATTCTATGTCACTCAGATGCCCTAGCTCTCCAACTTACACATTACTGTCAGGTTACCATACCCAGCAAGCCAGCCAACTGTTCTAAACCTAACCCCTGAAATAAAAAAATAAAAATAAAATAAATATCACAGAAGTCAACTGGTGAGCGGGTGTTCTACTCTAATGTTGTCTGGTGTATGGTGTCAAGGCTGTGGTGACATGAAATGCCTTTTGTGGTGACAGGAAATACATGTATTTTATTGTTATTTTCCTTTTGTAAAGCACATTGAATTGCTTCAATGTATGAATTGTGCTATATAAATGAACTTTCTTGCTTTTTAAAAAATGGGATAGATAAATAATGTTATGTTTGGAGCGACATTGAATTTGCTCAGTTGCCATTTCTATCCTTGCCTGGTGTGAGAATTATAGCAAAAGTGTACTAATGTTTGCCAAACTGTTTGCACACAATCAACATTTTGTGATGTTCAACATATTTTCTACATAGTAAATCTATACAACTGATACTGTTTAATATTTTAAGTGCAATGTATTTAATAATAAAACATCATCAAGTGACAAAGCCATGGCTTGCTACATAATGCAGATAGACAGGCATCAAGTGACATCAAATTACAGTTTGGTTGTAAGTTGTAACTTAAGGACTGTAAGCTAAGGACTTTAAAGGGATATGCGTATCAGTGCAAGGAGATTCAGACAAAAGGTATATTCTGTTGATTGAACAGCAACATGTGCTATCTGTTTTGTGAGGAATCATCATGCATAAACACTTTTGATGATTGTAATTGGAAATAAAATAAAAATCCCTGTACTATACACAACAATAAATCTGCTATGTATTGTTTGATTTCAAATTCATTTTGTTAGAGATGGAAATCTATTAAAAAAAAATAAAATGCTTCACTGATCCAAAATGTACACTTGGCATTATAGGATTTTATATGTTCAGAATAAGCAAGCAAAACATATTCATCATGATTTTTCTGTCTCATTAGCTAACAATGCATTTTCTTAAGGCGTATTTATGTATTGTATGAACTGGTGTATTAGACTACTAGGCCAACGACAGGGCCTAGTTGGGTCAAAACATGTATGCAAATATAGGATAGATTTAAAGCAACAAACTTCAGGGTAAAAACAAAAGTTTTTCCAGTGTTCCCAGACTGGAGTTAAATTGTCCTTTCATAAAAGGTTATTGGATTGATGCATGCAATCCTATTTACAGTTAATGGTTTGAGTATCTACAGATTAGTTATAGGGACTATTCAAAAAACTCTAACCATGTATGGCTATGCTGAGGGCTAAAATGATATTTGACCTGAAACATATAGATAAATATATCAATGCATTTACAACATTCTGTAATGAGGGGATACATTTCAGAATCTGTCAGTGCTCCCCATGCAACTCAAATACATATTCTGGCATGGCAATGGCCATTCTTTGCAAATGTGCTACAGTACACAGTAAACCATCAACAGTATACTTGTATTGTTTCAGCATATTACATTTGGAAAGTACTGGCCCATCCACAAGGGAGGACAGAGAGTCATGTATGTGTTACACTATTAACTACAATTTGCACAGATTTTATCTGCTTATTGTCAAGTCATTGAAAAAGCTGCTTGGATGATTAAACTGTCCGTAGAATAACATAATCTGTCATGTGACCAATGTGTTTTTTTTATGTATGGTGAAGGCAATAAATATTAACAATAAACATGAGATTTATGAGACAAAAACATGTTGATTCTGGATATTAACGATCTGTGTTTACTCCTACATGTTCTCCATAAACCCACATTTAAAAAATGTGGTCTTGTTATATTTTAAGTTTTGTATATTTTTGCAAAAGGTAAAGACAATTATTTGTGTAATTAATTCATGTAGTCTTATACAGAGTATAAATCCTGGCCATACCTGGTAAGGCAAAGGCTAAGTGCATTTTGAAATACATGTCGATAGTTTTTTTTACAGTCTGTCTTCATAAAACATCTAACTTGTTCTAATTAGAATTAAAACCAAGAATGCCACTACAGTCGGTTTCCCCAGAAAAGGCTCTGGCTCCTTGTGATCTTCAGTCTGACAGCAGATGGCGACAGAGACCTATTTTAAAGTATTTGTCACAGTACAAATGCACTAATAGTGTTAAGCCTGCCTTTACTCTTTATAATCAATAGTCAGTTATGAGGCAAATGGCTAAAGTTAATGGCCTATATGTTCATTAAAATACGGATAGATTTGAAAATTCTGTGGTTAATTTACGTAACCATGCTATAGTGCCATTTGTTTATTGACATGTATTGGTTTCCTTCAAGAATAGCACATCACAGTGTTTGAACATGATTGAGTGAGTCTGTGTCAAATGGCATTTTATTCCCTATATATGGCAATGCACCACCACTGCTCCAGTCAAATGTAATGCACCATACAGGAACCAGAGGCCATTTGTGTACAGTATGTTCCCATCATGTTCAGAAGGAGAACGGCCTGGTTTGCATACAAATTGGATTGATCCAGACAAAAGTGATGGGATAAGGCAAATGATCTGTAGATTAAGACAAAGAGCTTAGGAACTAAACCCAAAATGAGCCCATTTCAAAGCTTCCTGATAGCAAGCTTGAGGCAAGGAGAAAAGTCAGACAGAGAGAGAAAGACAAGTACAATACAGAGCTGTAGGACCTTTCCACTGATGCAATTATATGGCGTCCTATGAAATCCCATATTGACTTTTTAAATCTGGTTCAGTCATGAGGAGTCATGCTGTAAATTCTAATTCCATCACTAATAATTTGCTAATCCCATATAACAGAGCAATATATATGATATGTTTATGTTATTGCATTCCTTTCAGCACCTTGAGCTACAGTAGCTCGTCTGTTGGATCGACCACACGGGCCAGTGAGACTCTGTTATTGAGATGCTGCGGGTGATTTGAAAATGGGCTGTACATGCAAGAAACCCTCTCAAACATCACACAGCTCAAAATATTCTGCATGAAGAAGTGGGAAAAACGTTCTCCCAGTCAAGGTCCGAGACTGGTAGACAGTTTTTGGAAACTAGGAATGGCTCAGTACAACTTTTCTATTCCAATACGGATACTGCAAACAGTACTAATACCATCTATTCTGCCCTCATAACTTATAAAAAGATGACTAGATTGGCAGATAGCTAGCAGTCCACTCCAAGGATTTCCAAGAGACCAGTAATTTGTTTGCTATAACTAGCTAGTGTTAGCTGCTGGTGGCCTTAACTTCAAAAGAACGTAGTGCTAATATACAGTATTAATAATAATATAGTATATTAATAATAATACAGGCAAAATCAGAAATGAGTATGAAATGAGCAAGGAAACCAAAAATTATTTAGTTCACTTATAGCCATATATTTGACCATGTCTGAACAAATGTCAGAACGGCAAGCAGAGTTTAACAAAGGAAACGTATCTAATAGACTACTTAGCCTACGGCAAGCTTTGAGGTTCAAATTCTAACTCAAACACAAAAGGAAATAAATAACCCATAACAACTATGGTATTAATAATACATTTGTTTGGATGTTCTTTTGCTAACCATCTAATCTCACATTCTAGCTAGCTATGTTCACCTGAAGGGTTGCAACTAACGATTATTTTTATAATCGACAATCTGTCGATTCTTTTTCGATTGAAATTTTTCGAATAAAAACTAAAGCATTAATATCCAACCCCTTTATTGAAAAACAGAACTGACAGTGCAATTCACAGTGCAAAACACAGGTTGCTCCCTTGAACATCCCTGAGCTAATGAATATAAAATAAAGTGCACAACAATGTTTATTTTTATTAAGGACCTAACAAAACAATAAATAATTTATAAATAAAGAAAAATACAATTTAGAAAACTTGAAAGGATTTGTTTGAACCTCAACCAAACTTATTCTCTACACTACACTCACAGACGCACACAGTCACAAAACCCTCACTCACAGACGCACACACAAACTCACTTCCTTTGTCCAGACACTTTGCATTGCAATGCAAAAATGTGAGCATGTCCACATGCTCCCTGGCTCAGGTCGTTTCTTTCTTGGAGGCTATGTTTCTCCTGCTGCAGAAAACAGCTCCTCAGATGGTGCTGAGGTGGCAGGGATACATACAGGTAAGACTTGGCTAGCCTGGCCAACATGGGATATCATTGTTAGCCTTCCACCACAGTAATGGGTTTTCCTGGCAAGGCTCTTCTCTCCAAAGTATGAGGACTTCGCCCTTCACTTGGGTCTGGACATCCCCCACCTTCGCCTGCTCCATCCTCTTCTTCACCATCAGAACCAAGGAGTGAGTCAAGTAGAGTGGCTCGAGGTGCTGATTCAGTAGCTGTAGTATCGGTGACGTAACACTGCAGCTGCCATGCTGCTGCACATCCATCTTCCTTCTCTTCAAGTGCCATTGTTTGCACTTTAGTTTGAACATGTAGGGACTTCATCAGGGGAAAGACACTTCTCCAGTTTCCTAAACCTTGGGGTCAAGGACCATCGCAAGAATCACTGTGTTTGGTGCTTCTATCTGAGAAAACAGTCTCCTGTTTACACAGTGACACATTCAAAAGGCTTGAGGACTGTTGAAAGCTCTTTCCAGCAGGCTCCACTGGTCTGGTTTCAGATCCAGGTACCTTTGCCTCTTGTGTGACAGAGCCGTCAGACAGTGTTGCTGTTATAGGCCACCTTGCTCAAGCAGTCGGCTTATCATATAGAATGTGCCATTCCACCGTGTGCTTATATCTTGAACAAGGCTGTGCTCAGGTGTGGCCATTTGTTGTTGTTTCTCTTTGAGCTTACTGCTGGTCTGCTCGCTTTTCTTAAAATGTTCTACCAGACATCTTGCAGTCCTGACAGCTTTTCAATGCTTGGATGCCTAACAGCATTGATCACAAGTTGCAAAGTGGCACAGTGCAACGGACAGCGGACCACCCATGCTTC